>BSBK01009897.1:97500-232500 GCA_027943335.1 Chamaecyparis obtusa | reverse complement strand
TTGTGACAAGGATAGTCACACATGAGGACACCTCACAGTGATCGATTGTCCCTTGTGTAATTGCCACTTGAATGTATTGCTATTGAACCACATTAATGCTTTTCTTCTTCAACAAATGAGGACAGTCACTCTAAAGACAACATGATAATGTACACTCACTGTAAGGACAGTCACAATGAGGACATCTCACAGTGACTGTCCCTTGTGTGATTGCCACTTGAATGTATTGCTATTCATCCACATTAATGCTTTTCTTCTTCAACAAATGAGGATAGTCACTCTAAAGACAACATGATAATGTACACGGGTTGTAAGTGTACATTATCATGTTGTCTTTACAGTGACTGTCCTCCTTCAAGTGGCAATTACACAAGGGACAATCACTGTAAAGGCAACATGATAATGTAGAGAAATGTTGTCATTTGTATTTTCAATAGTGCCGAGAGAGATTCCCTCCGCGAAATCACAGCTACAATTTTTGAGTACGTTGGGTTTATTTTTCTATTGTCATTATTATGTAATCTGGTATTCAGCTGTTACAAAGCTAAAATACCCAAAAATGAGGACATATCTGTGTTGAATTTATTGTTAGCGGCTCTGGTTATTTAGAAGTTTAATTTTATTTGTTCATCTTTCAAGCACAAACATTTTGTGGACCGTAACATCTTCATTGTTTCGGGTATGCAATGAAACAGCCGTAACTTGCAACTACCTTCACGGTACTTGTGTACATTATCATGTTGTCTTTACAGTGACTGTCCTCATTCAAGTGGCAATTACACAAGGGACAGTCACTGTGAGATGTCCTCATTTGTGACAAGGACAATCACACATGAGGACATCTCACAGTGACTGTCCCTTGTGTAATTGCCACTTGAATGTATTTCTATTCAACCACATTTATGGGCCCGTTTGAACCCCAGCACACAGTAGCATCTACAGAGAAGAATATCCCAGGTGTAACAAGTTGTAAGAATATACCAACAGTTCTAAGAAGTTCCCTAGCACATAGTAGCATCTACAGAGAAGAATATACAACATGAGGGCAGCCACTGTAAAGACAACATGATAATGTACACTCATTGTATGTGTACATTATCATGTTGTCTTTACAGTGACTGTCCTCATTCAAGTGGCAATTACAGAAGGGACAGTCATTGTGAGATGTCCTCATTTGTGACAAGGATAGTCACACATGAGGAAATCTCACAGTGATCAATTGTCCTTTGTGTAATTGCCACTTGAATGTATTTCTATTCAACCACATTTATGGGCCCGTTTGGACCGCGGCACATAGTAGCATCTACAGAGAAGAATATCCCAGGTGTAACAAGTTGTAAGAATATACCAACAGTTCTAAGAAGTTCCCTAGCACATAGTAGCATCTACAGAGAAGAATATGGGTCAACGAGGTTGACTTCAAAGCCATGCAATCTAATGGTAATAGTAATATCATAATTTGACATACTATCAGAAATACTTCCTAAATAGACTATTCAATCTTATAAGAGATGGATTCATGAGAACTATTATTTATGAAATATGAGTCAATGACTTTAATTAAAAAAATTACACAATCTAATTCTTGTAAAAATATCAAAATTTGACACATTGAAAATACCTTCCAAAAGTATCGTTAATTGATTAATATGAATCACTACTCATGAAATATAATTTTATAAACCTAATCTAAAAACTACACAATAAAAATCTTAATAGCAATATTGTAAGAAACTATTCCCAAAAGCAAGCCTAATAAATTTTGATGAAAATAATTTTTGTTTCACTCAACTTTGACATTCACAACTTCCTCTTTTATTATAATAAGAAAAAAAATGTCTTTTTAGATATACCTCATGAACCATACTCGAATAATCTATCATTTTTCTTCTCAAAAACATATTTGCAGAGCCTGCTTCTTTTACTTGTTTGTACTTTTATCTCTCTGATGGAAAGGGTTCCTTCAGGACACATTTTTCCAAGTTCACTGCTTGAGATATTTGAGGAGGGTTCCCCTGCTTGAGTATCCATCCAACCCATATTCGAGTAGTTCTACAATTGCACAGTCTAAATTAATAATACTAACAATTGAATGACGAATGATGATACATAGAATTGATATAAACTAATCCTAAAAACACTAAAACATTATTAATATATTTATATTTCATAAATAAAATTGATATAAAAGATTTGGAAAGATACATTAAAAAATAGAAAAACAGTAATTTATAATAGAAGGAAACTTAAATTGCTATTTAAAAAAAAAACAAGAGTCTTAAATCTTATCATTTTGTTTCATTATCATCCATAAGTACACACCTCTAGCATAATAATTATATTTTACCACCCATAAAATGAAAAAAAGATTTTCACAAGAGAAATTGAAGCTAGATTATAAAAATGAACCATCTTATTGGAAACTGGAACTGTTATCATACCCAAAAGGACTACAAAATTTCACCTTATCATACCCAGATTGTTGCTTTGCCTGGCGGAGGGAAATTTGATCAGTAAAATTGACACAGAGTATGTTGTCTCCATTGTCATGTTGGATAACAAAACACCAACTTTAATGGGCATGTACTGTCCCTTGTGTAATTGCCACTTGAATGCATTGCTATTTGATGCAGGGGCATCCCTAATGCAAGCCAAAGACACCATGATTGAAGGAAGTTTCCATGAAGCCAAGGAGTCAAATCCTATCAATTGGAACATAAGATTTTCACCTTGGAGCTTTGAAGGATTGACTGGTGAAAGGTCCTTTTGATTGACAAATCAGAGTCTTTTTGAATGACAAATCAGAGTCTTTTTGAATGACAATAAATTAGAATAGGAGTTTTAGATGTTTTCTTGGTTTGTAATAAATATTAAGGATTGATTTTATCTCCTTATAAACATCCACTTGTTGGACACAAGACCCCTTGGTGACTTATAAACCTTGGGCATCTTTTGAGTCCTTGGATGAAATGAGCATAGTAAGTGTTTATTAGGTGTCTTTTAGATGTTGTTAAGAAGTTTGAAGGTCCAAAATAACTTTAATAAGGTTCCTAAAGTTTCACAACACATTTTTAACCTTCTCGGCAAAGTTGTTTGCAAAGTTGTAATGCAACTTTAAAAGTTGCTTAGCAAAGTTGACATTTGTTGGATAAACTATTCTAACCACCTAGATGGTTGAACCAATGTTTGGAGAGCCTATTTTAGGCTTCAAATGGTCGAAGACAGACAGAGAACCAGTATTGTAATCATTTTGCTTTCATAAAAAATAAAAATAACCCTATTTTAGTGCATTTCTGGTGAAAAATGAACTCTGTACGGCTGTACGGATGGTGGTTGGATGATAAAATTTGCCTGGAAGTTGTAATAGTGACATCTGATGCTTTGGAAGTTGGTTTGATTGATTCTCTTTGTTTTATATCTAAGTTATTTCAAATTTTCTGTGCATTGTTTACAAACCCTCATTTTCAGGGTTTGACTGATGTAAAGACCTTAACTCACGTTTCAACCATTGGAATTCCTTCTTCCTTGGTGGAATGAGAGTTAAGGATGTATATTTGTATATTCTAAAAGCCCTGACTACTCTGCATCACTATTGAACCACATTAATGCTTTTTTCCTTCAACAAATGAGGACAGTCACTGTAAAGACAACATGATAATGTACACTCACTGTAAGGATAGTCACAAATGAGGAAATCTCAGAGTGATTATCCCTTGTGTAATTGCCGCTTGATTACATTGCTATTGAACCACATTAATGCTTTTTTCCTTCAAGTGGCAATTACACAAGGGACAGTCACTGTGAGATGTCCTCATTTGTGACAAGGACAGTCACACATGAGGACATCTCACAGTGACTGTCCCTTGTGTAATTGCCACTTGAATGTATTGCTATTCAACCACATTTATGGGCCTGTTTGGACCACGGCACACAATAGCATCTACAGAGAAGAATATCCCAGGTGTAACAAGTTGTAAGAATATACCAACAGTTCTAAGAAGTTCCCTAGCACATAGTAGCATCTACAGAGAAGAATATACAACATGAGGGCAGCCACTGTAAAGACAACATGATAATGTACACTCATTGTATGTGTACATTATCATGTTGTCTTTACAAGGATAGTCATTTGTGACAAGGATAGTCACACATGAGGACATCTCACAGTGATCGATTGTCCCTTGTGTAATTGCCACTTGAATGTATTGCTATTGAACCACATTAATGCTTTTCTTCTTCAACAAATGAGGACAGTCACTCTAAAGACAACATGATAATGTACACTCACTGTAAGGATAGTCACAAATGAGGACATCTCACAGTGACTGTCCCTTGTGTGATTGCCACTTGAATGTATTGCTATTCAGCCACATTAATGCTTTTCTTCTTCAACAAATGAGGATAGTCACTCTAAAGACACAATGATAATGTACACGGGCTGTAAGTGTACATTATCATGTTGTCTTTATAGTGACTGTCCTCCTTCAAGTGGCAATTACACAAGGGATTTGTGTTTTCATTTGTGTTTTCAATAGCGCCGTAACCCTCCGCGAAATCACATCGGGATATAAGGGCAAAACAAACAAGAACGTTGTCATTTGTATTTTCAACAGCGCCGAGAGAGATAAACAAACTTAAAACTCAGACTTAAGAAAGATGAAGGCAATGCTTCAAAAGGTCGATGCCCTAAATACGGGAAAACACAATACCACCATTAAACGATGCCCTAGTCACCGTATCAATGCTGCCAGCTCCGTACCAGTATGCTGACTGCTCACTTTCATCCTGTGATAAAGGTAACTTCATTAATCATACTTGAAATGGTAGCATACGAACTAAAGCTGATGAACATTTATAAACTAAAAGTTTAAAACTACAGATTACAAATGTAGTAGTTTCATACGAAAAGAACTTGATGTCTGAAATTTACCATTAGAAGTATCCAAAGGAATACCACAGTACTGTTGAACTTGGAGAATCGGAGATGATCTACACAGCAAGGTTCAACAGCTGTAAGGACTGTTACACCATCTTTAGCATTTGAATACATTTTCTCCTTGGCTTCTGGTGGATCCTCAAAGACCCCCAATGACGTTTTCCCTACAATTATCAATTGTTTGTCAGTATGAGATATTAATAAATAAACATTAATCACAATATTAGGCAAACAATGTTCTTGATGTCTGAATCTAAATCACAGAAAGCTCTAATAAAGCAGTTCTCAGTTTCACATTAAACTAAGTTTCAATTTCAAATGGTTATAATAATTTTTGCAAGTTATAAGTAGCTGGTTACAGTATATGACATAAAAAGAAAAAAAATCATTTCTATTCTTTTCTTCTTTTTCTCTTTCAACGAAGCTTTTGCACCACACAAATGCATACCAAGAATTTCTCAGGAGGTTTCAAGACCATTGCATACCAAACTTCTTCTCTGTAGATGCTACTATGTGTCGTGGTCCAAACGGGTCCAAATAGACCTAGTGACTCTAGTAGGTCTCCAAAACCTGTTCTGCAGCAATAACTCTTCAATTTGACAAAGGACCTTATGAACTTATATTTTTTTTGAGTACCCTTTTTGATGTTCTAACAATCCTCCAACTCCCAGACCTTGACTCCACTCCAGCATATCAATGTCCTTATTGAGTCCGCAGACCTAATGCATGCCTTTGGGTGTGGGTTCCAAAACAAGGCATTGAAAATGGGTGCATGAAACCAAGATCAGAGTTTGAAGATGTCCACCATGCTCTAAAGATCTAGATTCAACAAGGTTTGGGGTCCTTTACTTGCCGCTACCCTCTGATCTTGCATAATCCATCAACTCCTAGTCAAGAACATTGAGATTCTTGACCTAGGGCTTGCTCTTGAAATTCTCTGGCTTAGTATCCTGTTCCAAAGCTTTTAAAATATGAAAATAAACCCCCTTAACTTGCATTTTACAAAGAACAGAGGATATCCTATGGTTTATTTGCAAGTTAAGGCCATTTGAATGCAATAACCCAAAAAATGAGGGTTTGACAGAACAACAGATAAGAAAAAGGAATAACTTTGATATAAGGTGTCTTGAATCTACCAAATAAACTCTCAAAGCATAAGATATAAATACTCTAACTTCCACACTGGTCTGCCCTCCCTTTCACATCTGTACACTGTACAGTGCTTGAAGGAAATGCACAAAAAAGGCTCTGAAATAGTGGCTCTATCTGACAGAGAATCCATGCTAGGCTTCATGACTAACCTAGAGCACATTCCTTGTTATGGAGGAAGTTTGAATGGTGAAGAACTTATGGAATGGATAGAGGACCTAGATAACCATTTTGACTACAAGTATTTTATTAATAACCATTTTGACTACAAGTATCTTATGGATAGAGGACCTTGATAACCATTTTGACTCATTTAGTATCTTATTGAGCTTCACTTTGTTTCGAGAATATAGTTTAATATTCTCTACTAAACAGGGCCAACCACGTGAAGGTGGAAGCTCATTTGGCCCCACCCCCCTCCCCCTAACATCACTCTACATTCCCCGTTAACATCTAACATTCATTCATTCTTTCAATTATTAATAAAATGTAACATTCAATCAATATCACATGATAACATTCATTAACACATTAGATTCGTTAACACACAACATTCATCAGTATGAAAATAAACACATAATTCATGAACATTCATTAGCACATAATTAAATTCATTGAGACATAAAATTCAGTCATTATCAATTAAGGTATTTAGATGACAATCATTTCTTTTTTCTCTTTCTAATTTTTTTTTCTATGTAAGCTCTAAGAGGAGCATCAGTGTTATCATCAATACCCCCCTCATCAGTTGTTTTGTTCTTTGTTCTTGATGATCTCAAATTCCTATGCTGCTGCAAAGGGGGGTCCTCTACAATAACAAATAAAAGAGTTAAATTTAAAATATTTAATTATAATTGTTACAAGTATTTAATTATTTTAAAGAACATAACTGTGGCGCTCTTTAATTACCTGATCTGGCCACATCATTTTGTCTAGACTCAACCTCAACATGCTCATGAGCACTGACCCCTCGATCCTCTATAGTTGCTATACAAAATGTTACATTAATCCAAACACCAATTGTAATTACATATAAAAATTTTAATAGCAAATGTATACCTCCACCACTAGGATGCACATCATGCGAACCTTCATTATGCATAGATTGTGTAGAAGGATTGTCAGGCTGCATTCCAATATCCTACACATTGTTATCATTGCTTTCTTAAAACAGATATACTCACTTTATATTAGAACTTAACATCAAATAGACTAATTGGTAAAGTATTCAATTTGAAATAAATTTCATTTAGCTTATTTACCTGTGGCTCAGATGCATCATTATTTGAACCTTGCACACTGATTTCAGCTCGTAGCCGTTCAGCCACGGCTCTATAGCCTTGTTGGAAGCCAATTCTCTTGTCCTCTTCTGTGAGGCATCTATTGAACTCTGACCCCTACATTTTTTCTTGGTATGGTGAATTTTACTTGCATTGTTTGATCAAAAAAAATTTCCTTGCAATATATAAAAAAATTGATACAAGTTTTCATTTACTAATACTTACAACTCGTGCTTGAAGTTTGGAAAAACCACCAGAGCCGAGCTTGTGTGTCCCGTGCTTTTCTAATCTTGCCTTTGTTTCCTTTGATGTGTCAGGCAATCTATGAAAAGTTTGAAATATGTTAGAGACCAGTATAGGAAAAATTTAGAGGTTAATTAGTACATAATTACATTCTCAAAAGTATCACATACCTTTCTCTACTCTCTACTGGCGTAATTCCTTTTTTCATGTCGGCTTTATACTTTCCATCCAAAATCAAACCCTGCCACTCAGCCTCAAGAACACAGGTCGAATGCTCGTGCCTTGGGTTAACCTCTAAATATTTCCTGTACTGGTCCCTAATATACTTCAAACATAAACCAACTCTTTCAAGGAGCTTGTTTCTCTCGAATGCATGAGGTCCAAAAAGTTGGGTCATACTATGTACAAGATCATCCTTCAACTTTTTATCTTGGTTATTCCACCTTTTAAGTAAAAAAAAATATGTTAGACTCATAAATGAAGAGAAGCTACCTTTAATATAGTTCAAGAAATTGATGAAAAGGAAAACTATTCTAGCAATGATATGAAATCAAAATAGTGGTTTGGGGTTTTAGTTAGGATATGATGTTCCACCATGTACGTATGGTGGGCCCGAATATCCGCAAACACTCGTCACCAAGTTTTCACCAAAAAATATCATTCCCTACAAAATAATCATGGGATCATTAGTCGATGAAGAGTGATCAAAAACTAAATTACTATTATATCACTATAGAATAATAATAACTTTAAAGTACCTGGAAGTTTGGATACTTTTAAGGGAACGCCTTCATCGTCACTGATGATCAATACGTAATCCTTCACCATTCCCGTACTAGGAACACGGGAACATCCAGGAAATGATGTTGCATCGGGACTTGTTGCATCTCCTATTGCAAAAAATGAAAACCATTATCAAATGCCTCCAAGAAATAATACTTCAAGGGAAATAAATTGGTGCAGAGCACCCATGGCACAAACACAATCAAGGGATCTACATCGTAAACACATAACACTTAAACACATAACAAAAGAGAGAAAAAGAGGGATTTGTGTACCAGTAGATGGTGCAACAGTTGGTGCATTTAGGCTGTGTGTTGTTGACATGGCAGTCAGCAAGACATTTGTGGCTGTCCTGGATGGAGGCGGTGTTGTCATATCATCATGGAAAGGAGCTGAAGAATAAAATTGTTAGAGCATGCATAAATATAGAACGCGTGGACTAGCATGGACAAGATTGTTAGAGCATTAAAAAAAAAGATTGTTCGAGCATGTATTGTCAATGATTATGATCATTCCTATATATATTCAGTGGAAAACACAAGTGGGGAATGGAACATGTGATCTACCTGAACCACTTGCAATACCGGCCTCATCATGGGAATGAGGTTCAAAATTACGCAAATAACTCTGTAAAGACAATGCATCCATATTTTAATTAATGTCATAAAAGAGCATAACATAAAAACCATTATTGAACTCTTGTAATAATTAAAAATTTCATTAATACTTACTTTAAAGTTTTCAGAAGTGCGCAACAACTCAGCTGCCCTATCTTTTATTTCCTGAGTCTGAGGATGTATGGATACCAAACGTAGAAGTTCTTTCCCAATTTTCTTTAGCAGCTTTTTAATGGAACCGATCGGGTCATCGGTCTCTGCTAAATCAATAAAAAAAAGGTCCACAAGGGGGGACTCCTGAGGGACTGCAGGTTGCTTTCCCTCTCTCCGACCACCGGCCCTCTGTGACAACAATAGTATTAGTATTATCAAAATTACTCCAAAACAATGAAGAAAATAACATTAAAAAAAATAACATTTTGCTTCTATCTAGTTTGCACAATTACAATGAGTTTTACCTGCTCATGTGTAGATGAGCTAGGAATATCGTCACCATCACCTTCGGGCGGTTGCTCCATATTGTGCCCCTGTGTCAAAGATCAAATATAAAAATGTTAGCCAAAAATTTAATAACTAAATGGTATGTTGGAGTCATTGATTAGAAGTTGGTTTAATAGTATGTACCACCCCCATGATAGTAGCCTCGTTTGTATCTATGCAGTTCAAATTGTAATCAATAAGCAGCTCTTCCCCTGCACGTATTGATTTTATCGCACAGATGAATACACGATTTCCCTCGCGCGCCTCAAATATGCAATTGGGTTGCTTTATAGTTGACCCAGGTCGTGTACTATTTATAAAACCCGCAATATTCCCTGTTGCTTTTGGCCTTCTGTCAATGTATATAGCCACACTTTTACTTTGATTATTGTCTTGCTGTTGTATATAATTTGCCGAGAGTGCATACCTACGCATACTTTTTTTATATTGAACAATATGCATCCAACTTTTGTAATCGTAACATGGTCCAACATACTCCATCAATTCAGAAACTTTTTTGTAAGACACCTTTATGCCATCCATAGAAAATAGGCCTAAACCATGTAATGATGATGGTGCTATGCGATATATCCTCTCATTAACACAAAAATCAGTGTTTATTGGAGGAAGTTCCTTGGGTACCCAATGTTTCTGTAGATGTTGGTACCTCAAGGGCACCTGGATGTCGCCTTTCCTCTCATCATCATAAGAACATGACCCCCCTTGAGCAAGGAAAAATTTCATGTGTTTATTGAATTTCCTTCTAGTCCTTTGACCTCTAGTTAATCTCCCTATTCTAGATAAACTGCATGTCTCACTTTCCTCTTCTATTCCTATATTTCCCTCACTCGAGGAAGAGACTTCTGACAAATACCTATTTGCTGGTACCTGCAAATGGGAGAGATCTTAGAAGACATTAATCTTACTATTGATAAGTGTATTAAATAGACTTTCTATAAGGTGTATTGACTTATACCTGTCGATCCATGAGACTGTGCGGGATGCTCTTGAAAGGGGTTCAATTTCCTGCAAATGTAATTCAATTATCGTGAGCATAATCACATCATAATCATAATCACATCCATCATAAGCATCACATAAAAATTAAAAACATTAAAACGTACACATTATAACACTTATAGCTTTTAAATAGATAATGAATAAACTATGTAACCATTTAAGACAAATATATTTCTATCAAGAAATGAATATTAAATACATTAAGGATTGATGGCATACCTTTAAATTTCATCATCATCATCCTCATCATCATCATCATCATCATCATCATCATCCTCGTCATCATCGTCATCATCATCGTCCTCATCATCGTCGTCGTTGTCGTCATCATCAACATCATCATCATCAACATCAACATCATCTTCATCATCATCATCAGTAGCAGCATCATCTTCTTCTTCTTCTTCATGAAAATTTGTCTCAGGAACATCATCCAATAATTGTCGATCGTGATCATCATCTACATCATCTTCTACTTCTTCGGTATCTTCTTCTTCCATCGCATTATACTTTATCGGCCTTCCTCTCGGTTCATGTCTAACAACAAATGACCAACCCGGTTTATGTGAAACCTCTGAGTAAAATACCTATTCACATTGGCTTGGAAGAACATAGGGCTCATCCCCAACTGGCTCAAACGACCTTGTATTAACCATTGTAAATCCATTATCATGTTCAATAATAGTTCTATTAGGATCATTTGGATTAAGTCGTAGCCTGTACCATTTGACAACGAAGAGTACTAATTTGAAGGAACTAAAGTCGTGCTCAAATATATCATCCAAAATGCCATAGTATTGATTTTTAGACTCTTGAGGATCTAAGTCATTTCTAGATGAAATATTAGTCACTTGAAAGACTGCAGTTATTCCAGAATCACAAGTTTTCTTCGTGTCATCCAACACTTTGACGCGAAATTTTTGACCATTACAGAACATACCCTTGTGGTGTTTAACCTGCAATAATATGTGAAACATGTCAAAATTATTATATCGTGAGTTGATAAACATACAGGTGATTAATAATTTTGTACGTACCTGGAAATCTCTTAAACCATATGCTAAATCTATTTCCCTTTGCGTAACATTAGAATCTCCATTACGATGAGCTTCTTTAACCAATGAAGATACACCTTCCCATGTTAATGTGTGACCATAATGTTGACATCGTTGAATCCATACCGTCATCCAATCAAGATTGTTTGCAATATACAAATGTAGTGCATCCCACTCTCAAGCAACTGTACAAAAAAAAAATAGATGACTTACAACCGATTTATTTTGAAGATTAAGAAATAATTTATTACAATAACATCTTATAATTTATTACCTGTCGCTTTCCTCAATCTACCTTTCCCCATCAAGTACTCCCCTTTGAGTTTTTTAAAAGGGTCGAGATCCCAAATGCAATCTACATGGATATTTGAAGCAAACTTAGGAAGATATTCAGTAATGTACACCATAGTCTGGTATACCATGTATCCCTCTACCATAGAACCCTTAGGATGTGCTCTTTGTTGAACCAAAGCCTTCAAAGATTTCAAGTGCCTCTCAACCATCCACATTGACCTAGTGTGTGCAGGTCCACACAATTCAATCTCCTCAACTTGGTGTATGAGGTAGTGTTCTTGTGCATTGAAAAAAGTTGGAGGTAGACACTTTTGCATTTCACACAATAAATGAGGAATTCTTCTCTTCCAATAGTTTATATCTTCTTTATGGATTTCTTTAGATGACAACCACCTACATTAAGAGATTCAAGTCACAAAAAATATATAAATATGAGACTTTACAAAATAATATACAATAGATTACATAGCAAGAAAAACAAATCGCGAATATAATAAATATATACAACAAATTGAACAGATATTACTGCTTACCTCATGTATTTTCCAAGATCATATATCACTTGTTTGATGTTATTGTTGAAGTGCTCTGGGAGAGATAGAGGTAGCACGTACTGCAGTAATTATAAACCAATCATTTCATTATTTTCTAACATAACATAATGAATAGTACACGTAGTTTATGAATATATTGTAAATACAGAAGAACATAACTTACCTTGATGAAAGTATGCCAATCATGCATTTTGAGCCCTGGCCCAAATTCACTTTTCTTTGATATGAGATTGCTTATGTTCCCAGCAAATCCTGTGGGAAATTGAATTTTTCGTATGACTTCTTTTATGGCATCACTTTGCTGCTCCGTTAATAACCAAGGAAGGGCACTTATATTAATCTGATCTCTATTGCTATTTGAGTGAATGAAATTCTTCAGTGCATGATTGGATTCATGAATGTCATTACAAATTTTGATAATTTTTTCTTTGTCACGCCTTCCATCCAGTATTTTCCACAATGTCTCTGTTATATTCTTTCCAACATGCATAAGATCAAACAAATGCACAATTTGTAGGTCCTCGTAGTAGGGCAACCTACTAAATTGTCTGGGATAGCTTTTTAGTCCCTTTGGAAGGTTGTCAGTAGTGCCTTGACGACCTTCACGATCATCAATTACATAATTAGTAAACAAAAATCACAATAGAAATATATAAATTACAAACATAAACCATTAAGTGGAATGACATTACCTCGACGATTAATTCTATTATATTCCAACTTCCATAGGCGAGGTGTCATTCTTCGTGGCTTTGATGTAGTCTCTTCTTTCCCATTGAAAAGATGTTTTTCCATACTTCGATACTTATGATTCCTGTGGAGGAAGTGTCTGTACTCATCAAACACATGCTTTCCTAAACTTTTTGAATGATGAGATTTCATCTTTGGACCACAAACTGGACATGCAAATTTTCCCTTTGTTTGAAGACCTACAAGATAATGATATAATTGGATTATTAAATATGTTGATTTTTATAATTAGAATTATCATGCGCAACTTGAATTCACTATAACATACCACAAAAATGTGTTAGCCCTGGGGCATCATGTATTGTCCATACAAGTATTGCATGGAATTGAAATTGTCTTTGTCCTATTGGTCTAGACACGTCATACATAGTGACACCGTTCCATAACTCCACCAACTCGTCAATAAGAGGCTCAATATATACATTCATATCTTTAACTTGATATTTACCTACTTGAATGAACAGTAACATTACATAATTATTGTGACCATTTTACTGTAAGATTTGTAAGTACATGTAAATTAATAACTATCAAATGATAAAATACCTGGAACAATCATTGCCAACATAATGTGCTCCCTCTTTATTGACATCCACGGAGGAATGTTATTGTTGATAACAAAAACAGGCCACACCGAGCAAACAGATCTCATCTCCCCAAATGGATTGACACCATCCGCTGCCAATGAAAGCCTGAGATTACGAGGTTCTTCTTTGAAGTGTTGCCACTTTTCCTCTATGTGCATAAATGCCGAACCATCCGCAAGGATTCGAATAATGTCATCTCGACTTCTATTGCGTGCATGGTAATCCATAAATTGTGCCAAGCTAGTACACCTGAATAATTTTCGCATCCGTGGAATAATGGGGATGTAACGAAGAACCTTGTGAGGTACCTTTTTTGTTATTCGATCTATTTGATATCTACTCGTATGACATACAGGGCATTGTGTTGCAAATTCATGTTCTTTATAATATATAATATGATCATTGGGACAAGCATGTATTGCTTGATACTCCATTCCAATATCTTTCATAATAGCAGATAATTCTCAATATGAGCGAGGTAGAATATTTGATGGTGGTAACAAAAACTCGCCTATCAATCTACAGCAAAAAATATAAGTTGTTAATATAAACAATATTAGTGGTACATTATTCACCCTTTGTTAACAATAAAGACATATATGACATACCTTAACATACGTGACATTGTTATGTTGGATAAACCATTCATAACCTTCAAGTTCAACAACAACAATATAGCAGAGAGAAGAGTTGTTTGGGAGTCTTTGTATAGGGGCTCGTATGCCTTTTCAAGTAGAGGTACATCAAGGCTATCATCATCATCATGATCAGATCCGCTTGGACTAAATGTGTCATGGATCAATGTATTTATACCATCATCTTCAATTGTGTTTTCTGGCGCATGATCGTCATCTTCCATGGGATCATTATCTTCACCTTGGATATTCGCACCCCCATGTTCCTCCATATCATGTACTTCCCTGGGGAGATCAACCTATATAAAATTGATTAACATAAATAAACCATGATCTTCAACTCATCATCAAGTGATTTCATATGTATATAAATTGTTAAAATGATATAATGAACAACTTACCAGTGGATGATAGTCATGCCCCCCTTCAATGTGACCATTCTCCCTACAATGTCTCTTAACTGTTTTGATTAGCAATCTTCTACGGTTTAAGCCCTTACAAATTTTGCAGGGATAATAACATTTTCCATCACCTTTTCTTTTCAAGTTAGACCACAATCTAGCGATTGTCTCCCTATTTTGTTCTTCACTTATATTATCTGACATGATCGTTCTTCGCAGGAAGCAAAAATTGGGCTATGAAAACTTCGGTCTACAACTTTCAGTGACTAAGCAAAATTATCAAAAGTACACAAAACATATAAGCTACAAGGCCTTCTTGCTTAGCTCTAGAAGCTCTCTAGCAATCAAAACATATAAGCTACAAGGCCTAACAGCAATTTCAAAACATATAAGCTACAAGGCAAGACATATTACATGACATGGCAAAAGGATTAAAATATACATTAGATTAAAAAATATACAATTTTCAAACCTGAGCGTGCGGCTATAACTCGTGCAATGGTCTTCTTGCTTATCTTTAGAAGCTCTCCAGCAATCAAAACATATAAGCTACAAGGCCTAATAGCAATTTCAAAACAAGGGTCATCAAAAGAACCAAAAACAATGTGTGCAAACAATACCTTGTGAAGTGGTATAGACAATTAGAAGATGCTACTATGTGCTAGGGAACTTCTTAGAACTGTTGGTATATTCTTACAACTTGTTACACCTGGGATATTCTTCTCTGTAGATGCTACTGTGTGCCGTGGTCCAAACGGGCCCATAAATGTGGTTGAATAGCAATACATTCAAGTGGCTTACACAAGGGACAGTCACTGTGAGATATCCTCATGTGTGACTGTCCTTGTCACAAATGAGGACATCTCACAGTGACTGTCCCTTGTGTAATTGCCACTTGAATGAGGTCAGTCACTGTAAAGACAACATGATAATGTACACATACAATGAGTGTACATTATCATGTTGTCTTTACAGTGGCTACCCTCATGTTGTATATTCTTCTCTGTAGATGCTACTACGTGCTAGGGAACTTCTTAGAACTGTTGGTATATTCTTACAACTTGTTACACCTGGGATATTCTTCTCTATAGATACTACTGTGTGTCGTGGTCCAAACAGGCCCATAAATGTGGTTGAATAGCAATACATTCAAGTGGCAATTACACAAGGGACAGTCACTGTGAGATGTCCTCATGTGTGACTGTCCTTGTCACAAATGAGGACATCTCACAGTGACTGTCCCTTGTGTAATTAAGTATTGTGGGGAAGCATTCTAAATAACCAAAGCCGCTAACAATAAATTCAACACAGATATGTCCTCATTTCTGGGTATTTTAGCTCTCTAACAGCTGAATACCAGATTAAATAATAATGACAAAAGAAAAATAAACCCAACGTACTCAGAAATTGTAGCTGTGATTTTGCGGAGGGAATCTCTCTCGGCGCTATTGAAAATACAAATGACAACCGCTTGATTTCACGGAGGGAATCTCTCTCGGTGCTGTTCAAAACACAAATGACAACCCGCTTTGTTCAAAACACAAATGATAACCCGCTTGATTTCGCAGAGGGAATCTCTCTCAGCGCTGTTGAAAACACAAATGACAACGTTCCTTTTTTTTTTTGCACTTATATCCCGACCAACATAAGGTCCATTTGTAATACAACATGATAATGTACACTTACAGTGAGTGTACATTATCATGTTGTCCTTAGAGTGACTATCCTCATTTGTTGAAGAAGAAAAGCATTAATGTGGCTGAATAGCAATACATTCAAGTGGCAATTACACAAGGGACAGTCACTATGAGATGTCCTCATTTGTGACTGTCCTTACAGTGAGTGTACATTATCATGGTGTCTTTAGAGTGACTGTCCTCATTTGTTGAAGAAGAAAAGCATTAATGTGGTTGAATAGCAATACATTCAAGTGGCAATTACACAAGGGACAATCACTGTGAGATGTCCTCATGTGTGACTGTCCTTGTCACAAATGAGGACATCTCACAATGACTGTCCCTTGTGTAATTCAAGTGGCAATTACACAAGGGACAGTCACTGTGAGATGTCCTCATTTGTGACTGTCCTTACAATGAGTGTACATTATCATGTTGTCTTTAGAGTGACTGTCCTCATTTGTTGAAGAAGAAAAGCATTAATGTGGTTCAATAGCAATACATTCAAGTGGTAATTACACAAGGGACAATGTCATGACCCGTGACATATTGAACTTAGTATAATAATAAAATGATTAGATGATATATAATAATCTATTATTAACGGTATATAACAATAATATATAATTATTATCAAAAGATAATAATAATATATAGTTAGCATAATAAGTAATATGTTAATTAAATAATATTAAAATATTAATAAATAATATAATTATGATTATAATTATAATATAAATTAATAATAAATAATTATTAATAAATTATATATATTATATTATAATAATATATTAAGTAATAATATTAAATCAATTATTGATATAATAATTTTAATATATAAATAATATTAATAAACCTCTCAATATAAAACAATATGTTATCACTATAATAATATTTATTATAATATTATTAATATTACTAACATCATTAATTATAATATTTAATAATAACAATAACATTAATAATAATAATAATAATAATAATAATAAAGTTTAAAGCAATATCGAATATCTGTAATCGATATACATCTACATTAAACATCTGCATTATCTATCACGATGAGGAACGAAGAAGTGATACAACAATCACTAGTCATTACACATCGATACCATGAGAGGATGGTGAATGAACCAAATACTATGAAGTCAAGATCAACATGATATGAATAAGGGATAGGTCGCTATGTGTTTCAGAAGATGTATTGATAAGCAAGAAGGATAACCATTCATATATTATAAATAATCATTAATTGCACAAGTTTAGACAATGACATATCCGATAAAGCAATATCAAACATGAAGACCCGCTAGCAAATATGCACCATCACTTCCTATGTTATCATGACAATAACATAAACTAGATTGAATTCTACTATCTATATCAATAGACACCACATAGGAGGATATCGACTAAAGGATTGAAAGATTATCGATTGTCTGAGTTAAACCACATCTTGTAGAAACACAAAAGCATCAGTGATTATATCACAAGCTATTAATGAATGAGGCATCAGTCATGGATAATAAGTACAATGTATCCTTAAGTATTAACAGGAATGGAAGTCAATTTGAAGATCAAACTCCATTACCAGCAATCAACCAATAAATGGACAATTATCAGAAAATGATATCGACTTATATCAGAGTAGAAAGATTGGATATCATCATAACAATATGGGATAAGGCAAGAGTTAATATCGATTGACTAAATACTAATGATAGTTAGACCAAACTAATACAAACACAATGGATGTTAACTACTGGTTGCACTACCAATTAGGGAAGATTACCTTCATAAAAAGATTTGATATTGAGTCAATCTGGGAGTTATCTATGATCAGAAAATAATGAAATAATATTATGTGAACTGTCGGATTATGGAAAGGTGTGCTTAACAAAGGGACATGGAGGAAGAAACAAGACACGTCTCATTCATAGCATCTCTTCATTTTTTAAAGACAATATAAGAATGCATTCTCGTCAGTCACTCAAGGCATCATTAGAACTTTATTTACTTATCCATATTTGGATATACTCAATAGAGCATCTGCCTTTGGCAGTTTGGTTTCAAGTTTATCATTGCAGATCAGAGACAACACCATGATTGCACAGATAGAAAGGATAGTCAGAAACAGCATCAATATTTGAAGTTGCAAGCATATAATTCAAAATCTGAAATAGCAACATATCACTCATAGCGATATTACACATTTGCATAATTACATCATCATATCAGACACAGCAAATACATTGCTGTAAGCAATACTTATTGATTGTATATCGATATTGTTTATATCAGACATACCATCATTATACTATCACTATAAGTGATAGGAAACATCATATTCATAGCATATTTCATATCATTATATCCGACAGTGCTATTAAACATATTGGTATCAATATCATCTTGCACACATATTGTGATTGAATCTGAAATAGCGGTTGATATCTTAAGTAACCTCCATTACTTAGTTTAATTGTAAGTATCTGATAGAGTAAGTCTGAGAAGTGGAGTAATTGTTCCTGTTTTCCAAGTTAGCCAAAAAGGGGACATTACAGACAATCACTGTGAGATGTCCTCATGTGTGACTGTCCTTGTCACAAATGAGGACATCTCACAATGACTGTCCCTTGTGTAATTCAAGCGGCAATTACACAAGGGACAGTCACTGTGACATGTCCTCATTTGTGACTGTCCTTACAGTGAGTGTACATTATCATGTTGTCTTTAGAGTGACTGTCCTCATTTGTTGAAGAAGAAAATCATTAATGTGGTTCAATAGCAATACATTCAAGTGACAATTACACAAGGGACAATCACTGTGAGATGTCCTCATGTGTGACTATCCTTGTCACAAATGAGGACATCTCACAATGACTGTCCCTTATGTAATTCAAGCGGAAATTACACAAGGGACAGTCACTGTGAGATGTCCTCATTTGTGACTGTCCTTACAGTGAGTGTACATTATCATGTTGTCTTTAGAGTGACTGTCCTCATTTGTTGAAGAAGAAAAGCATTAATGTGGTTCAATAGCAATACATTCAAGTGGAAATTACACAAGGGAAAATCACTGTGAGATGTCCTCATGTGTGACTGTCCTTGTCACAAATGAGGACATCTCACAATGACTGTCCCTTGTGTAATTCAAGCAGCAATTACACAAGGGACAATCACTGTGAGATGTCCTCATTTGTGACTATCCTTACAGTGAGTGTACATTATCATGTTGTCTTTAGAGTGACTGTCCTCATTTGTTGAAGAAGAAAAGCATTAATGTGGTTCAATAGCAATACATTCAAGTGGCAATTACACAAGGGACAGTCACTGTGAGATGTCCTCATTTGTGACTGTCCTTACAGTGAGTGTACATTATCATGTTGTCTTTAGAGTGACTGTCCTCATTTGTTGAAGAAGAAAAGCATTAATGTGGTTCAATAGCAATACATTCAAGTGGCAATTACACAAGGGACAATCGATCACTGTGAGATGTCCTCATGTGTGACCTCTGTGAAGGCAAGTGCCAATTTGTACCCAAGTTACCAATATTGTGGCAAAAGTGGGAATGAAGCATTTAGGGGTCAAATTGGGCAAAGAAGTGTAGAAGTGGCCTATGTGAGGTCTAAATAGCCTAACTAAGTCATGGTTAGGGTCTTATGGTGTTTGAACAATAAGTTTTGAACCAAAATCCCAAAGGTTGTAACAAGTTGTCAATGTTGTCATTCACAACATTGACAACATTTGTGCAAGGGAGCATTTTCGAGTAAGATGGTTATGTAACTATATGAAACCATTGAATTAGGCATCAGATCAACTATAAGATGCCTCCATCAATTTGTGCAAAAGGTTGGGGGGAAAAACATTTGGAATTAAGAAGATTTGTAGAGTAACACGGTTTTAGTGAATTCTTGAGTTTTTTTGTTTCTTTGTTTTCAGTTGATTAATGGATTAGATAGCTCACAGTGTCTATTGGAAAAGTTAGTACAAGTTGTTTTTTTATTCTGTGTTGTGTTTTTTTTGAGTTTTGAAGCATTCCAACTAGTTTGTTAATTCTTTTGTTAAGTACCCTATCATTGGTTTGAACCAGGTAGGTTGAACAAATGGAGTCTTAGCTCATCATTCCATTGTCAATTTTGTACGGGCTCTTGGAATGGGTGAGGAGACTCCATGTACTATATGTTTGGAAGGAGGGGCCCTGGGAAGCTCATTTTCTATGTTTTCAATGATGTCCTAGGTGAGTCAGTTGAGCACAGTTAGGGATGACAAATCATTACAAGAAGATTACAACAAGTTGAATGCATTGGTTGCTTCAACTAAAATCTCATGGAGAGGTAGACACACATCTAAAGAAGCCCCAAGTCAAATTAGAAGATTGGGTGAGTTTCTTTGGCTGCTAAGAAAACAAACTCTTAGTCAGACTGTCCAAGTTGTGTCAAAATACTTGTTTTCAGGCATGGCTGTAGCAGTTGGTGTACAAAAAATCTAGGAGGAGAAGACCTTAGATATCTTGGAGTTCTCAGTAAAGGGCATCTGAATCCTAAGCCCTTTAGGTGGCTTAATATAAACAAAAAGGCTTGACAAAGGCCTAATTGCTAGCAGCCTATTTTTGGGTGCAATTGGCATGCATGGTTTGATGAACCGGATTGAAGTACTGATGAAAAGTATAGGTGAAGGAGTAATATTGAAACCAATAGAGGTCCTAGTGGCCAGCCTCTCCATGGAGTAAAGTTCTAGTTGAATGTGTTTCAATTTGTGAAGACAAGACTAGGAGTGTCCTAGTAGCTAGATTGGTATTGAGCAGAGTTCGTTGTATTTCTTGTTGGTGTGCACTAGTTGAAGGAGTGGGATCTTGGGTAGGGATACCAAAAGAGTGTAGGGATAGTTAAGTACCCTATCAAGTCAAAAAATTGGCCTAAAGAGACCCTAGTGAAGGATAGGGAGTGAGCAAGACAAAGTGTTACATCAATTAACAAGATCATTTTTTGGTAATTGTGTACATTATCATGTTGTCTTTACAGTGACTGTCCTCATTTGTTGAAGAAGAAAAGCATTAATGTGGTTCAATAGCAATACATTCAAGTGGAAATTACACAAGGGAATATCACTATGAGATGTCCTAAGTGTGACTGTCCTTGTCACAAATGAGGACATCTCACAGTGACTGTCCCTTGTGTAATTGCCACTTGAATGAGGACAGTCACTGTAAAGACAACATGATAATGTACACAAGTACCGTGAAGGTAGTCGCAAGTTAGGGCTGTTTCATTGCATACCCGAAACAATGAAGACATTACAGTCCACAAAACGTTTGTGCTTGAAAGATGAACAAATAAAATTAAACTTCTAAATAACCAAAGCCGCTAACAATAAATTCAACACAGATATGTCCTCATTTCTGGGTATTTTAGCTCTCTAACAGCTGAATACCAGATTACATAATAATGACAAAAGAAAAATAAACCCAACGTACTCAGAAATTGTAGCTGTGATTTCGCGGAGGGAATCTCTCTCGGCGCTGTTGAAAACACAAATGACAACGTTCTTGTTTATTTTGCCCTTATATCCCGATGTGATTTCGCGGAGGGTTACAGTGCTGTTGAAAACACAAATGACAACGTTCCTTTTTTTTTTGCCCTTATATCCCAACAACATCGCAATTGCAAGTTAGGGCTGTTTCACTGCATACCCGAAACAATGAAGACGTTACGGTCCACAAAATGTTTGTGCTTGAAAGATGAACAAATAAAATTAAACTTCTAAATAACCAAAGCCGCTAACAATAAATTCAACATAGATATGTCCTCATTTCTGGGTATTTTAGCTCTCTAACAGCTGAATACCAGATTACATAATAATGAGAAAAGAAAAATAAACCCAACGTACTCAGAAATTGTAGCTGTGATTTCGCAGAGGGTTACGGTGCTGTTGAAAACACAAATGACAACGTTCTTGTTTTTTTTTCCCTTATATCCCGATGTGATTTCGCGGAGGGTTACGGCGCTGTTGAAAACACAAATGACAACGTTCTTATTTTGTTTGCCGTTATATCCTGATGTGATTTCGCGGAGGGTTACGGCGCTGTTGAAAACACACATGACAATGTTCCTTTTAAATTTTGCACTTATATCCCAACAACATCGCAATTGCGACAGTGACAAATGTATTGTCGTCGCAAATTGCGACAGTGTCGGGCTATATTTGAAAAAAAAAGAGCAAAACCACATGACATTTGCCTGCCGTCGCAAATGACCGTCGCAATTTCACCCCAAATGTATTAGTGTATATATATACATATATATATATATATATATACATATATATGTATATATATATAGATACATACATATATATATATAGATACATATATATATATATATATATATATATATATATATATATATATATATATATATATATATATATATATATATATATATATATATACACATATATATAGATATATATATATACACATACATATATATGTACATATATATATATACACATACATATATATATAAATATATACATACATACATATATATGTACATACATATATATATATATATATATATATATATATATATATATATATATATATATATATATATATATATATATATATATATATATATATGTACATATATATGTATGTGTATATATAGACATACACATACATATATATAGACATACACATATGTACATACACACACACACACACACACACACACACACACACACTTCATAAATTAATAAAATATAATTTATGAAGTGTGTGTGTGTGTACATATGTGTATCTCTATATATACACATACATATATATGTACACACACACACACACACACATATATGTGTGTGTGTGTGTGTTTGTGTACATATGTGTATGTCTATATATATGTATGTGTATGTCTACACACACACAGATATATATATATATATCTGTGTGTGTGTGTGTGTGTGTGTGTGTGTACTATAAAGTATTCAACCAAATTGAATGAAATCAATTGGATGCCCTAGATATTGATGTTTCAAACCTAACTTTAAAATAATTACATTTTTGTCATTTTTATAAAAAAATTGTTCTTAAAAAAGTGAATGTCTTTACCTAAAATGTTGATTTTTCATACTAACTACTTTTCAAAGGAGAAGGAAAAATAGATACAAATCAAAATATACACATAGATATATGTGTGTGTGTGTGTGTGTGTGTGTATATATGTATGTATATAATCTCAATGGATAAGAAGAAACAAGAAGAATGGATGTGGTGAGCTTCTTGCTTGCTTGATAATTCCTTTACTTATTTGTTATGAGAGAGAAGCTTACATCAATGAGAGAAGATATCATTTTCTTGAATGGATCTTGAAGAGATGGAGACTTGGAGATCTTGAATTGGATGCTTGGACTTGCTCTTGAAATAACCAAATAGCTTGCATATAATGTTGTATATAATCATGGATGTCAAAATGAGAGGCTTTGAAGTCCTTTTATACTCATTTTGGGATTAAATATCGTCAAGGGCTGACCTCGATTAAAGATCTAGGAGAAAATCCCCAACATAGGTCCTGGAGCCCTCTTAAGCCCAAACCTCTAGGATAAGGCCAACCTAGATGACCTAGTCCAAGACAAGGCTGATCTAGATGGCTTACTCTAGGACAATGCCAAGCTGGACAACCTAGTCCAGGACAAGGCTAACCTAGCCAACCTTTTCACGACAATATTTTCTCATAGTTTTCCTTGGTCTAAGGGAGTGTGAAAAATTGTGGAGGAAGAAAATCAATGATGTGGGAATCAAGCATAAAATACACTTTTGATAGTTCTTAGCAAACTTGATAGCCTCTTTCTCCATTTCGGGCCAATTGTAGCTAGCCCTAATAAGTTTTTGAGCTAGTGTTAAACCATTTGAGTGTGATCGACAAATACCATCATGTACTTCCTCTAATATATGTTGAGACTCTTCCCGGTCTAAACATCTGAGGAGTGTACCATCTAGACCTCATTTGTACATATCATGACCAATGATGACATATCAGGATGTGTTTCAGATAAGGTATCATTTCTCATGGTGGTTGAAGGTATCAGGGATGATTTGATCTTGGAGATAGGAGAACAAGTTTTTGTATCGGGATGAATCATGACCAACAATAGTGCAGATCATGCGGGTTTTGGGGGAATCATATGGAGGATAAGATAGTGCTTCCACTAGGAACTCATAGCATAGCTCATGTTCGGGCTGCTGTAATAAAGTAGATAGCATTGCCATAGCATCAACAACTTTATTCTCTATTTTAGGTATTTTCTCAAAGGTGATAGATATGAAATATTTCTTTAGATCATCTACCATTCTCTTGTATGGGTTCAGCTTTCCATCTTTCATTTAATACACATCATTGACTTGGTGTATTACAAGTTGTGAGTCTCCATGAATGTGGAGCTCTGTTTCTCTCCATTCAATTGCTATCTTCATGCCATTAAGAAGAGATTCATATTCAAAAATATTGTTTGTGCAAGGAAACTTTATTCTGAATGCTTTAGGGATTAAGTATCATTGAGGAGTGATGAAGAATATGCCTGCTCCAGATCCATTATTTGTATAGAAGCCATCAAAGAATAACTTCCATGCTCTAGAAGAAATATTCATGATAGAAGAATCTGGGAATTCCATTTGCATTGGTCTATCATCAAACAAAGGTGTGTCGGCTAGTTGATCTACAATTACTTGGCCCTTGATAGCTTTTCTTTCAACATATTTGATGTCAAATTCACTTAATAGCATCACCCATTTAGCTAATCTACATGTGAGGGCATGTTTTCTTTGTAGGTAATTTAGCGGATCAATCTTAGCTACCAAATGTGTAGTATGAGCCAACATATAATGTCTCAATTTTTGTGATGCAAAGATCACAACTAGACAAGCTTTCTCAATCATGGAATAGTTCTTCTCGTATGCTACCAATGTTCTACTGATATAGTATATAGCTCTTTCCTTCTTGTCCTCATCATGTTGTGCTAGTAATGTCCCCAGTGATGTATCTATGGCAAAGACATATAATATCAAAGGCTTCCCTTGAATAGGAGGCATCGAAATAGGAGGATTTGATAGATATTTCTTGATATGGTTAAAGTTCTTTTCACATTGCTCATTCTATGCAAAGGTCACACCTTTATGTAATGTCTTTGTGAAAGGTTGTAATATGTCTGGTAGCTGAGATATGAAGCATCTGATAGATTGTACTCTCCCTTGTAATCTTCTCATTTGACTAATATTCTTGGGAGGTTGCATCTCCATGATAGCTTTAACCTTTTTCGGATCTACTTCAATTCCTTTCTTTGAAACAATGTAGCCTAAGAGCTTTCCAAAAGTGACACCAAAAGCACACTTCTTAGGGTTCAGTCTAAGACTAAACTTCTCCATTTGATCTAGTATTTTTCTCAAATCATTTAGATGTTTAGATCTTATCATAGATTTTTCTAAAGTATCATCAACATAATCCTTCATAGTTCGATGCATCATGTCATGAAAGATAGATGTCATAGCTCTTTGATATGTAGCACTAGCATTCTTAAGCCCAAATGGCATGACATTCCGATAGAAGGTACCACACATAGATGTGAAAGCAATTTTCTCTTGATCTTCTAGAGCAATTTTTATTTGATTATATCCAGAAAAACCATCCATCAAAGAATACATCTCAAAGCCCATAGTCATGTCCACTATCATATCAATGTTAGGCAGTGGAAAATCATCCTTATGGCATGCTTTGTTTACATCTCTAAAATTTATGCATACTCTTATAGACTTGTCTAGTTGGAAATAGGCACTATATTTGAAATACATTCAGCATAATCAATAACACAAATGAATCCGGCTTTTATTAGTTTCTCTAATTCAACTTTGGCCAAGAGTGCAACATGTGGATGCATCTTTCTCAATTTTTTCTTAATAGGTTTGATGCTTAGAGCTATAGATAAATGGTGCATTATAAGATCAGGATCCAACCCTCGCATATCTAAATATTTCCATGCAAAGTTGATCTTCTTTTCTATTAGGAATGTGGTAAATTTTTTCATTTTTTCTTCTGATAAGGATTGTGCTACATGGATCAATTGTGGCTCTTCTACTATTCTGAAGTTGATAGATTGAGTGGGCTCAATTAGTACTGGAGATCTATCCTGTAAATGACTCAAAAGGACACCAAATATCTCATCCTTAGGCACCTCAAAGAGGTTTTCACCTTTGGATACGTCTTTTATTTTTACTTTTGTAGGTTTTGATACTGCCACAAAGTGGTTTTCACCCTCATAACTCCTTTGCTTTATATTTTTACTTTTATTCTTTTGACTAAGATACTTGATGTCTGACTTTGTCATGCTAACACTAGGTTCACTGATGGAAGTCATCATAGGCTCAACTGCATTAAGGTAGAAAGCAAGGGCATAGTCATTTGGAAAGTTATAGATACTGTGGCTCAGATTCATGGAGGTTTGGTCAAGAAGTTTAGGATGTTAGATAGTCAAAGTGGTGAAAGATTGGGAAATAGTGTTTATGGATATGGATCTGTCATCATTGGTCCTAACCTGACTCTCAAGTTTGAAGGTGATATTACAACTCAAAACATTCAATTCATGAATAGGATCAATGTCATTGTGGGAGTCCACTTTACCCATCGAAGGATCATGCTCGTTAAGTTCATTATTTCTCTCTAGACTTACATCGGGTGTAGGTGCATATTGGTGAATAACATCAACACGTTTCTTTGTGATAAGCTCATCTTCCTCTAGAATGACTCCCCATTCATAGTCATTTGATTCCTCATCTATGCCTCTAGAAAAATTAAGAACATGAGTAAAGTCAGGGTGAATACCCCAAGAAGGGTTACCCTTAGATTCTGATCTAAATTCATACTCATGAGAATCTATTTTAGAATAGCTACCACCTTCCTCCTTGTCTATTTGATTGCCTTCAAGATTAGCTGGTTCTTGTGGTGCAACTATCTCTTGTTCAATAGTAGGTTCTTTTGTTTCTACTACATTAACTATTTTGATTGGATCAGCTTCTACTTAAAGGAGGTCTTTTATTTCTTTAGGAAAATGCTCATAAGGAATGAGCTCATCAATGGTGTCTGAATCATCATTGTTAGATTGTGGTGTTGTTTCCTCCATTGGTTCAATATGTTCTAAGAAATGTGGGGATTTTTTGCTAAGATAGAAAGGCTTTTTCTTATATCCTAGACCTGTTGTATTCTTGTTTGTTTGGCCATAATGGTCAAGAGGTGATAGAAGACCTTTACCTCATAGTCCTAGATGTCCTTTTCTAGTATATCCCATTTTTGTGATCAATTTATCCCTTGGCTCATATGAATTTTGAGGAATTTTTCTTCAAGTAGAGTCACATTTTTGGAATGATTGAGGTTGGGGCTCATCCTTGTATAACCATTTAAGCATGACTTCTTCTTCCTCAAACTCTTGTTTAGATACTTGCTCTGTGAAAAAACTTCCATTGAATATGACTTGGGATTCTTTAGCTATAGGTTTCACTTTGTCAGATGGTTGTCCATAAGATTTTGGGGACAACAGGAGAGATGTGAGAGATGAAATAGGTTCCATTGTGTATTCTCCCATGCCATTATCCTTGATTTTGACTATCTAGCTACTTAGTGGAAGATTCTATATTATTAGGAACAAGTTTATCAACACTTTCTTTCAAAGCATTACAAGTTGTATATAGGTCACCTGGAATCATCACCTCTACTCCTTCATAAGGGAATTTCACACATTGATGGTATGTGGAAGGAATAGATCTCATTTCATGTATCTAGGGTCTCCCTAGAAGGATGTTGTAAGCCAAAGATAAATCAAGAACTTGACATACGATGTCTCTGATAGTGGGTCCTATTCTGATAGGTAAGACAATAGTTCCTTTGGAAGATCTTTCTTGCTCATCATATGCTTTGATAGTTATCTTATTCTTAGGATCAATGGAAGTTTCAAATAATCCCAAGTGTGTTTTCAAGCTTTAAGAACAAATGTTGAGACCAGCACCTCCATCTATCAACACATGTTTGACATGATGGTTTTGGATCAAGACTTCAATGTGCAAGGGCTAGTTATGCAGATGACTCAAGGAGTGATCATCTTCCTCTGAAAATGAGATATACTATGGAGACATTAGATGAACAACCATAGTTTGGAACTTGTCTAAATAAAGGTTGTCAGGAACATTCGATCCAAGGAGAGATTTTTCTAGAATGGCTCTGTTAGCACTCTAAAAAATTTTCATGGCCTTACCAATTTTCCTCTAGTCTCTGCATTGTTTTTCATGCCTCTGGCTCAAGCCCTAGGTCAAAAATTAAAAAAAAACTAGTCATTGCATGAAAAACCTTTTGTTTTACCTTGGCCCTATTCTATTTTAATGTTACTTTTTCAGGCCACTTAAAATCCCTTTGGCGCATGTGCTTTAATATTTTGTCACCCCGTGGGGTCATGCCTTTGATTTTTCCTACGTCCCTGGCGCTTAATATTTCCTTAAGCCTAAAGTCTGGCAAGTTTAATTTTCCCTAAGTCTAGCATTTTAAATCTTTCTATTGTTTTGGCTTAATATTTTCCTGGGCTTGGCTCTCTAACACCATCTTAATCCTATGGTTGTCATAAGTTCACAAGGGTTTTGTCAGAGGCTTGTGATCTTAAGACGATCATTGATTCTCTTTCATGATGTAAGACTTCAGATAGGTGGGTCCACTACTACGTGTACACAAATGGTGGCCTTTGACTAGTCCACATAATAGTGAGCTGGGCATGTTGTCAAGCAGGCCCAGTATCTCAATCAGAAGACTCAGGATCGATGACTAGCATATAAGCACATGGAATCTTTCAAGATTATGGGGTCATGTGCCAGCCATCTGATCTTCTAGGTGGTATAATTTTCTCGGTGGGTACTAATTTCCATGTAAGCATAGTTGGTGGTCTCTTATTGGTCCACAAGGTAATGACTTGGTGCTTGTGAGTGGTACCTAAGTTTTTGGCTTGTTAGAGGGTCTTGACATCTACAGAGAATCGACAATGGGTGTAAGTTATTAAGGAATGTGTCAGACACATGAGATCTTCAGATAACCATCGATTTTACTTTTCCTTAGGTGACTGACGTAGGTGGGTCCTCTAACATTTGGATCTAACATGAATGATTTTCATTGGAGGAAAGGATGACAATGCAGTGGGACCATTTGCCAGGTGTTGTAGAGTTGTTCAAATTCTATTGGTCAACATGAGGAATCAGTCAGGTGGGGTCATTGTCAGAAAGGTCAGTGACAAGGACAAGATCCACGGTCGGCATAAGTTCTCATGGGTGGTGTCAGAGCCATGAGATCTTGCACCTATCATCCAATTTGAAGGCTTACAGAGAGTGGGTCATGTGTTAGTGGTAACCGAGCAGTGACAATGAATGATGTAGTGACAAGTGGCATAAGTGGGCCCGAGTGGGGGGCTAAGGTCTAGCAATTTTGACAAAATATTTAGTAGCCTAACAAATTTTCAAAGGGGTTCTTTCATTCATGTAATAAAATGGTGGTGCTCCAAAATGATTGGCAATTCAGCGAAGGAAGGTCATGCAGTCACTAAATTTTTTAGTGGTGAGATAAAGTTTTCTATGAACTAATGGAAACCTTCAGTCACCAGTTCACTAAATGTGACTGGGGTCTTTTTAAAGGATAAATCATAAAGCTCATGAAAAGGTAGGATTTGATGGTTGTGATATAAAGTCGACCCAAATTTAAATATTGACTGCCGATTTGCTGCTAGCACTTTGAAACTAGCTATTTAAATTCAAATTCAAAATTTGTAAAGGGTTTCTTGAGACCAGAAGGACTAAAATTCAATGTTTAAGTGGTTGGAGTTGGTGAAAATGATTTTCAAACTATTGTCGTGTGGTCCAAGGTGTTCCATGATCATTTGCAGGGGTCTGTACTATGTTCCTTGTGCTCGAGGCGTGTTGCAGGTGGCCGAATAGGTTGACAAATTGGGAATTTTCATGGTTCTTAGTACTTTCTTAGTGGTATTGTCATGATTGAGGATCACTCTGGGATCTATTTTCTCCTGGTTGCCTGGGTTTCTTCCCCTGTATTAATTTTTTGACTATTTCTAGTTCATTGGGTGGTTGAAACCCTAACCCTAGTCACGTGAAGCTTGATACATCCTCTTTGAGGATTCCAAGGTGACTAGGAATATAAGTAGTTAGTTTTTTGATAGAGTAAGGTGACTAGGAATATAAGCAGTTAGCTAGATAGGAGAAGAAGAGATAGATCAAGAGAAATGGTGAGTCTACTAGTGCTCGCATAAGAGAACAAAGAAATACCAGAGGTAGAGCACCACATGTTTCCTTAAGTGAGGAAGGTTCACAAGACATAGTTTCTAGATCAGATGGTGGTCACTTTGAAGATAAATTTTATGATACCCCAGAGGTTGTATTTCAAGACAAGGGCTCATTCCCTATAGGTCAGGATGAACAAGCCAGAGAGATGGGTTTTGATATTGATTTAGATCTTGATGAGGATAATTTCAAAAGGGAGCCTATGAGACCAAGGCAAGTCCATTCCCCATATCAAAGTCTCACTGATATGGATGTGTCATCAGGTTCTAATGACATTATGATAGACCCAGATGATTTAAATGAACTAAGGTTGTAGTTGGCAGAGTAGGATGCCATACATAAGAGGTTACAAAAGGAGAGAGAAGCTGAAAAGGTGAATGCTCTAATAGAAAGACAATCTCTCCTTAGAAAGATTAATGAAATGAAGGAGAGAAACAAGATACTTGCTTCTAATCCTAAGACTTTGCAACATGATGTCTTTGGTGATCTTGATGCTTTGAGGAGTGAGCAGGAGGGCTTACTACAAGATCATGAATTTGATAAGGAGGGCCTTGTGGTTAGACAGGTTCAAACCTATGCTTCCCTCCCTAAAGATAATGATGGGCATGTGATAACTAGGCTTGCTATTGCCACTGATGAGAAAGGAAAGAAGAAGATGGTGGGACATCAAACAAGTAGATCATTGATAATACCAGGGGTCCCACCACCTAAATCAAATAGGGAGACAAAGATAGAAAGAAAAAGACAAGAGGATGAAGCTCTAGCTCAAGAGTTGGAAAGAGATGAAGTTGATGCTGCTATTGCAGAGAAGAGAAGAAAGATCCAATTCTTGAAGGCTTCATCTACAAATGCTCTTGGCCCATCTTCTACTGAACTAGGTATGAAATCTATGACTACTACTATTCCACTTAGTAATGCTAATACTAGTTCAATTCCTTCTTCATCTGCTAGGATAGGTGCTGATCCTAGACAATAGTCAAATGCACAAGTAGATGGAAATGTAAATGTAAATGTTGATCCTAGGGTTAACACTAGTTCAAGTTTTCAAAGAAGACCTATGTAATTAGAAGGCTATAGGCAAATTAGTTTTGATGGAATTCCTGGCTACCCAAATGCTTTTCAAAATGATATAAGAGATAAGGTACCTAAGTTTGTTGGTAATAATGCTATTAGTTGTGAGGAGCATCTTAGGTTATTTGTTGATATACTTAATGATTATGAGGTAGAGCATGAGGATGTAGTCTTGAAATTATTTGTTCAATCTCTAATGGAGGATGCTAGAGATTGGTTTAAGAGACTTCCTAATAAATGTATTGATAATTGGGATTCTTTTGAGAGATGTTTAAAATAGCAGTACGGTGATAGACGTAATGCTAGTTTCATGTTGAATGAATTCAATACCATAAGAAAAAATCATAATGAGTTTGCAGCTGAGTTTAATATGAGATTTTAGAAGGGTATGCATAAGTTGTTTCAAGTTATGTAGTTAGATGACAATGTCTGTCTGACCACATACTTCAATGCATTTGATGGAAAGATGGGATATTTGTGTTGGAAATATAGATGCAGTAACTGAGAGGGGGGTGAATCAGTTAACCACAAAAATATTACCACTGATCCCTTAAATATCTTAACAAATTATTTATTGTGCCACTCGGTAAATATACAGAGAAATGCTAAAACTTGATCTTTGAAGTGTGTAATAATTAAACTGTTCTTAAGCATTCATCACTGATTAACTTACATGAATAAAGAAAATAACATGAACACAAGAGACACCAGATTTACCATGGAAACCCAATATGGGAAAAACCACCAATGTAACTAGTTACTATTTTTCACTATTCTGAAGTGATGCCCGGTTAGAAGCCAACCCGATAAAAGGTTACAAAACACACTGTTAGGTGTGACCTTGTTAGAGGATTTAATCACCCTGCTAGGAGTGGCCTTGTAAGAGGTCTTGAAACAATTCAATAGAACTGTCACCTTGTTAGAGGATTTACAAAATGGTTGTTAAACCAACTCGGTTAAGAGATTTTGATATCACTGCTACAATTGCTAGAGTAACAATGAAATGACCTGCAACTGAATTATTGAATATAGATCTCTGTTCTGCTTCACTAGATCCTTACTAATCAAATATATCTTTGCTTCTCCTCAAGGATATCTGACCATCCTTCAAAATTCTCTCATACCTTTCTTCAAAATGATTTCTTCATGTTGTATATATTTTATTCACAACTTGACCTTCTATATATATATGCCATTTCATTAACATTTAGATTTGTCAAGTCAGTACTAATAATTATTATAATAGTCGGCTTGGATAAAAAAACTGTAATAACAAAATCCTTTGAAGGGCTGACCTTGCTCGGTAAACATTAATCCTGAAAAGATTTCCTTCGGTGACCGAGAGAGCTCGGTAACCATAGCAAATTCTGCAACATCCTTCGGAGACTGAGAGAGCTCGGTAACCACTAATTTTCCTTCGATAACCAAGGAGGCTTGGTTAACACTATTACCCTATCATGTTTCCTTTAGACACCTGAGAGAACTTGGTAGACACTAAAAACTGCCTAGCTGACCGACTGAACTCGGTAGATACTGAGAACCGCTTAGCTGACCGACTGAACTTAGTAGATACTGAGAATGATAATTGATATGACATTTGTGTGACATCAAAGACAACACATAGCTAATCCAACAATGTCCTTCAAACAATTGTATCCAACAATCTCCCTCTTTGGCATTGATGGCAACACAACATGTCATAGCACAATGAAATTTCATAGAGAAACCTAGAGTAAGAAACATATCCTTAGCTTCATTCTGATTCCCATCATCTTCAAACTTCTTTCTCTAACTGAAAACTCTCCCTCTTAACTTCTCAAATTATTCTTCTTAGAAATTTCTTGAAATGACAGCAAACTCTCCCTCTTTGACAACACATGCCAAAGACAACTTATACAGTTTCAGTAAATATCAATGTACCTTATGTACTGATTCATATGCAATGATTCTCTGACTATGCTACATCAACTGATTGATCTTCAACATGTTCTAGTTGATGCATCACTAAAACTTTATTTAGTGAACCTCGGATAGGGGAGTGACCCCTAACTTTCCTCTTAGATACAAGAATGCATCCTTAGGTAGTGGCTTGGTGAAGATATCTACAATTTGTTCTTTTGTATGAATATATTCCAATCTAATTTCCTTGTGCTACACCAATTCTCTAACAAAGTGATATTTTATTGCAATGTGCTTAGTTTTGGAATGCATTACTGTATTCTTTGAAATATTTATTGCACTTGTATTATCACAAAACATAACAACTGGTTCTTTGATCTCAACCTTCATGCCTTCCAAAAGCTGTTTAAACCATATAATATTAGAGTAGTTTACTACTGCAGCAACATATTCTACTTTTGCTGTGGATTGGGATGTGCAGTTTTTCTTTTTACTAGTCCAAGATACTAACCTCTTGCCAAGAAAGAATGCTCCACCACTTGTACTCTTTCTGTCATCAATGTTTCCTGCCCAATCTGCATCAGTAAACACTTTTAAATCTAGATTGCCTCCAAATTTATACCACAAGCCATAATCTTAAGTTCCCCTTAAATACCTCAAGATTCTTTTGATTGCCATCATGTGATTTTCTCTGGGTTTAGCTGAGAATCTTGCCACTATACCAAATACTAAGGCAATATCAGGCCTTGTGTATACTAAATACTATAATTTTCCAATCATTGATCTGTATAAGGTCTAATCTACTTCTTTTGAATCATCATCTTTGGTAAGCTTCAGTCCAGTACACATGGGTGTACCATTTTTGTTCTGCTGAATCTGAAGTCCAACAAAGAATTTTATCTGACCAAACATAGACATTTCAAATTCTTTGTTCATAAGTTCTGAAAATTCTTTGCATTGATCATCATTTCCTGTAAACATAGTATCATCCACAAATATTTTTGCCAAAACAATTTTGTTATCTGATCCTTCTTTGATGTATAAATTACTATTGTCATTAGCTCTTTTGAAATCAATATGAGTAAGATAGTTATGTAATCTTTCATACCATGCTCTAGGAGCTTGTTTCAGACCATACAATGCTTTGTGTAATTTACAGACCATATCCCTTTTGTCTAGATCAATAAAACCTTTAGGTTGCTCAATGTAGACTTCTTCCTCAAGAATACCATTGAGAAAAGCATATTTTATATCCATCTGATATACCTTAAATCCTTTATGTGCTGCATATGCAAGTAAAGTCCTCACACCTTCTAATCTTGCAACAGGAGCAAAAGTCTCTCCATAATCTATTCCTTCTTCTTGAGAATATCCTTTACATACCAATCTTGCTTTGTTTCTTGATACTTGACCATCTTCATTCAACTTATTTCTGAATACCCATTTTGTCCCAATTACATTTTTATCTTTAGGCCTAGGTACAATAGTCTATGTCTTATTTTTCTCTATTTGCTCTATTTCTTCATTCATAGCCTCAATCCAACTTTCATTTTCCAATGCATCTTTGACATTTTTAGGTTCAAAATCAGCAAATAAACATGTACCTTTTAGTTTACTTCTTGTCATAGTACCATCTAATTTGTTTCCAATAATCTGATCTAGTTTATGATGCTTTTTGATGTACTTGGCTAATACAGGTTCCTTGCTTCCTGAATGAGTTACATTGTCATCTTCTTCATCTTCAGGTTTAGATTTCTTGGGCTCGGTAGATACTTGCTTGGTAGCTTCAGATTGAGACACAGTACTTTGTGACTCAGTCTAAACTTCTTCTTGTGACTTGGTTACTGTACTGGGCTCGATAGATGTAGTCTCCTTATATGTGTCTGGCAATGTATCAGGTTCAATGTAAACAAATTTTCTGTAGTCCTCTGGTTCCTTTTTGCTTTCTTCTTCAGTCTTTTCTGCAAACTCATCAATTCTCACGTGCACTTTCTATGATTTTGTGAGTAGATAAATTTAGACATCTATATGCCTTACTTTTGCAAGAATATCCCAAAAATATTCCTTCATCACTTTTTACATAAAATTTTCCTTTTCTAGATTCTTTTAAGATGTAACATTTACTACCAAATACTTTTAGGTAACTTACATTTGGTTTGTAGCCATACCATAGCTCATACGGAGTTTTGAATGTGTCTTTTCTCAGCTGTACTCGGTTCAAGGTATGAACTGTAGTGTTGATAGCTTCCTTCCATTATTTCATAGCAATGTTCTTTTCAATCATTAGAGTCCTTGCAAAGTACATGATAGATCTGTTCCTTCTTTTGGCTATTCCATTCTACTTAGGAGTTCTCGGGGCTGATACTTGTCTTTTGATTCCTCTTTCAATGCAGAAATTATTGAATTCATGGGAGATGAATTCACCACCTCTCTCTGATCTCAAGCATTTTATTATTTTTCCTATTTCCTTTTCTACTCTTGCTAAATACCATTTGAACTTCTCAAATGCTTCAGACTTTTCTCTTAAATACATAACATTCATCATTCTAGAGTAATCATCAACAAAGAGAATAAAGAATTTTTCTCTGGTATAGCTCTCAATTCCAATAGGTCGACATAAATCAGTATGTACAATTTCCAAAATATCTTCAAACTGATAGTTTTTACTTTTAAAACTAGACTTTCCCATTTTACCAATTTGACAATTCTTGCATAGACCAACATCAGGTTTCTTCAAAGTAGGAATACCTCTTACTTTCTTGAATTTGCTTATTTTCATCATGTTGTCAAAATTTACATGACATAACCTTTTGTGCCATAACCAACTTTCTTCAATTTGAGCAATAAAACATGAGTAATCACCAAGATCAAGATAAAATAGTTTACCTTTGGTTTGTTTGCCTGATCCTATCAGTTTTCCTTTGTCATCCAGCAGTCTTGCTTTTCCATTCATGAATTCAACCTTGAATCCAATGTTCATTAGTTGTGCTACACTTAGAATATTATGCTTTAGTCCTTTGACCCAAAATTTATTATCACATATAAGTTCTTTGGTTAATGAAATTTGTCCCTTTCCTTTTATACAATAGGGTTCATTGTTTCCAAACCTTACATTACCACCATCAAAGTTTTCAAAGTGTTCAAACTTGGTCCTGTCACCAGTCATATGATGTGAACATCCACTGTCTATAATCCATATATCATTCTTTCTTATATGAGAGATAAGTGCCATCTCATCTTCATCATTATCAGATTCATCTTTTACAGCAATGAAAACAATTTCTTCTTCACTATCATCCGAATCTTTAGCTAAAAAATATGTTTTCTTACCTTTATCCTTGAATGATTTGAAATTTTTCTTGCCATTGTACTTGTAATTTTTCTTCTCATCTTTGCTTTACTTGTTTGGACACCTAGCTGCAATATGACCAATTTCTTCACATGAAAAACAAATTAAGGGAGTTTTACCTTTGTATTTTCCTCTGCCTCTTGAATACTTCTTTGCAAGTAATGCTTCAATAACTTCAAGATCGCTATCAAAACTTTCCTCTGATTCTTCTTCACTTTCTGATTGGATTTTCTTCCCTTTCTTGAGTGAAAGTTTGGCCTCAGAAGCTGATTCAATATTTTTAGAAGTTGGAACATAGTTGTCATAATTATCTAGTTCAAAGGCTGTCAATCTTCCAACTAAGGCATCCAAAGTTATATTGTGATTTTCTTCACATCTTGTTTCTTGAATAGCAGAAACTCTTATTGCATAAATAGGAAGTAATGTTCTAAGAACCTTACTTATAACAGTTTCATCATCAATTTTTCCTCTAGAAGCTCTGATTGCACTAACACTTGTCTTGATCCTTTCAACATATTTTGCAATGTTTTCTTCTTCTCTCATTTTTATCTGATCAAACTATCCTCTTAGGCTCTCTGCTTTGGCTCTCTTCACATTGTCATCACTGCCATAGATTTTCCTCAACTTGTTCCACATTTCATGAGTAGTTGTGCAGTCTTTGATTTCATGAAATTCTTCATAGCTAAGAGCTGATGCAATGTCTATCATCATAGTGTTATGGTTCTTCTCTGCAATGTCTTCAACAGTTAATGTGCTAGTAGGAATTGTATATTCTTGATCAATATATTTGCATCCTGAATCACCAATGGAAGCCAGATGTAGTCTCATGAGACCTTGCCATGCTAAAAAGTTATTTCTGTTAAGCCTTGGAATTTCTCTTTTGTAAGACATCCTATTCTTTACCTTAGGTCCTAAAAACCCTTCCTGCAAGCACCAAAATCTCTGATACCAATTTTTGGAAATATAGATGCAGTAAATGAGAGGGGGGGTGAATCAGTTAACCACAAAAATATTACCACTGATCCCTTAAATATCTTAACAAATTATTTACTCTGCCACTAGGTAAATATACAGAGAAATGCTGAAACTTGATCCTTGAAGTGTGTAATAATTAAATTGTTCTTAAGTATTCATCACTGATTAACTTACATGAATAAAGAAAATAACATGAACACAAGAGACACTAGATTTACCGTGGAAACCCAATATGGGAAAAACCACCAATGTAACTAGTTACTATTTTTCACTCTTTTGAAGTGATGCCTGCTTAGAAGCCAACCCGGTAAAAGGTTACAAAACACACTGTTAGGTGTGACCTTGTTAGAGGATTTAATCACCTTGCTAGGAGTGGCCTTGTAAGAGGTCTTGAAATAATTCAATAGAACTGTCACCTTGTTAGAGGATTTACAAAATGGTTGTTAAACCAACTCGGTTAAGAGATTTTGATATCACTGCTACAATTGCAAGAGAGTAACAATGAAATGACCTGCAACTAAATTACTGAATATAGATCTTTGTTCTGCTTCACTAGATCCTTACTGATCAAATAAATCTTTGCTGCTCCTCAAGGATATCTGACCATCCTTCAAAATTTGCACATACCTTTCTTCAAAATGATTTCTACATGCTGTATATATTTTATTCACCACTTGACCTTCTATATATATATGCCATTTCATTAACATTTAGATTTGTCAAGTCGGCACTAATAATTATTATAACAGTTGGCTTGGATAAACAAACTATAATAACAAAATTCTTTGAAGGGTCGACCTTGCTCGGTAAACATTAATCCTAAAAATATTTCCTTTGGTGACCGAGAGAGCTCGGTTACCATAGCGAATTCTGCAACATCCTTCAGAGACCGAGAGAGCTCGGTAACCACTAATTTTCCTTTGATAACCGAGGAGGCTCAGTTAACACTGTTACCCTGTCATGTTTCCTTTAGACACCCGAGAGAACTTGGTAGATACTAAAAACCACCTTGTTGACCGACTGAACTCGGTAGATACTCAGAACCGCTTAGCTGACCGACTGAACTTGGTAGATACTAAGAATGATAATTTATATGACATTTGTGTGACATCAAAGACAACACATAGCTAATCCAACAATGTCCTTCAGACAATTGTATCCAACAATTTGTTGAGGGAAAAGGAACCAAGAACTCTTAGAGATGCTTTTAGGATTGCTATCAATATTGAGAACAATATGAAGATATCAGGGAAATTGGGTGGGAAAAGAGATGACCCTAAGTTATTTGGGGACTATAAATACACAAAAGAAAATGATAGGAATGTTGGAACTAGGAGGCAAGAAGAAGATAAATTGGATAAGGTGCTCAATGCATTGAAATATTTGAAGGGCACCTAAAAATAGGAACATTAGTGCTGCTACCAATGAAAGGCCTCAGTTCAATAACAATTTCAATAAGCAGAATAGACTATAGAACTACCCCTACAACACCCAATGGAAGGATGGCAAGCATGTTGTCCCTACTGCAAGAGGTAATAATTACAGAGGTGTCCCTGACCCTCTACAAAAAGCTTCAATAAATGTCATGGAGGACATTCCTTGGTGTGTTGCATGCCAGTCCCCTCATTCTATAGAGCATTGTATGGTTGCACATTCTATGGCTGCAAATCAAGATTGTGTTAATGAGGAGATAAATCAAGAAGAAGATCAAGATGATGTTGGATGCAACATAGCTACTTCATATCTAGGATATGAAGATGATTCTAATTTTGATGAGGAAGTAGATGTAAATGTGAAAAGACACAATCAGGCCCTTTTTCATCAAGAGGTTTTTTTTGATAGTGAATACATTGATAAGAAGACATGTAACATGAACTCTTCTTCTGAGCTAGTAAATTTAAGAAGACCTTCTAGAGAAGAGATGGATAGGATTACTACATAAATGATTGCTCAAGTGCAAACTAGAGGCATGATGGCAATGGATACAAATGGAAAAGTTGTAGGAATGTTTATAAAGAGTACCAACTCTAGAGAGCCTAATGAGAACAAATCAAAAGGTGATCACATGGTTAAATTCAAGAATGTAAAAGGTAAGAATTGTGAGCCTAAGGGAGTTGGAGTTGAAAGGTTTTCTAGTGAGATTAAGAAGCCAGTTAACACAATGGCTAAGAATGAAAAAGTGAGGGTGGCCAATACACCTAATGTATTAGATAAGCAAAGGGATGCTAAGGCTATGCAGATTGAGTTTCCTTCCTCTGCTCCTGTTGATATGTTATCTATATTGTCCCAAATTATAGTTAAGGTTCCATTGTCAGAATTGTTAAGGATCTTTGAACACAAAGACAAAGCTATTGCATGGGTAGATAATGTTCATAATAATGATGTTACATGCAATGAATCTCAAGCTAAGGTTTCAAAAGGTGTTGCTGCTCAGGGAATTGTATCTCAAATTCCTCCTATATATTTGGACAATTCTGTCAATGCTAGCCTTGAAAACATTGATCCATTCTTTTTAAGTGTCCTTATGGATGGAATGAAATTAAGAAATTGTATGATGGATAGTGGTGCCTCTAATACTATTATGCCTTTTAAGATTATGGAAAAGTTGGGCCTTAAAGTTCATATAGTTCAAGGTAGATGTTGTGCAATGGATTAGAGGGAGGTACCAGTCATTGGGACTTTCAATGCAATGCCATACAGGCTGGAAGCATATCCAGAGAAAGAGTTAACAATGAGTGTTTTGGTGGTGGACATCCCTCCTCATTATGGGATGCTACTGTCTAGAAGGTGGAGTGCTGCCATGGGTGGAAGTTTATAGTGTGATCTATCCTATGTCACTTTCAAGATTGATGATCAATTTTTCAAGATTGAGTGAGAACCAGGAGTATGCCACATGATTGAGAGAAGTATTGATAATGAAACTACATGTTTTGTGGATACTGATATTAATGCTTTTAGGGCAGAGATCCCTATAATTGAGAAGGAACCTATTTTGTCACCTATCTCAGTTGAGGTAAGTGTTAATTCTATGAAGGGTGATTTGTGGGTAATGTACTTTGATGGTGCAAATTGCAAGGATGGAGCAGGAGCAAGTATTTTACTTATTTCTCCTAATGGAAACACCTACAAATTTTCTTTCACATTGAATTTCTTTTGTACCAAAAATATAATAGAATATGAGGCATTGTTGTTAGGACTGAGGTTGACACAAAAACATGGTATTAAGTGTTTAAGTGTTGTTGGTGATTCTGAGTCAGTGGTGTCCCATGTTAGGTCAATATATGCTTCCAAGAACAAAAGGTTAAAACAATATAGGAATGAAGTTTGGGATTTGATTGAACATTTTGATGCCTTCACTATTGAGTGGAAGGATAGGAGTAACAATAAGATGGCTAGCTTGTTAGCCAATATAGCAATCAATCCCAGTGATATTACATTTACTGGTATCTCTAAAGTTGAAATTTAGGCTAGGCCTAGTGTACCAGACAATATTGAAAATTGGCAAGTTTTTGATCAGTATCATGGTCAGGAATTTGATTGCTCAACTTTGGTTGAGACTATAGAAGGAAAGGAGATTGTCCTTGGAAATGAAGTTATTCAGCTTAGAACTAACAAGGTGCCTAAGGGGCTTGTTGTTTTGGAGACTATCTTTGATAACTAGGATAGAGTACAAAAGAATATCAAAAGAGATGATCATGCTGATCTAGAGGAGATAAATCTTGGAACACATGAAGCACCTAAGAATGTATACATTGGTAGGGACATGTCTCACAATGTGAGAAAATCTTTGATTGAATTATTGAGAAAATTTAGGCATGTTTTTGCATGGTCATATGATGACCTAAAGGTTTATAGAGAAGATTTGTTTCAGCATATTATTCCATTGAAAGAAGATGCTAAACCTTTTCAGCAAAAATAAAGGCCTATTAATCCTACTTTAGCACCCAAGATGCAAGAAGAGTTAGTGAAGCTGAGAGATGCTAGAATTATCAAGTCTATAAGGCACTCTTCTTGGGTTTCAAACCTTGTTCTTGTGAGAAAGAAGAATGGTGACATTAGACTTTGTGTGGACTTCAGAAATTTGAACATCAGCTCATTAAAGGATAACTATTGTTTGCCCAATATGGAAGCTATGTTGCAGAAGGTAACCGGATCTGAACTAATGTGTATGATGGATGGTTTCCTTGGTTACAATTAGGTGATTATTAAGGAATCAAAATAGTTTAAGACAACTTTCACTACACCTTGGGGGACATATGTTTATGTGAGAATGCCTTTTGGTTTCACAAATGTTGGTGCTACTTTACAGAGGGCAATGGATGTTGCCTTTTCAAATTTCATAAATGATTTCCTTGTTGTCTATTAAGATGATTTAACTACCTATTCCAAGAAGGAAGAAGACCACTGTACTCATTTAGAGAAAATATTTGTGAGGGCTTTGGAATATGGCATTTCATTAAACCCAAGGAAATGTGCATTTGGTGTCACTAAGGGCAAGTTGCTTGGCCACTTAGTTGGGAAGCAAGGAGTGAGAATTGACCCTAAGAGGGTAGCAGCTATTGATAAAATTCAGAGACCAAAGAAAGTTAAAGGGATTCAGTCCTTCTTTGGTCAGGTCAATTTCTTAAGGAGGTTTGTGACAAATTTTACAAAGGTTACTAGACCTATTTCTAAGATGTTGAAGAGGGGATTTGCAATCAATTGGGAGGGTGAGCTTGATGAGGCTTTCAAAAATATCAAGCAGGCTATCAAAGATGCACCTATGCTTAAGGCACCTGATTATAGTGTCCCAATGCACATCTTTTCCTTTGCATCTTTTCACACTATTGTTACAGTGTTGTTGCAAAAGAATAAGGATGGTTTTGAGCAGCCTATTGCATTTTTCAGTAAATCTTTGTAGGCTACTAAATTGAAGTATGACATAAATGAGAAACAAGCATATGCACTTGTGAAGGCAGTCAAGGCTTTTAGGTGTTACTTGATGGGGGTAGTTGTGATTGCTTTTGTGCCAAGTGCATCTATGAAGGATATTTTCTCAAAGCAAGAGGTGTCTGGGAGAAGATGCAGATGGATCAATAGGATCCAAGAATTCAACATTGATATCCAAATTACTAAATTGGTTAGAGGACAAGGATTGGCAAAACTGATGGCTCAATACAATCTTGATGCAAATCAGATAAATCAAGCTAAGGTTGATTATACATGTGACATGGATGATTGTATCTGGTATCAAGATATCATCTATTACTTGAGAAATATGAGATTTCTAGTAGGAATGGATGACAATAAGAAGAGGACATTGAAATTACAGGCCATCAAGTATGTAATTGTGAAATGAAAATTGTATAGAAAGAATTTAGATTGCATACTGTTGAAATGTGTAAATGAAAATTAGGCTAAAGTATTGTTGAAAGAAATGCATGAGGGAGTTTATGGTGGGCATTATATGGGTAAAACAATAGCTCATAAAATCTTGAGAGCAGGATTCTAGTGGCCTACAATCTTCAAGGATGCAGAGTAGTTGGTAAGGAGGTGTGATGCTTGTCAAAGGTTCTCTAGTAAGCTCAAATTTTTAGGCAATGTGTGTTTGAGGCCGGTTGAGGTGCAAGCTCCTTTTCAACAATCGAGAATTGATTTCATATGGGAGATACCAAACAAGTCAAGTGGATGACACTCATGGATCTTAGTTGCCACTGATTACTTTACAAAGTGGGCAGAGGCTATACCTATAAGGAATGCAACTAGTAAGGTGGTAATTGATTTTCTATTGAATAATATTGTTACAAGGTTTGGTTTCCCTGAGATAATAGTAAGTGATAATGCCATGTGCTTCAGGTCTGTTGAATATAAGGACTTTTGCAAAGGTTTAGGAATTCAGATTTCTTATTCCTCACCTTATCATCCACAAGGAAATGGTTAGGCAAAATCTACTAATAAGAGTTTGATTAAGATCCTCAGGAGGATTCTTGAAAAGAATAAGAGGGCATGGAGTTCAAAAATACCATTAGTTGTATGGGTTGATAGGGTAACTGTGAAGAGGGCAATTGGTTGTGCACCATTTGACCTAGTATATGGAATACATGCAAGAATGCCTCAGAACAATTTGTTGGAAATGTATAAATTTGTTCAATTATATGGTGATGATATAGATGATGAAATGTAGTTGAGAATTGAGGACCTCATTAGGATAGATGAAACCAGAAGAGAATCGGTTGCAAGAAATGCCAAGTTGCAGTTGCAAATCAAGAACCTGTATGATAGGAAGGCTATGGAGAGGAAGTTTGAGCCTGATGACCTGGTGTTAATTTGGAATGCCAGACTAGAGGAGAAAGGAAAATATGGTAAATTTGATCCCATCTAGTTAGGGCCATATCAAGTTCATGAGAAATGGGGCCAAGATTCATATGTTGTAAAAGAACTAAATGGTGAAGTTCAAGAATTGCCAGTTCATGGACAATTCTTGAAGAAATACTTCAATTGAAGGTATTTTGTTTTCCATGAATAGTAGTTAGGTCTGTACATTCTGTAAATTTTGTAAAGTTGCTTGCCCCTGTCCTATTTTATCTTGGTCTATAGGGTTTTGGTCTTGTTTCTCTCTGTTGTTAGTTTTTCTAGTGGGATGGTCTACTCTAACCAGTGATTCTAAGTCCTTGCTATGCCTGCAGGAGGCATACATCCCCAGATAGAGCCACTATTAGCACTCTAAAAAATTTTCATGGCTTTACCAGTTTTCCTCTGGTCTTTGCATTATTTTTCATGCCTCTGGCTCAAGCCCTAGTTCAAAAATTTAAAAAAACTAGCCATTGCATGAAAAACCTTTTGTTTTACCCTGGCCCTATTCTATTTTAATGTTAATTTTTTGACCCACTTAAAATCCCTTTGGCACATGTGCTTTAATATTTTGTCACCTTGCAGGGTCATGCCTTTGATTTTTCCTAAGTCCCTGGTGCTTAATATTTCGTTAAGCCTAAAGTCTGGCAGGTTTAATTTTCCCTAAGTCCAGTGTTTTAATTATTTCTAATGTTCTGGCTTAATATTTTCCCAAGCCTGGCTCTCTAACACCATCTTAATCCTATGGTTGTCGTAAGTTTGCAAGGGTTTTATCAGAGGCTTGCAATCTTACGATGATTGTTGATTCTCTTTCATGACATAACACTTCAGACATGTGGGTCCACTGATACGTGTACACAAATGGTGGCCTTTGATTGGTCCACATAATAGTGAGCTAGACATGTTCTTAGGCGGGCCTGGTATCTCAATTAGAATATTTAGGATTGACGACTGGCGTATAAGCGCATGGAATCTTTCAGGCTTATAAGGTCATGCACTAACCATCTGATCTTCTAGGTGGTATAATGTTCTCGGTGGGTCCTAATTGCCATGTAAGCACAGTTGGTGATCTCTTATTGGTCTACAAGGTAATGACTTGGCGCTTGTTAGTGGGACCTAAGTTTTTAGCTTGTTAGAGGGTCCTGACATCTAGAGAGAATGGACGGTGGGCGTAAGTTCTTAAGGAATGTGTCATACGCATGAGATCTTCAGACAACCGTTGATTTTACTTTTCCTCAAGTGATTGACATAGGTGGGTCCTCTGACATTTGGAGCTAACATGAATGATTTTCATTGGAGGAAAGGATGATGATGCAATGGGACCATTTGCTAGGTGGTGCAGAGTTGTTCAAATTCTATTGGTCGACACAAGGAATTAGCAAGGTGGGTTCGTTGTCAAAAAGGTCAATGATGAGGAAAAGATCCATGGTCGGCATAAGTTCTCATGGGTGGTGTCAGAACCATGAGATCTTGTGACTGTCATCTGATTTGAAGGCCTATAGAGAGTGGGTCCTGTGTCAGTGGTGACCGAGTAGCGACAATGAATGATGTATTGACAAGTGGCATAAGTGGGCTCGGGCGGGGGTCTAAGGTCTAGCAATTCCAATAAAATATTTAGCAGCCTAACAAATTTTCAAAGGGGTTCATTCATTCACGTAATAAAATGGCAGTGCTCCAAAATGATTGGCGATTTAGAGAAGGAAGGTCGTGTAATCACTAAATTTTTTAGCGATGAGATAAAGTTTTCTACGAACTAACGGAAACCTTCAGTCGCCAGTTCGCTAAATATGACTGGGGTCTTTTTAAAGGATAAATCATAAAGCCTGTGAAAAGGTAGGATCTGATGGTCATGATATAAAGTTGACCTAGATTTAAATATTGGCCGCTGATTTGCTACTAGAACTTTGAAACTAGCACTTTAAATTCAAATTCAAAATTTGTAAAGGGTTTCCTGTGACCAGAAGGACTAAAATTCAATGTTTAAGTGGCTAGAGTTGGTGGAAATGATTTTGAAACTATTGCAGTGTGGTCCAAGGTGTTCCATGATCATTTGTAGGGGTCTGTACTATGTTCTTTGTGCTTGAGGCATGTTGCAGGTGGCCGAACAGGTTGATAAATTAGGCATTTTCATGGTTCTCATTACTTTCTTAGTGGTATTGTCATGATTGAGGATCACTCCAGGATCTGTTTTCTCCTGGTTACCTAGTTTTCTTCCCCTATATTAATTTTTTGACTATTTCTAGTTGGTTGCGTAGTTGAAACCCTAACCCTAGTCACCCGAAGCTTGATGCATCCTCTTTGAGGATTCCAGGGTGACTAGGGGTATAAGTAGTTAGTTTTTTGATAGAGTAAGGGTTTGGTCCTGAGGTTTTGTTTTGAATTTCAGTTAGTTCTAGTGGTTATGACTGTATGAACATTTGAGGAAAGAGAAGCTACATTTTGGGTCTATTTCCTATCTTTGTGTTGCTTTGATTGTATATTGATCTTGAATATGTTAATGAGAATGCTATTGAGCTCCAATGTTACATTTGTGTATATCTTCTTGTTTTGGTTCTGATCTCATATATGTTAGTGTCACAAAGTTTATTAGCATACGGTAAACAAAGAGTATTGTGAGGTCATCTTTGAGTTCCTAAAAAAGTTAGGATTAAAGTCTTCTAGGTGAGTTTAGTGAGTTTACAACCAGATAAGAATCTGATGTCCTTGTGTTTGAGGGAGAGGGTTAATAGGCAAAGCACTTATCCTGAGCCCAAGATTGTTTGATTTAAGATCTTAAGTTGATGTATGTAATTGGGTGACTCCTTGCCCTAGGTTAAGGCACTAGTCCATCCTTTGGAGGCATTTCATTGTCATCAACCATACACACCCACATTTAAATGATAATATCTTTTAGTTAGTTAGTAAAGGACATAGTTGTATATTATTTTGAGACTCCTTTGAAGAAGTGAGTCAAGGGTACACCTACCTGAGCATTAAGGCTCAAAGTGTAGAAGGATCTCATTGTTGATCCTTGTTAATTGGCCCTCTTCCTTGTAGACTTTGGAGTGGTGATAGAGTCAAAGTTATATTAAAGTTATCCATTAAAGTATAAATCTACAAGTTGAAGATCAAATGGAACTCCCATCAGGCTCTATTAGCTGGAGATATCTGAAGCAACTCAAACATGAATATTTTTTCATTTATATGCTGGAGTTGTTAGAGGATACTGTATGATGTTGGCCTTGTGTCTTTAGGATTTGATTTAGAGGCAGCCTTCTATTTAGAGGTAGATGAAAGATTGAAAGGCATCTTAGGGACATTTGATGAATCAAGAATTTTTCCATGTAGATGTGCCTAAGCTTGTGATCGCGTAACTTCATTTTCTGATTGATTATCTCTATCATTTCTTACAATTGTGATGACATTGCAATGCTCAGATAGGCATGTTGATGACAACATTGTTTCCAAAGTAAGCATAATTGACTTTAGCACCCAAATTAGGTTGAGAAGATGAATCTCCTTGACCATGTTTAAGAAAAGGCTCTGTGATTGTTGTATGATCATTATTTCTCTTATGATTATCAATTGTGATTTCTCCATTATCAATTTTGTCTTGTATGTTGTGTTTCAAGTGGATACAGTTATTAGTTTTATGACCCTTATTGTGATGGAAGTCACATAAATCATTCTCTCTCCACCATTTTGGTTTAGGTTCAAGATCAAAGATTTTTATCTCAGGCAAGGAGATGATGTTGTTAGCCAATAGAGTTTTCATGGAAGATTCCAAGGACTCTCCAACAGGAGTGAACTTGCATTTAGGATCTATAGCCCAAGGTTTATAGTCAAATGGTTTCTTTTTAGATTTTGTTGCTTTAGTTTCAAAAGCTTTGATGGCTTGGGTGCCAACAGTGAGATTGAAAGCATGTGCCTTAGATGGGGCATGAATATTATCAACAACGCCATCTATGACAACACCTTTATTCTTGTTCCAATTTTTGCCTTTGTCTTTAGAACTAGATCCAGATTCATACTTGTCCTTTTGAAGTGAGATGTCTCCTTTTTGTACAAGTACTTTCTCAATTTTGATCACATTTTCTACCATTTTATCAAAGGATGTATGATTTTGCATTTGCAAATGGTAGTTGATTTTTGGAATAAGATTGTTGATGAAAATATTTAGCTTCTCAGTTTCTAGAATAGGTTGAGCATATAGCAAAAACTTTTCCCTCCATCTTTTGAGAAAAGTCAAGAATGGTTCTCCTGAGTTCTATTTCAAATTATAAATGTCAATCATAGTGACTGGATGTTGGATGTTGTAGGATTATTCTTGATAGAAAAGTTTGATTAACTCCTCAAATTTTTTTATAGTAGGAGGCATTTTTGAGAGCCAATGAATAGCTGACCCTCCTAAAGATCAAGGGAAAAGACATATTAGGTAGGTTGGTTCGTGCATGAATTCCATAGATTGAGTACAAAATTCTCTGACATGATCTTGAGGATCAGAGTTTCCATCATACTTATTGTATTTAGGTATTTCCACTCATTTAGGGAATGATGACATGTACAAGTCTTTATCAAATGGAAAAGGGCATAGGGCCTCCATGGAGAACTCCTTTGGTTCCTTTTCTTTTTCAAGTTTATTAAGCTTGACTTGCATGGAATGCATATGTTTCATCATATTGGTGATTGGAGTTTCTTCCTCATGCGTAATGATATCTTCAACATTAAAGTTGGGAGGAAGTTTAGCCCCTTGATGGGCTAACTCTAGGAAGTATGTTTATCTACCCTTCTTCAAGAAATGCCTCAACATTTTCTTGAAGTCATCATCATTTTGATATCGAGAAATTTCAGAAGGTGTGGGTTCTTGATCCACACCATGTTGAGATTGATGTCCTTGAGACTCATGGTTTGTCCCTCCTTGAGACATGTTAGGATTTTTAGGACTCCCTGGGATAGATTGATGTGGAGTTTGTTGATCACTTTTGTGGGTTGATGGAGGGGGAGGTATGTAACCATTTTTTAATCAAAGATTATCGAGACCATCATCTCTATAAAGACCTAAATTATAGATTTTCTCAAAGGTTGGACCCATGTGAGAATACAAAGGTAAGGTATTGGGTGCTTTTCTGGATTTCTTATGTGAGGAAGCTCTAGTTTCCACCATTAACCTTGGATGAAGCAAAAAAAATAAATAATGACACTAAAGAATGACTTGATTCAAGAAGATCGAATGATGCAACCTTGTTAAGATTAGATTGATTGAAGATTAGTTTGGATGTAAATCAAGGATACTGTTCCCTAGTAGTATGGGTAGACACCCGAAAGATGGTAGACATGAGCTCACAATACTTAGGCGTTTTGTATGAAGACTGAATTTGAAGAGAATATTGACAATGTTTTGACACAAGATGAAAAAAACCCAAATTAATAAATCAAAAGGCTAAATCAAACTCAAGAGACCACTTTAGGTAAATGATTGAATTCTTTCTAGTTTCTGCTTTGTTCCTGACAAAGTGAATGTTTTGATAGAATCTGGAAATAGGATGTAAAAATTGGATTCTTGACAAATTTGACAAGTTTCTAAAAACTTTTTGAAAATTTTGATGCAAGTTTCTCCAGGCTCGTACGAGTCTAAGTAAGCTCTGGCATGATAATTGACACCAAGGTTTAATTTTCTTGAGTTTTTCTGACAAAGCTCGTATGACAATGTATAGGCTCTTGTATGATAATCAGGGGGTTCTAAAATGATAAATGCTCAAGACTCGTATGATAATATGATCCTGTGGGATGATTTTTGACTCCAGAAAGGAATTTTGCTTCAGATTTTACAATTTTTAGGTTTTCAGTTTCAAATTGTTGGCAAAGTTTTCTATCTAGTTTTGAAGATATGTATAATAGTTCATCTCAAATAACCAAGTAGATATCAAGCATGCAAAATAGTAAGCAAGGGAAGCAAGCAATCATCTGAAAACAATGAACAAGGGAAAAAACAACCTTGCCCATAAACAAGCAATAGTGACTTAATGTGCTAATCCATAGGAGTGCTATTTGTGTATGTTCTCAAAAGTTTTTTAATAATGCACATAGTCCTAGAAAATGAAAATTTTTGGCCTCACTAGGGTTTTTAGTAATGGTCTGACTCTACAACCTTTATGATCTCAAGAGGGAGAAATCCAATCTAGGCACACCGGGGTTTTCACGCAGTCTAAGAATTTAATCAATCAGGAGCTACTAGGGAGATTTGATAGCCCAACAAGAGACCACACCTGTGAAGATTTCCTCCATAAGGACATTTATATAGTGGCTGCTGCTACCATGGTGAAAATGGGTATTACCACTTGATGTTCCATCCACGTGGTTGACCCAATTAAGAGAATGTCCACTATGGTTAACCCTCTCTAAAGGTGACTCACAAAAGATACCACAGTGGGACTAGATCAAATTCAATGATATGGGTTTCTGGTACTATCCAAAAATGAAGTAGAGCATAATCCCCTAACCTCTTCACTTCACCAAAATAAAGCAGAAAAATTAATTTGACATGCTAAGACTAAAAATATCTCACCAAGATCTATGATGTCTACCGCTTATGGTCTATCAATCTCTCCAGAGAGAATGTATCGATCGAAAGCTGAAAACTCAAAAACCTAGTAGAGTGCAAGATAATCAGAATATCCCCCCTACCTACAAGGGGATCCTTCATCAAGAAGAGCTTTGCATGTTTGAACAAGTGAAAGAAGCCCACTCTCTCAAGATCATCCACAAATAGTGTTCATAGGGCTGATTTATGATGTGTAACAGATATGCAGAAAGTAAATCTATTTTTGTTTTATAGCCCAAAAATTGAATTCTGTGATATGAAAGCAAGAAGAATCACACAAGCTTGACACAAGAGAGTTCATTTTAAATGTCCAAATCGAAGTGTTATTAGTTGTAGAGGAATACCTAAATTCCTCGCAACGCGCTTAGTAGATTTTACCTATTTTAGCAATTTAGTTGCACTTTTCCAATTAGAATCAGGAAATATCAATAAAAAAAAATAGAGTTCAATTGTTAGGGTTAAGCATTAGTCTAAATCTAAAAATCAAATCTAACAAACTACCTAAAAATCTGAAATGACAATTGAATCCTGGTACCAAAACTTGTACGATAATGGATTACCTCTCATACGACAATGGGTCACCTCTAGCATGACTTTCAAGAAACTCATATGATAGTGGGTACCTACCCACACAACAATGAAGTCTCCAAATGATAATTTATAGTTGTTGATATGAGCCTCAAAAATGACAAATGTTGTATGACACTCAGAGGGTCCTGGTATGAGTTTCTTACAAAACTCATATGAAAATTATACACACAGAGAATAAAATCACAGAATTGACCAGAAAATGATAGAAAATTGATAGAAATTGATAGAAGAGAAATGGAAACCCATTTCAGGGCCCCATTATGGGCGTCAGAAATGTGTGTGTGAAAATTGTACCTAGCTACGAACACAACACTTCAGTAAAACATTAGAGGTTAGCAAAATCAAAATTTGCAGATAAATGAAACTAAGCTAACCTGATGATTTAATACCTTCTAATAGGTGTGAGTATGATGTTCTTAGATTGAAATTGAGATCAGTGACAATGCAACAACTAAATGAAGGATTTGAATGCAAAAGAATGAAAAACTGTATGAATGCAGATAAATCTATTTTTTTAGATTTTGTATGCAATAGGATGACAGCCTTGATATGAAACTAATCTAGAATGAATCGAAATGATATGCAAATTATTATAAGAATGATGTGAATGAATGCTATGATATGAAAACTATTCAAAAATCGTGACCAACAATAAAAGATCTCACAAATCTCCTATCGCAAGTGCTTAATTCTTCAATCTCAAATTCTCTAGAGTAATTGTGCAGATTTGAGGGTGGTCATTGTGAAGAGCTATGCCTTGTTTTTATAGAAATCCAGGGCTTGAAGATGCATGGAGAAAAGCCATAAATCACTCTTTATAAACTCAGGTTGATTTTTGAGTTAACAAGAAATTAAGAATCAGATCAACTCACAAAATCATGCAAATCATGAAAAAACAACTTTTTAACTTAAATCCAAAGTTTAGATCAATTTTCAACTCAAAATAAATGTTGAGTTTCAAAAAGATAACAACTTGAATTGATTTTTTGATTTAAAGTTTAACTGCTCCTTCAAATGTGCATATATATAATTATGAATTAATTTATAAACAAAATGATTTATCTTCAACTTAACTGATTTTAAATTTAAAACAACTGATTTATGGGTTAATCAATTATTAAATCAAACTTTTATTCAAAACTATATTATTAAATATTGACAACTAACATTAATTAATTAAATAAAAATTTAATCAATTAGTCATGATATTTTTGATTTATTGTCAAAATAAAATAATACAATTTAGGAATAAATAGAATTAAATCTAATTAAATAATTAAGTGGCAGAATTAAATATGACTAATTCAATATTCAAAATATTCAATTAATCAAACTTTTAGGATAAATAGGATTTATCACGAAATAATTATTAAATAAAAGATAATTAGGATAAACAAGGAATATTCTCCGATGTAGAATTTAGGATAATCAATTAGGTTTTGATGATTTGATGTGCAGATGTGCCTTAGGTTAGGACTTTGATGTCGATTTCATTCAAATTGTTGATGTAGGAGGTTAATCAACCTATAGCCCATTTTGGGAGTATTACACTATGATGTAGATATTTCTGGCTTCCATGGCTTAGCATGGTACTTAGCCTAGTTCCACCAAAGGTCTAGACACAAATATAGATCTCCCTGGTGCATGTGGTACAGATATAGGTGTAGGTGATGCGACTTGATTTTGATGTGCACACTTTTGATGTATCATATATTATTTTTGATCGAGATATTCTATTTCTACACTTTGATAGACTTTGATGGACATTTGATATACTTAATTGATGTTATTATATGTTCCAGGACTTTGGCTTATGATGATATGCAATTCTATATGTTATATGGTCATCTTTATGTTTATTTGTGCAAAATATTAAGGATGCATTTACTTTACTCGGTTTGTAGATGGGTTTCTTATTTATGACATAGATTAGATGGATGAAAAATGAATGACATGCTTCATATTTTTTCTTTAATATATTTAATGATTAATGCTTGATGTCTATTATATGCTTTGTTGGATATGCTTTAATGGATATGCAATGCAATGGATATTTAATGATGAATTTGGTCAATAATTAATATATAATGAATGCTTTCTGAATATCAATACAATTTAATACTTAATCGATAATGATTAATCATTAATGCATTTTAATGAATAATGATTATCCTAAATGCAACTTAGTGACTAGTTAATGAGTAATGATTAATGATTGATATATAATGATTGATGAACCCAATGGAATAATGAAATCTAATGGTTGATGAATCTAATGGATAATCAACACAATCTAATGGTTAATGAATGTAATATAACTTAATGCAATTTAATAATTAATGAATGTAATATAACTTAAAACAATTTAATGCAATCTAATTTAATGGATTTTGATTACTTAATGGATAATGAAATTAATGCAAAGTACATGCAATTTAATGATTAATGAATACAATGAATATAGTTAACCTAATGCAATTTAACTATAATGTAACTTGATTTTGGTTGTCAAACACATTCAATTAAATAAAGTAATGAGAAACCTTTTCAATTTTATTCTAAATTCCAGCCCTTTTTCTTTCGTTACATATTTCAAGAAAAAAGGATCCACATGCGAACAACTATGCAATTAATCTAATCATGGATGTAAATAGTTGTCTCTATTTAAGATAAGGATGCTTATTTTCATCATTGAGCTTTTGAAACTGAAATTGGTACAATCCTCACTGGTTCTACCATGATGGTATGAATACCTCTTTCCTTCTGAGTTGCACACCTGAAGTAGGTACAATTTTCACTAGTTAGATTTTCAACCATGATAGTCTGAATACCACTTTCTTTAGATTCAATGTTGCAAGTGGATTTTGGCATTATGATATGGAAGATCAAAATCACCAAGATATCTTGTTGCATAAAATAGACATAGATTAAATAGTTTCTCCATATGTACATGTCCTCGATAATTCTTTGATGATCATGTCATTAGATAGCTGCTATATACTTTGGAACCTCAATCTTAAAATAGTCATGCACAAATTAAGAAAAATATCATGCTTTTATCATCGCTCTTCTAGTCCAAGACTTCATTGATTTTCTAAAAAGACACGATTTCACCAATTAAGTAAACACTAGAAAAAATTTTGCCATTATTTTTCAAATCCATATTTGAAGTAGAATTTCATCAATTTCAATATTTTCTTGTCCTTTTTAATCTTGATAAAGATAAGTTCATTGTGAAATCGAGGATCAAAGTTAATCATTGTGAGATCAAAATTTGGAATAAGATTCAAATCAAAAGTATAAGTGTTATGCTTGTGGTCGGATGCATTGATTTTTGTCAATTGATGTCTGTTTGATGAATCACTTTGATTTTGGATAGATTGCCCCTAGTTTGATTCCATTGCGATGATGGACTTGGACAATTTTCCAGATCTATGATGAAAGCCTTGGGTATTTACAAATGTAACTCTAAGAATTATTATGCAATATGTATGAATGCTGGTGAATGCAATATATACAAGGATGGCTAGGAAATACATAATGAGACTTGACTTGACTTTCGATGGTGCTTGTTTACCAAGTTTTCACCAATTGAATTTATTTCTCCTTTTCTCTTTTATATGCTTGGTTTTTGCTACCAAGGCACCTATTTGCTAGGTTTTCACTAAGGCACTTTTTCTCTTCTTTTTAAAAAAAATTTTAAATGTTTTTTCAATATCTTTTTTGTTATCATCAAGGTGCCTACTTGCTAGGTTTTCACCAAGACAACATTTTTTTCCAAGATCCATATCTAAATGTTTTTTGTTTTCTCATGCTCAATTTTTAACTATTTTTTATTTCTTAAGGAACTCTTTCTATTTTTTTTAAACTTTTCTTCTTTTCTGATTTTTTTCTTCTTTTCTCAAGATCAATTTTCCAATGGTTTTAAATTTCTTCAAGTTCACTTTTTGTTGTACATTGAAATAAATAGGATTCTCTCTAATCTGATATTTTGACACTCTTTCCACTTATAGTATTTCAACTTCTTTAGGTATAGAACTCCTTTAGGTTTATGCTATTAATAGGTTCTTGTAGTTCTTATCAATCAAATTTAATTAGCTTGTAGGTACCCATTCCAATGGAAGAAGTAATGTTGAAAGCTCCTAACTAGTTTGCTTCCCATTTTCCTTTCTTCTCTCTTTCCACCTAATTTTTAGAATTTTCTCTCAATACCAAGATACCTACTTGAAATTACCTTGGCTTGATGTGTTTTTTGTAGATTCTTAACATTCTATTTTGGTACAATTTGAGATGATCAAAGGCTTTTTGTTGTGGTTCATCAAGTAAATATAACTCTTGAAGTCTTGCAATCCTATAGTCTTCCTCTTTTAATAATACATGTAATAAAACATGTAAGATGGAATCTCTACTTCTAGGGGTAATACTGCTTCAGCTCCATATACTAATAAACAAGGTGTCGCTCATGTTGGTGTTATCACACTTGTCTGATATGTCCATAGAGTTGGATTTATTTGGATGTGCTAATCTCTCCCTGAATTATCCATTGTTCTTTTTCAATATGTTTAGGATATTTTTATTAGTAACCTATGCTTGTCCATTTCCATGTGGATAATAGATTGAACATGAATGATGGATCATATAAAAATTTTCACACAACTCCTTTATGTATTTTTTCTTAAAGTTCTCAAGGCATTGTATTTTATGATAGATTGATGGATTCCATATCTACAAATTATATGGTTCAAAATGAACATTGAGATTTGTTTTCTTGTTGTAGTAAACAAAGGACCAACTTTGAACCATTTGGTAAAATATCATGTTGTTGTGATTATGAACTTATGACTGTTGCATGAAGGTGGATAAATCATCCTGATTAGATCTAACCCCCATTGTTAGAAGGGCCAAGGAGTAGTCATTGGATGTAGCTCCTAAACTAGCACATGAATTAAGTTTCTATGATATTGGAATTTTTAATGTTTGGAAATTGTCACGCATCTTTCTCCATGGAAGGCCGATAATACCCTATCCTTAAAATTTTCTTAGCTAAAGTTAAACCATTAGAATGTGACCCATAGATTCCTTTGGGGATTTATTGAAAAACTAATTTCCATTCCTCCTTCTCTAGGCACCTTAAAAGAATTATGTAATGAGATGCTTGTCTTATGAAGTTTATTTTCTAGTTTCAGGTTTTGTCCAAGGGTAAGGTTGGGTCTGCCAAATAAGTATATATGGATCCATACCAGGGTGATTCATATCCCACTAATAGGAAAATAATGTGGGAATTGGATAGGTCAAATGCAGGTTGTTCCATTTCTTCTACCAAGAATTTGTATGTTGTAGTTTAATCTAGCATCTGTAAGAGTGACACTAATGTTGCTATGGCATCTACTACATATTATTTTTCCTTGGTACTTTCTCAAATTAGATCAAATAAAAGTACTTATTGAGGTCATCTATCATCTTTTTATAAGGTATCAACTTGTCATGTTTTGACATAGGACAGGTAAGGAGGATCCAATTAAGGACAATCCAAACAAGTAGCCAAACATCACAATGCGGAATAACACAATAGGACAATGTTTTGAACTAAATTTTCATTAACATGCCCAATTGTAAGGCCTTCCAGGCTAGGGCCAAATATAATCAAGGGTATTTCTACAATCTCTCAGCTAGTCCAGCTCTGAAATATCTTAGCAATTGATGGAAACACTAAGGAAGATCTAAACTTGAGCTTGCAAGCCTCCAAGAAATCTCCTTGTCTCCAAGCATGAAAGAACTAGCTCTATTATTACAAACTATAAGATAATAATCTGATCTTCAAGATCTTGAAGGATCCAGATATAATCACTGACTTAATGACTTTTCACTACACCTAAATAACTACCTAAGAATCCTTAAATACTAATCTTCAGCCATGAGTCAGCTAGAAGAAAAAATTATCTCCTAAGACAAGTCAACTCTTATTACAAAAAAATATTAAATGCAACAACATTCAGCTCATAAATAGCCTTAAAAACATTTAATTCTCCATGTCGGCCAACCAAATCTCCAAGGACTCTAGTTGATAAGCTAGAACTACCAAGCACCAGAGAAACAACTGAGCACCAATGAAATAGCTGACCATGCAAAGAAACACTGAGCAACACAAGCATCATCAAGAAAATATGATGAGTAAGCACCACAAAAATCAAGTACAATTTCCACCGAGCACAAGAGGTTTCATCGAGTTCCTTTAATGATCGAGCTTCCTTCAATAACCAAGACCATCTGTTAAAGCTGCAACCGAGTAACACATAACCAAAATAACACACTCACCATGCAGATTCACCGAGTACACTATAATGTCCCTGCATCAAACACCCTAGGTTTGAAAAGATGTTCTCATAGGATGGAAGAACATCTTTCAGGATTCAGCACATAAACCTCAAACTGGTTCTTCACATACAAGTCCTTCATTTGTTCACCTTGCATACTCTTCCACTTCTATTTCCTCTATCTCTTCAAATATTTCCTAGATACCACATAGGATTTTTCTCCATACTAATCATCATTCCTCTCAAGATCCAACAACTCAACTCAGCTACCAATACTCAGGCTCCTCCAACTGACTCTTGTATCTAGAAAAGGCATCAGGTAAAGCTTCATGTCATTCTTCTCAATAGTAAACACATTCTTAACACAATCATACATAGCTCTGTAATCATATTGCCAAGGTATACCAAGCAATATATGATAACACTTCATTTCCACAATATCACACAACACTAGATCCTTATACTGGCCAGTCTGAAAATCAACAAAGCACTGTTCGCTCACTTCTAGAGCATGAACATCTTGTAACCAGACAATCCTATAAGGATGAGGATGTTTCATTCTCTTTAAACCAAGTTCCTAAACCATGTCCTCAGCAACTAGGTTATCAGTACTACCACTATCAACAATTACATCACAAAGTTTACCTCTAGACTTGCACTAAGTTTTGAACAAGTTACTCCTCTGACAAAGTTCCTCCTTTACACCAAGAAATGTTCTCTAAAGAAGGAATTTCTTAGATGTGGGTTCATTTTGAATGTTCTCATTTAATACAGTAGTCTATCGGTCACAAAAATTCTTCCATGCACACTCAAAAGAATGGTGTCCTTCTTCACCACAATTATAAGAAATAACCTTAAAGATTACTTTACCTATTTTCTTTTGCAATTCCATGGGTTTTGGTTCATCTTCAATAGTAAATTTATCCTTCGCCAAATGATCAATATTTTCCTTCCCTCGGGGATTACTATGTTGTCTTCTTTTCAACTTATCTTCTTCCTTTAGAGAATGCTGATAAGCATATTCAAGACTTCAACCTAATCAATCTTTAGCATACCAAGCTCATCTTGAATATTAAATCTCAAACCATTCACATACCGAGCTACTTTTTCTTTACCAACTTCTCTATATCTAGATTGAATAGTCAATTTATAAAACTCCTCAGGATAGTCCTCCACAATCAAATCTTTTTTCTTTATATTCTGCAGCTTCTTAAACAAGTCAATCTCATAGTCAATAGGTATAAACTTAGCTTTCAATTTAGTCACCATCAACCTCCACCAATTGATCTTCATTTCACCTTCATCTTCTCTATCTCTTTGTAATTCTTTCCACCAAAGAGAAGCATGTCCTTTCAACTTAGTCTATGCCAGTCTTACTCTAAGAGGATCTTCAATTTATTCAAGCTCAAAGAAGTCTTCTAATTCACCAATCCAATCAATCAATTCCTTGGGTCTCAATGTACCAGAGAAAGTAGAAACTTCCATTTAGTAACTAGTACTTAACTGAGATCCAGATCTATGTAATCGACCAATTCTGTCTTCACTAGATCTATCTCTTCGGTCATCTCCACTAGACCCAACAACTTCAAAGTCTTCAGTAGCTTCCTCATAACCATCATTGGTACCAAGATTCTTCGACATACTAGCAATAGATCTCATGACCTCAATGATCATTTCATTCTTCATTAATTCCATCTCAGATCTAAAATCAACTTAAACCTTCTTTGTCATCTTTGATTACATAGCATCACAGAGATCTGCAATCACTCTAGGGTCAAATCTTCTTGGAGGCATCCTTCAATATTTTCAAAAACCAAAAGAAATAAGTCACCAACAAGTTCCTAGTCCAAAAAACCTCAACTCGGAGATCGGTTTACATACTCAAGATCTTCAAGCTCTCATACCACCTAACATAGGAAAGGTAAGGAGGATCCAATTAAAGATAGTCCAAACAAGCACCCACATACCACAATGTTGAATAACATAATAAGCCAATATTTTCAACTAAATTTTAATTAACATGTCCAACTGTAAGGCCTTCCAGGTTAGGGCCAAATACAATCAAAGGTATTTCTACAATCTCACAGCTAGTCTAGCTCTAAAACATCTCAACAATTTATGTAAACACTAAGGTAGATCTAAACTTGAGCTTGCAAGCCTCCAAGAAATGTCCTTGTCTCCAAGCATGAAAACCACTACCTATGCTATTAGAAACTATTAGATAATAATCTGATCTTCAAGATCTCTTAGTATCTAGATCTAATCACCGACTTACTAACTTTTCACTACCCCTAAACAACTACCTAAGCACTCCTTAAATACTAATCTTCAGCCACAAGTCAATTGGAAGAAACAATTAAATCCTAAGATAAGTCAGCTCTTATTAAAAAGAAATATTAAATGCAACAATAGTCAGCTCATAAATAGCCTTACGAATATTTAATTCTCCATGTTAGCCAACCAAATCTCCAAGAACTCTAGTTGTTAAACTAGAACTACTGAGCACCAGTGAAACAACCAACCATGCCAAGAAACACTGAGCAACACAAGCATCACCAAGCAAGCACATCGACTGAGCACCACAGACATCACTGAGTACAAGTTCCACCGAGCACAAGAGCTTTTATCAAGTTCCTTCAATGACTGAGCTTCCTTCAATAACTAAGACCATCGGTTAAAGCTGTAACCGAGTAACACAAAACCAAAATAACACACCACCATGGAGATTCACCGAGTAAATTATAATTCCCCTACATCATCTTTTGTCTGGTACTCATTATTAATTTCATTTACGATGAGTTGTGAATATCCATACACTTGCAATTTTGTCACTTTCTATTCTAAAGTAAACTTGGTGCCAATAAAAAGTATTTCAGATTTAGATATATTATTGGTGCTTGGAAATAGATTCTTATATTATTTTGGAATTTTCAATCCTTGAGTTGTGATCAATAATATGCCTCCTCCTAAGCCATGTTGGGGATAAGAACCATGAAAGTAAAGTTTCCATGTTTTTTCTTCAATGTTGATAATTTTTACATCTGGAAATAACACTTGGATAGGGTATTCATATTTTAAATCTTCCTCTTCTAGTTGATGCTCTATGACGTGGCATTTTATTACCTTTTTTTCTTCATATTCTATGACAAATTCACTTAGTACTACCATGACCCATTTAGCCAACCTTCTTGTTAAGGCTCTGATTTGGTCCTAATATTGATCTTTTCTATTAGCTCTATCAAGATAGGTGATCTTTCTTCATAATGTTTGGGAAAAGTATCCAACCTCTCTTCCTTAGGTGTCATAATTGGGTTTGCACCTTTGGAAACATCTTTTCTTTCTTTCTCTTTTTGGTCCAATACTATAACCTTGTAATTTTCACCATTAGACTCTTTCATTTTTTTCTTTTCTTCATTTTGTTCTTTTATTTCTTGACTAAGAGATTGGATAATTTTCCTCATCATTTCACCTCGATATAATTCATTGGTAGAAGAAGGTTCAACAAAATTTAGGTAGAAGGCCAAAGAATTGTCATTCGGAAATGTGGGAATGTCATTTGGATCCACAAAATCTCATTCAATGAGTTCCAGGTATATGAGAGGCAATGTGTCATTGGCTAGGTTCAATTCAGTAGGGTTTAGGGAAATGAATTTGTTAGATGGTCCATACATTGTATCACTCAAGTCTATGATGTGCTCTTGTTCTAGGTGTTCCATATAACTTGGATCAAAATCTCCCTCACTAGAATCCTCTTGCTAGATTCTTCCATTGTTGGTATCCATGGGGTACATAGGGTTCTCCTACCCATTTAGAACCATCTACTTCTTGACTTAGAGTATAATCTTCAGTAGAAACTATCTCTTGGTTAAAACTTGAGGCTTGGTTTGAAATTCCTCACTAGAATCCTCTTGCTAGATTCTTCCATTTTTGGTATTCATGGGGTACATAGGGTTCTCCTACCCATTTATAATGATCTAATTATTGACTTATAGTATAATCTTGAGTAGAAACTATCTCTTGGTTAGAACTTGAGGCTTGGTTTGAGTAGAAACTATCTCTTGGTTTGATTTAATGGTTGTATTTTACCTAGGTTAGACATATGAGCATAGGTATGAAGATATCCTAATCCTAATTTTTCTTTTCTATCCCTCCAATCCATTTCTATAGGTTTGATTGACCCTTCATTTCTATTTCCCAAAGGAACTCTCCATTTGTATCCTCTCTATTGCATGATTTTGAAACCTTTTCTATATCGGTGTGTGGAAATACTAATGTTTTGAATTCTATTTTCATTAGCATTTGATTCATCTTCTTCTTATAGAGCCACTTTAGAATTTCATTTTCATCTTGTTCCATGGATAAAGAAGTGCTAGTTCTTACCAAATGGTTATTATATTTTTGAGGAGTATTGGAGCTAGAAGTTATATACCATGAGACCTAGGGTAAATTGTAAAATCTATCATTGATAAAGAATATATTCCTACACCATTTTTCTTAATCCTGCATTGCTTTTCAAAATTCTTCATCATTGTGTCTATATTTTGATAATAGACCTCTTTGGCTTTATTTGAGAATATTTTGAATTATCTTCTTCTTCTCTTTCCTTAGGATTTATCTCACTAACTTTCTTTTTTCCCTTAGTTGGTGTAGTCAAGTTAGTGGGATTTTGAGTTTCTCTAACAAGAGTGTCTTCTTCCTCCATCTTTCCTTTTACTTTTGCTAAGGATATGTCCTTTGAACTTTGACCTTGTCTCATTTTTCTTGATATAGTGCATTCAGTATTGTGAGGAGCCAATGAGTCATTTATGGGCTTGATATTATTATAATATTGAAATGGATTCAAATCTCCACTCACCATAATTTCTTGACCAATGTATGGAAAATTTAAGCATTAATGGTATGTTGAGGGTACCACTTGCATCTCATGTATCCATGGTCTTCCCCAAAAAATGTTATAGGTCAATTTCAAATCATGAACATGGAAAATAGTTCCCTTTTGAGTATGTCCAACTTAGATACAAAGAACTATTTTCCATTTGTTTGACCTTTCTTCATCATCATAAGCCTGTATAGTTATCTTTCTTTTAGAGTCAATAGATTCTTTAGAACATCCTAGGGATTTGACACTATTAAAGGTGCAAATGTTTATACCAACTCCATCAATGATGACCATTTTGACATGATGTTTATGTATCAAAACTTCAATATGTAATGGGATATTTTGGGGGTGGTTTAAAGAAATATCATCTTTCTCATAAAAAGATAGGAAATGAGGTGCAATAAGGTGTCCGACCATATTCTAAAATTTATCAACATCCAAACTAAGTGGAACGTTGGTTTCAACAAGAGCCTTCTATTATAATAACTAAGAGGGGGGTGAATAAGTTAGATCAATTATCCTGTAGTCCCAAATACTAAGATGTACGTTACAAAAAAATTTCAACAAATTATGTAGCTCAGTAACATAAAATATCAATATGTTTGTCCAATTTACCGATTACCAGTAATTATCCAACTATGATTATCGACTAAATCAACTAAGCAGTATGTAAAGTATGATAGAAAAAAATCATCACAAATAACACATAATACAATGATTTAATGTGGAAACCCTGCTAAGGGAAAAACCACCTGAGACTAGTAACCCAAAATAATTCACTCTTCTGAAGTGAGCTCGGTGAAGAGCCAACCCTGTTAAAGGTTACAATGCACATTTATAGGTGTGACCTGGTTAGAGGATTTATAACTAACAGTTAACTTTTGATCAACATTCACTATGGGGTCGACAAGATAATGCTTTATATTCAATGAATGTCATAGGGTAATACAATAATACTGTTAAGTCCACTTGGTTAAGAGATTTTCTTAATCAATGGTTAAACTGATATAGTACTGATCTAATTCAAATACAAGTCAATTGAAAATATTTAGATCTATGCTAGGCCCATAAACATATCCTTTGATCATTAATCAATTTCACTTGCTCAATATTTCTCAACTTACTTTCACTCGATTCTTTCAATAACTAGTTTATAAGGCATGCATGAATACAGTCTTCACGCGAAACCTCTGCAGTCTCCTCTCTGACACATTTAAATAATGAAACTCATATATCTTATATATACAAGTAAATCATTTTCATATCAGTCATTATATTTTTCCTCTTAATCTCCATCCATTTTTCCACTTAAACCTTCCTCAACAGATGTGTCATTAACACGTTTCAATCTCATCCTTTAGATCTTCTCTAAATTTTTTCGGTCATGGATCTCATAAAAAACTTTATCCTTAACCTCAAAATCATAACAATTTCCAGCTCATCAAATTTAGTCAACTGTTCTTAGCATTTAATGTTTTCATCCATACGTGGTTAATATAGAAATGCATCGGTGATAACTAGCTAACTAGCTCGGTTAATATTGTAACTCGGTATACAATGCACTAGCTTAGTATATACAGAAATCTTCAATTACTAATCACATTGACTTGTTCAATTTCAAATATCTTCTTCATAATAGATAAATGTAACATTCTCAAGTCAACAATATAAAGCCATAGACTCATCAATAAGTTACCCAATGTTTACCTTATCCTTGTCTATCATATCCATCTTTTCCTTATGTAGATATCTTAGTTCTTCATCTTTTCTTCCTTCAACAGATGTTCAGATGTTTGTAACTAACATGATAAGTACTATCAAAGGTAGTTTACATCAATGACAACATATTGACTGATTTAATCATCTTACATATCATTTCAGTAGCTCTGTGATCTCTAATCCATGTTTACTCAATTCATTCGATATTTAATCAGTTGTAGTTCATCAATCTCTCCCTTTGGCATTGATGGAAACACAAGAAATATGAAAATATTCCATACACATACCAAACATGTATTCTACAATTATATAAGTAAATTTTGTAGCTCTAAAATCTCTCCCAAGCTTGATATTTAATATGTTTAATCACTACAAAACATAAGGTCATTACATGCAAACTCTCCCTACAAATTTGATCTTTTTAGTTCTCAGATTCCTTTTGTTCTTAGCAACGGATATTCAAGTCTCTCTCTTTCTTTGTGTTCTCACTAATTGATTTTTCATATGCATTTCCTCTCCCTTTGAAAACAATGCCAAATAAAATATAGAAATAACTCTTCAGTAGCCAAGTAATTCTTTATTGTTCATTTCATATCAAGTACCCTCAGTGTATAGATAAAAAAATTATGTTCCAACTTCTAAAATCTTTCACAACCTTAGAAAAAATCCAAAGTGTGAGCTATGTGCATCAACATGAATGATCTTATGATAAGTATAGGTTGATGCAACCTCCAAATCACCTTAGTGACTGATAGACAAGGGATAGACCACAAGTCTAGTCCTTGAATATTCAAATGTGTCCTTCGATAAGGGTTAGGTAAAGATATCAACAAGTTGTTCTTTAGATGTTACAAATTATAGTTTCACCTACTTCTCTTGAACTTTTTCCCTTAAGTAGTGATACTTAATAGATATATTCTTTGTCTTTGAATACATCACAAGATCCTTGGAAATATTTATACCACTAGTGTTGTCACAATATATAATCATCGGGTTAGTGATTACCTCATTCATTCCTTCCAACACTTGTCTAATCCAAGAAATATTTGAACAATTTGCAATAGCAGCAACATACTCCACTTCAACAATAGACTGAGAAATGCATGCTTGTTTCTTGGTAATCCAAGTCACAAGTCTTTCCCCTAAAAAGAATGCTCCACTGGTTGTTCTCTTCTGTCATCTATGTTTCCTACCCAATCTGCATCGGTGTAAACTCTAAGGTCAAATTTTCCTTCCAATGAGTACCATAAACCATAGTATTATGTCTTCTTCAAGTATCTCAAAATTATTTTAACTAAAACCATATGTGAATCTTTAGGATTGATAGAAAATCTAGCCACAATCCTAACAACATGTGCAATATCAGGCCTACTGTGTACAACATACATCGGTTTACCAATCGTAGATCGATACAGAGTCTGATTTACTTCTATAGATTCATCATCCTTTGATAATTTAAATCCATTTTCCATCAGTGTTCCTACTAGTTTTTCATCTTTTGTGCTAAATGTTTTCAATACTTCTTAAATGTATTTTGATTGAGTGATGAAAATCCCATCTTTCTATTGTATAATTTGCAAACCTAGAAAGAATTTTGTCTCTCCAAACATAGACATATCAAATTCCTTTTTCATGTCATCAAAAAAATATTTTCAAATCAGATCTTTTCCTCCAAAGATTATATCATCAACAAATATCTCAACAATCAAAATATTTTCATCAGATTCTCCTTTCATATACAAATTATTGTTTTCACTAGTTCTTACAAAACCAATACTGATAAGATAAGGATGTAGTTTTTCATACCATGCCCTTGGTGCTTAATTTAGTCCATTCAATACTTTGTGTAGTCTACATACCATCTTCTTCTAATTCTAATCAACAAAACCTTCTAGTTGTTCTATGTAGCCCTCCTCAAGAATTTCATTCAGAAAAGCTGATTTCACATCCATTTTATATACTTTGAATCCCTTATGTGTAGTATATGCAAGTAATATATGAAATCTTTCAAGTCTAGAAATATGTGCAAAGGTTTCACCATTATCAATACCTTCTTCTTGTGCATATCGCTTACAAACAAGTCTTGCCCTATTCCTAGTGACCTCACCATTTTCATTTAACTTATTCCTGAAAATCCACTTAGTACCAATAACATTTTTATCTTTCAGTCTAGGCATTAATGTCCATGTCTTATTATTTTAAATTTGTTCTATTCCCTCATTCATAGCATTGATCCATTCCTCATTTTCAAGTGCATCCCTAACATTCTTAGGTTCAAACTCACAAACTCACACTCTTAGGTGCTCGGTATCTTCTTCCTGATTCTTGATTTGCATTTGCTGATTCTCGGTAGCATTTTCCTGATGCTCGGTAGACTCAACCTATGGCTTCAAAAGATATATTGTATCTTAAACATAAGTAAACCTACCATAATCTTTTGGTTCCTTCATTATCTCTTCATCTATCCTTTCAAAAAACTCATCAACTCTAACATTATTACTTTCTATCATTTTATTAGTAACCTTGTTCATGTTAGCAATAGTCCCAAGAGATAACTGAGAGGGGGGGGGGGAATCAGTTATCTACAAGATTCAATTATTTATCCAATTAAGTATACTTAAACATGAAGTATAAACACAATGAAAGAACACTTGAACACAACCCAATATTTTGGTTACGGGGAAACCCAAATAGGTAAACACTCCAGTGGGAATTGACACCCACTAATATTCCGCACTAGTGTATTGTGATCCTTGTTAGAAGATCCTTAACCCTTTTAGGAGTTTCTTTACAATATATTAAGTACAGTAGACATGGTCAAGGGTTGGACCCTATTAGGATTCTTTTACAATAGTCTCTATTAGGGGAGAGGACGCATTGTCTAAGAGCACACTGCTCAAAGGGGTGAAGGCTACAACCTTCTATTTAACAGATACACACTATATCTGGATCTTGGTGAACTATTCTTTGACCTGCTGTCTAGATTAGTTCCAATGTATAGCACAAATAATTTACTTGGTCACATTTACCTTCTTCTGATGGCTCAATACTTCGCACACTCTTCTCTTCTCTATTTATTCAACTATGAACCACACTCAAGCAATCACAAATGACTGCGTATAAATATCTTTCCTCCAAATGATATAATCAATTCAGCCTATTAGAACCACCTTGAAATCATATTAGAGAAACCATAACAAACTCCAATAAAAATTCTATCAACTCTACTATGCACGCAACATATTCTGGGACCTGTCCAATAAGATAATTGTAGATGCACACTACACACTGTCAGCTCTACCAAAACAACTGTATCTTTCTCCTCAAGATAAATTATTTCATGCACTCTTAACTAAACATCAATAACTCTCCTCTAAGCTTAAATCCAAGGGTGCATACCCACATGATAGGTACAACACCAGAACTAATAAAATCTATGTCGGCTCTTCTGAATAAATAGAGGAAACTACTACTAGCGAATAGAAACTACATAACTTCACTTATACTGATTATCAGACTATGTGTCCATAAATGAAACATCACTAACAAGTGTTCAACATATATCCAAGTGTGCAAGGCTCCATGATAATTGTATGACCAACCATACATAGAACACTATCTGTTACTCTGTCAGGAACACTGCTGACACAAGCTACTATATAACTATCTGTACTAACAATTAACCTCTATGCCCATGATATCATGTGTTGGAAACAATTGTCTGAAGGAAATTGCTACTCAATTATGTATTGTCTTTGATGTCACACTATGTCATAGTCCGCAGCAATCAGCTTCTACCGAGCTCAGTCGGTCTGCCAGACAGGAATATTAGTGCTTACCGAGTCCACTCAGTTATCGAAGAAAAGTAGTGTCTACCGAGTTCACTCGGTTGCCAAAGAAAGTTTGGTGTTTACCGAGTTCAGTCGGTCATTGAAGAAAAGATAGTGTTTACCGAGTTTAGTCGGTCATTGAAGAAAAGATAGTGTTTACCGAGTTCAGTCGGTCATCAAGAAAAGTTAGTATTTACCGAGTTCAGTCAGTTATCAAAGGTAAAGGATTGTTGGTGTTTACCGAGTTCCCTCGGTCACCGAAAAATTATAGAAAGTTATGGTCACCGAGCACTGTCGGCCCTTGAAGGATTTTTGCAAATAGAGTTTGCTTAATTCAGCCGACTGTTATACTAAATAATGTCAATTTGACTAATCCAAAATCATATAAATAAAAGGTCAAATGTGAAAAATAATATATAACACAGCAGAAGATTTACAGAAGAAAAGAAGGAAAGGTATATGCGAATTTGTGAAGGATGTTCAGATATCCTTGAGGAGCAGCAGAGATTTATTCGATCAGAAAGGATCAGACTTATGCAGAACAGAGATCTGTAATCAGCAAGACAGTTGCATTATTATACAGGTCACTTTTTCATTGTTACCTTCTTATCATTGTAACAGTGAATTCTAAATCTCTTAACCGAGTTGGTTTAACAGCCATAATGTAAATCCTCTAACAAGGTGACAATTCCATTGAATTGTTTTCAAGACCTCTTACCAAGCCACTCCTAGCAGGGTTTTTTAAATCCTCTAACAAGGTCACACCTAACAGTGTGTTTTGTAACCTTTTACCGGGTTGGCTTCTAACCGGGCATCACTTCAGAAAAGTGAAAATCAGTATCTAGATACATTGGTGGTTTTTCCCATATTGGGTTTCCACGTTAAATCTTGTGTCTCTTGTGTTCTTAATTGCTTCCTCAATCATATACATGTGCTGATGAATATCTAAAGATAATATTGCTAATACTTTCTGCATCTTCAAGGTTACTGTAATCTATTTACCGAGTGCTAAAACAGATAACATTGTTAAGATATCCTAAGGGATCTGCAAAGAATTAATTGTGAAGTGTTTTTATGGTTGACTGATTCACCCCCCCCCTCTCAGTCACTTCATCCATATTCCATCAATTGGTATCAGAGCTTTTGGTGCTTGCAGGAAGGGTTTCAAAGACCTAAGCTAAAGATCAGGATGTCTTACAAGAGGGAAATTCCAAAGCTTAACAGAGATAACTTTTCAGCATGGCAAGGTCTCATGCGACTTCATCTGGCTTCCATTGGTGATTCAGGATGCAAATACATTGATGAAGAGTACACAATTCCTAATGGCGCATTAACTGTTGAAGACATTGCAGATAAAAAGACTCACAACACCATGATGATAGACATTGCATCTGCTCTCAGCTATGAAGAATTTGATGATATTAAAGACTGCACTACTGCATATGAAATGTGGGTGGCACTGAAGAAAATATATGGTGGTGATGCAAATGTGAAAAGAGCCAAAGCAGAAAGCCTAAGAGGACATTTTGACAAGATGAATATGAAGGAAGATGAAAACATTGCAAAATATGTTGAAAGAATCAAAGCAAGTGTAAGTGCAATTAGAGCTTCTGGAGGAACAATCTCAGATGAGACTGTTATAAGTAAGGTACTCAGAACACTACTCCCTATCTATTCAATAAGAGTATCAGCTATTCAAGAAAGAAGATGTGAAGCAAACCACAATATAACTTTGGATGCTTTAGTTGGAAGATTGACAGCTTTTGAATTAGACAACTATGATAACTATGTTCCTAGTTCCAAAAATATTGAATCAGCATTTGAGGCCAAGGTTTCACTAAAGAAGAACAAGAAAATTAAAGAAGTTCAGTCAGAAAGTGAAGAAGAATCAGAAGAAAGTTTTGATAGTGATCTTGAAATTGTAGAAGCATTACTTGCAAAGAAGTACTCTAGAGGGAAAGGTAAGTATAAAGGTAAAACTCCTTTAATCTATTTTTCATGTGAAGAAATTGGACATATTGCAGCTAGGTGCCCAAACAAGCAAGTCAAAGAAGAAAAGAGAAGTCAGAAGTACTATGGCAAAAAGAATTTCAAATCATACAAGGATAAAGGTAAGAAATCATGTTTTATGGCTAAAGATTCTGATGATAGTGAAGAAGAAATTGTCTTTATTGCTATAAAAGATGAATCTGATGATGATGAAGATAAGATGGCACTTATTTCTCATATAAGAAAAGATGATATATGGATAATAGATAGTGGATGTTCACACCACATGACTGGTGACAAGACAAAATTTGAATATCTAGAAGACTGTGACAATGGTAATGTAAGATTTGGAAACAATGAAGCTTGTTGTATAAAAGGAAAAGGAAGAATCTCATTAACCAAAGAACTCATATGTGATAATGCTTATTGGGTTGAAGGACTAAAACATAATCTTCTAAGTGTAGCACAGCTAATCAACACTGGTTTCAAGGTTGAATTCATGAATGGTCAAGCAAGACTGCTGGATGGAAAAGGAAAACTCATTGGATCAGGCAAACAAACAAAAGGTAACTTATTTTATCTTGATCTCAATGAATATTCATGCTTTATTGCTCAAATAGAAGAAAGTTGGCTATGGCACAAAAGGTTATGTCATGTGAATTTTGATAACATGATAAAAATAAGCAAATTCAAGAAGGTTAGAGGCATTCCTACTTTGAAGAAACCTGACACTGGTCTATGTAAGAATTGTCAGATTGGCAAAATGAGTAAAACTAGTTTCAAGAGTAAGAACTATCAGTCTAAAGAAATTTTGGAAATTGTGCATACTGATTTATGTGGACCTATTAGAATACAAAGCTATACTGGAGATAAATTCTTTATTCTTTTCGTTGATGATTATTCTAGAATGATGACTGCCATGTATTTAAGAGAAAAATCAGAAGCATTTGAAAAGTTCAAATGGTACTTAGCAAGAGTAGAAAAAGAAACAGGGAAAAGATTGAAATGCTTAAGATCAGACAGAGGTGGTGAATTCATCTCCCATGATTTTAACAACTTCTGCATTGAAAGAGGAATCAAAAGACAGGTATCAGCTCCTAGAACTCCTGAGCAGAATGGAATAGCAGAAAGAAGAAACAGATCTATTATGGATTGTGCAAGGACTCTAATGATAGAAAAGAACATTGCTATAAAGTACTAGAAGGAAGCTATCAGCACTGCAGTTCATACCTTGAACCGAGTACAATTGAAGAAAGACACATTCAAAACTCCTTATGAATTATGGTATGGCTATAAACCTAATGTAAGTTACATGAAAATATTTGGTAGCAAGTGTTATATCTTAAAAGAATCCAGAAGAAATAAATTTGATGTGAAAAGTGATGAAGGAATATTCCTAGGATATTCTAGCAAAAGCAAGGCATACAAATGTCTGAACTTATCTACTCACAAAGTCATAGAAAGTATACATGTAAAATTTGATGAGTTTGTAGAAAAGACTGAGGAAGAAAGCAAAAGGGAACCTGAGAACTACAGAAGATTCATTTACATTGAACCTGAAACATTGACAGACACAACTATCAATAAGGAAGCTATATCTACTGAGCCGAGCACAGTTACCGAGTCACAGGAAGAAGTTCAAACCGAGTCACAGGAAGAAATTCAGACTGAGTCTCAGCCTGAAGTTACCGAGAAAATATCTATCGAGCTCGAGCAACCTGAAGAAGAGATCCTAGAAGACAACAGCATGAATCACTCAAAAGGCAAGGAACCTATACTAGCCAAATATGTCAGAAGACATCATACACCAGATCAAATCATTGGAAACAAATCAGATGGTACTATGACAAGAAGCAAGCTAAAAGGTACATGTTTGCTTACTGATTTTGAACCTAGAAATATCAAAGATGCATTGGAGAATGAGAGTTGGATTGAAGCAATGAATGAAGAATTAGAACAAATACAAAAGAACAAAACTTGGACTCTTGTACCTAGACCTAAAGATAAGAATGTAATTGGAACAAAATGGGTATTCAGAAATAAACTGAATGAAGATGGTCAAGTATCTAGAAACAAAGCTAGACTGGTATGTAAAGGTTATTCTCAAGAAGAAGGTATAGATTATGGAGAAAATTTTGCTCCTGTTGCAAGATTAGAAGGTGTAAGAACTCTACTTGCTTATGCAGCACACAAAGGATTTAAGGTATATCAGATGGATATAAAATCTGTATTTCTCAATGGAATTCTTGATGAAGAAGTCTACATTGAACAACCTGAAGGTTTTATTGATCCAGATAAAAAGGACATGGTCTGTAGGTTACACAAAGCATTGTATGGTTTAAAACAAGCTCCTAGAGCATGGTATGAAAGACTCCATAACTATTTGATTCAGATTAATTTCAAAAGAGCTAATGATAACAGTAATCTGTATATTAAAGAAGGACCGGATGACAAAATTGTATTGGCAGAAATATTTGTGGATGATACTATATTTACAGGGAATGAGGATCAGTGCAAAGAATTTTCAGAGCAAATGAACAGAGAATTTGAAATGTCTATGTTTGGTTTAATAAAATTCTTTGTTGGTCTTCAAATTCAGCAAAGCAAGAATGGTATATACATTACTCAATCCAAATACATTAAGGAGATACTTAAGAAGTTTGGAATGGAAGATTCAAAACCAGTTGGTACACCCATGTGTACTGGACTGAAACTTACCAAAAATGATGATTCAAAAGAAGTTGATCAGACCCTATACCGATCTATGATTGGAAAATTGCAGTATGCAGTACATACAAGACCTGATATTGCCTTAGCAGTCGGTATAGTAGCTAGATTCTCAGCAAAACCTAAGGAAAATCACATGATGGAAATCAAAAGAATCTTAAGATACTTAAGAGGAACTGAAGAGTATGGTTTGTGGTATAAATTTGGAAGCAATCTAGACTTGAAAGTATTTACTGATGCTGATTGGGCAAGAAACATTGATGATAGAAAAAGCACAAGTGGTGGAGCATTTTTTCTTGGAAAAAGACTGGTATCCTGGACTAGTAAAAAGTAGAATTGGACATCTCAATCCATAGCCGAAGCAGAATATGTTGCTCCTGCAGTAAACTGTTCAAATATTGTTTGGTTTAAACAGCTATTAGAAGGTATGAAGGTTGAAATCAAAGAACCAGTTGTTATATTTTGTGACAATACCAGTGCAATAAACTTTTCTAAGAATCCAGTGATGCATTCCAAAACCAAGCACATTGCTATTAAATATCACTTTGTCAGAGAATTGGTGCAGGACAAGGAAATCAGATTAGAATATATTCATACAAAAGAATAGATTGCAGACATTTTTACCAAACCATTACCTAAGGATGCATTTATGTATCTAAGAGGTAAGTTAGGGGTCATTCCCCTATCCGAGGCTCACTAAATACAGTTTTAGTGATGCATCAACCTGAACATGATTGAAAATCAACCGGTTGATGTGGCATATTCAAAGAATCATTGCATATGAATCAGTACTTGAGGTACATTAATTTTCACCGGTAATATGTGAATTGTCTTTGGCATGTGTTGTCAAAGAGGGAGTGTTTGCTATGTCTTTGCTATTACTTCAAGAAATTTTTGATAGTCAGAAGGAAGAATTTTTAGGATACAGGAAGTTTGCTGACAGAGGGAGATTTGAATCTAAACCGAGCTAACTCTTTCAAATTTCTTATGCTATGACATATTGTGTTGCCATCAATGCCAAAGAGGGAGATTGTTGGAAACAATTGTCTGAAGGAAATTGCTACTCAATTATGTATTGTCTTTGATGTCACACTATGTCATAGTCCGCAGCAATCAGCTTCTAACGAGCTCAGTCGGTCTGCCAGACAGGAATATTAGTGCTTACCGAGTCCACTCGGTTATCGAAGAAAAGAAGTGTCTACCGAGTTCACTCGGTTGCCAAAGAAAGTTTAGTGTTTACCGAGTTCAGTCGGTCATCGAAGAAAAGATAGTGTTTACCGAGTTTAGTCCGTCATCGAAGAAAAGATAGTGTTTACCGAGTTCAGTCGGTCATCGAGAAAAGTTAGTATTTACTGAGTTCAGTCGGTTATCAAAGGTAAAGGATTGTTGGTGTTTACCGAGTTCCCTCGGTCACTAAAAAATTATAGAAAGTTATGGTCACCGAGCACTGTCGGCCCTTGAAGGATTTTTGCAAATAGAGTTTGCTTAATTCAGCTGACTGTTATACTAAATAATGTCAATTTGACTAATCCAAAATCATATAAATAAAAGGTCAAATGTGAAAAATAATATATAACACAACAGAAGATTTACAGAAGAAAAGAAGGAAAGGTATATGCGAATTTGTGAAGGATGTTCAGATATCCTTGAGGAGCAGTAGAGATTTATTCGATCAGAAAGGATCAGACTTATGCAGAACAGAGATCTATAATCAGCAAGACAGTTGCATTATTATACAGGTCACTTTTTCATTGTTACCTTCTTATCATTGTAACAGTGAATTCTAAATCTCTTAACTGAGTTGGTTTAACAGCAATAATGTAAATCCTCTAACAAGGTGACAATTCCATTGAATTGTTTTCAAGACCTCTTACCAGGCCACTCCTAGCAGGGTGTTTTAAATCCTCTAACAAGGTCACACCTAACAGTGTGTTTTGTAACCTTTTACCGGGTTGGCTTCTAACCGGGCATCACTTCAGAAAAGTGAAAATCAGTATCTAGATACATTGGTGGTTTTTCCCATATTGGGTTTCCACGTTAAATCTTGTGTCTCTTGTGTTCTTAATTGCTTCCTCAATCATATACATGTGCTGATGAATATCTAAAGATAATATTGCTAATACTTTCTACATCTTCAAGGTTACTATAATCTATTTACCAAGTGCTAAAACAGATAACATTGTTAAGATATCCTAAGGGATCTGCAAAGAATTAATTGTGAAGTGTTTTTATGGTTGACTGATTCACCCCCCCCCTCTCAGTCACTTCATCCATATTCCATCAGTCATGCTAATATCATGTCCATTCTTCATATATTGAGATCTTACTACATAAGACTTCCACACATGCTACTTTCCATATGTTCTCATCAATGACAAACATACGGTCAGTACTGGCCTATTGGAAAATCTCCAACAATCTCCCCCTTTTCCATTGATGGCAACATGTGGAATGAAAAACCACCACCAACCCAAATGAATTTTTATTTTTTTTATAACATTCTTCATTTCCTCTTCGAAAATCCCCCAAAAATGAATCCTCCATTTGCTGCAATGATTTCCAATATTCTCCATTTCCTCAACTGAACTATTGTCATAACTGAATGTTGCTCCCCCTTAGTATATTACTCCTCCTTTTTACTTATGTTTTTGATGATTCTATATATTAATCCCCCTTTGACATCAATGGAAAAGGGCACCATTCATTTTAAGCATCGGTACTACTCCTGAGGTAGAGTAGTCAACCTTCCATCAGTCCCTGAGTACTGATGCCTTTCCTTATTTTTTCTAAGTAGAACCAGGGAAGGTAATTATTCCCAACTTCTCTCTGAGATACTCAAAAGTATCCTTAGGCAAGGGCTTTGTGAATATATTTACCAACTGATCTTTAGTACTCAAATAGTCCAACTTGACTTCTTTCTGTACCACTTTCTCTCTTAGGAAGTGATACTTGATCTCAATGTGCTTTATCTTTTCATGCATCACATGGTTCTTCAACATATTGATAGTGCTAGTGTTATCATAGTGAATAACAATAGGATAATCAATCTGAATTCAAAAATCCTTTATCATCTGCTTGATCCAAACAATTGTAGAAAAATTCAAGGTTGCTGCAACATACTCCGCTTCTGCTATTGACTAAGAAATACAATTTTGTTTCTTGGTTATCCAGGTGAAAATTCTATCACCAAGAAACACTGCTCCACCTAACATACTCTTTCTATCATCAACACATCCTACCCAATCTACATCATTGTACACATGAAGCTCAACATTTTCTGAATTTGGATACCATAGACCATAATCTATAGTGCCCTGCAAGTATCTAAATATTCTCTTTACTGCCATGAGGTGACTTTGCTTAGGTTCTGTTGCAAATCTTCCAACTATGCCAATTACATTGGAAATATCAAGTCTAGTCTGAGTAAGATATATAAGTTTAGCAATCATAGACTTATACAATGTTATATCTACTACTGGTGATTCATCTTCTTCTATAAGCTTGCATCCATTGATCATAGGTGTTCCTACTGGCTTGCAATCATCCATCTTGAATTTCTTTAGTATCTCTTTCACATATTTGGACTGATTAATAAAAATTCCTTTTTCTGTCTGCTACACATTTAGTCCCAAAAAGTATTTGATAGGACCAATCATACTCAGCTCAAACTCATTCTTCATTTCTTTGGCAAATTATTCACTTATTTTCTCATTTCCTCCAAAGATAATGTCATCAACAAATATAGATACAAGTAGTAGAGCTTCAGATGTCTCTCTAATGAATAGATTACAATTTGCCACTCCTTTCTTGAATCCAATCTTTGTTAGATATCCATCTAGTCTCTCATACCATGCTCTAGGGGCTTGCTTAAGTCCATAGAGGGCCTTCTTCAATCTGCATACCTTATCAGGTCTGTTTGATAAGGTGAAACCTTTTGGCTACTCAATTTATACTTCTTCTTTCAAATCTCCATTCAGGAATGCTGATTTGACATCCATCTGATATACTTTGAAGTTTTTGACTATAGCATAAGCTAGAAACAACTTAATAGCTTCTAATCTACTCACAAGTGCAAATGTGTCTGAATAGTCAATTCCTTCTCTTTGTGCATATCCCTTACGTACTAATCGTGCTTTGTTTCTTACTACTGTACCATCTTCATTCATCTTGTTACTGAATATCCACTTTGTTCCAATCACATTCTTATCACTAGGTCTTGGGACCAGTTCCCAAGTGTCATTCTTAGCAATCTGATCAAATTCTTCTTGCACAGCATCATTCCAATCTAAATCATTACATGCATCTTCAACACTTAAAGGTTCAATATGAGATAGTAAACATACCGCTTCACTGCTAGCTAAGTTCTTTGCTTGGGATCTTGTTAAGACTTTGCCACTCTGATCTCCAATGATTTCCTTCTTGGAATGATTTCTAGATGTAAACTTTGGAACTTTAGGTGATGCTAAGTCATCAGCCTTAGGAGTTTCTTCTTCACTTGTCTCAAGGTCATTGAATAACACATCAATATTGTCAAAAATTTCTTCAATAACTATCTCACTAGTGGAGGGTCTGGGTTATTCTTCAATTATGGGTGAGTAATCATGATATATTTCTTGAACCATAAACTTTCATCAATCTTTACATGAGCACTTTCAATGATCTTTTTCAATCTTAAATTGAAACATCTATAAGCTTTACTTTTAGTAGAGTAACCAAGAAAAATACCTTTATCACTTCTTGCATCAAACTTGCCTACTTCTTCATCCCTCTTGATGTAACACTTGCTTCCAAAGATTCTGAAGTATTTTACTGTGGGAACATTACCATGCCATAGTTCATATGGTGTTTTGTGAGCGCTTGGCCTCAATTGAATTTTAATGATAGTGTAGACTGTTGTATTGACCGCATCTCTCCAATAGGTGTGTGCAACTTTTCCTTCAATCATGATGGTGCGTGTTGTATCAAGGATGATTCTATTCCTTTTTTCTTCAATTCCATTTTTCTAAGGGGTTCTAGGTGTACTTAACTATCTCTTTATGCCATGTTCTTTGCAGTACTCATAGAATCCATCAGAGGTGAATTCTCCTCCTCTATCCGATCTCAAACTTTTTATCTTTAGTCTAGATTCATTCTGAACCTTAGCTTTGAATATTTTGAACTTATCAAATGCTTCTGACTTATATTTCAAGAACACAACCCACATCATCCTAGTATAATCATCAAAAAACAAAATGAAATACCTTTCACCATAGTATGATCTTGTTTGAGTAGGACCACATAGGTCTATATGAATCAGATCCAACTTGTTCTCTATTGAATTATGCTTGCTCTTGAATGAATTTATCACATGCTTTCCCATTACACATTCCTTGCATATAGTATCAACTAGCTTTGCTATGCTAGGTAGATCTCTTACTACCTTTACATTGCTTATCTTAAATATGTTATCAAAATTGATATGACATAGTCTTTTATGCCACAACTAACTATCATCAACTTTAGCAACAAAACAACTTGCTTCTGAATTGAGTTGAAAAACATTACCTCTAGTCATTGATCTTGATGCAATCATAACACCATCCTTGTTGTTAATGATGCATTTGTCATCTTTGAACTCCAACTGATAGCCTTTTCCAAGTAACTATCCAACACTAAGAAGGTTATGTTTCAAACCATCAACATAAAGAACATCATCAGTACTATTCTTTCCATCCAAGGTGATGGCTCCTCTACCAACTATTGGTTTAGGAGTGTTGTCTCCAAATCTGACCATACCACCATTGTATTTGTCCAAATGAACAAATTTGTCTTTATCACATGTCATGTGATGTGAACAACCAGTATCTATAATCCTGTCTATCCTTATATTAGCTTGTGAAATCAATGCTAGCTATTGTTCCTTTTTATCATCTTTATGATTTGACTTATTATTCATCTTGTCTACAATAGAAATGAATCCAATTTCTTCTTCACCATCATCATCAAAATTACCAGAAGTGTTTGTAGATTTCTTACCATGAGTTGTCGCTTTGAAGGCTATCTCACTCTTTGGTTCTGTCTTCAATCTTGAAATCTCAAAGGCTGAGATTTTGCTGATCAAGGTCTTTCTCTTGAAATTAGATGTAAGCTACATGGTCTCATCAAGGATGTTGATCTTACTTTCATATTTAGGAGTGAGACTAGTCATTAACTTGTCCATAATGTCTTCCTCTGAAATCTCTCCACCATTGTTTCTAATTCAAGCAACTACTTCATTTATCCTTTGATTGTAAGCTCTGATATTTTCTCCAATTAGAATATCTAATGCATTGTATCTCTTCTTCCATGTCTTTCTATGTGCATCCTTTGCTTTTTTGTCTCCTTCAAATATGTCTTCTAGGTGCTTCCATATTTTGTGGGATGTATCTACCTTTTTTATTTCTAAGAAATCACCATCAGATAGGGTGTTGATGAGGGCTTCTTTAGCAACAGCAATCTAATGAAACAATTCATTTTGCTTCTTAGTAGCATTATCCTGCACAAGGTCTTCTAGGGTAGGTATCTTGGCTACTTTGATAGTTACATCAAAAAATTCAAAACCAATGCACTGCAAATGAGTCACCATCTTGTTCTTCCAATCAAGATAATTCTCTCCATCAAACTTAGGACTTTCTTTCTTGAAGTATGCCATCTGATCAACCTCAAGCTATTAAACTTTCTCTCCAAGGCACTTGGCTCTGATACCAATTATTAGGAATAGTCCCAAGAGATAACTGAGGGGGGGGGGGGTGATATAGTTATCTACAAGATTCAATTCTTTATCCAATTAAGTATACTTAAACATGAAGCATAAACACAATGAAAGAACACTTGAACACAACACAATATTTTGGCTACGCGGAAACCCAAATAGGTAAAAAACCTGGTGGGAATTGACACCCACTAATATTCTACACTAGTGTATTATGATCCTTGTTAGAAGATCCTTAACCCTTTTAGGAATTTCTTTACAATATATTTAGTATAGTAAGCCTAGTCAAGGGTCAGACCTTGTTAGGATTCTTTTACAATAGTCCCTATTAGGGGAGAGGATGCACTATCTGAGAGCACACTGCTTAAAGGGGTGAAGGCTACAACCTTCTATTTAACAAATACACACTATATTTGGATCTTGGTGAATTGCACTTTGACTTGCTGTCTGGATCAGTTCCAATGTATAGAAAAAATACTTTACTTGGTCATATTGACCTTCTTCTGATGGCTCAACACTTCAAACAATCTTCTCTGCTTTGTTTAATCAACTATGAACCACACTCAAGCAATCACACCTAAATTCCTATAAATATCTTTCCTCCAAATGATATAATCAAGTCATCCTATTAGAACCACCTTGAAATCATATTAGAGAAACCATAACAAACTCCAATAAACATTCTGTCAGCTCTACTATGCACGCAACATATTCTCGGACCTGTCCAATAAGATAATTGTAGGCGCACGCTACACACTGTCGGCTCTACCAAAACAACTGGATCTTTCTCCTCAACCTAAATTACTTCATGAGATCTTAACCAAACATCAATAACTTTCCTCTAAGCTTAGATCCAAGGGTGCATACCCACAGGATAGGTGTAACTCCAGAACCAATAAAATCTCTATCAGCTCTTCTGAATAAACACAAGAAATTGCTACTGGCAAATAGCAATTGCATAACTTCACTTATACTGATTATCAGACTATGTGTCCATAAGTGAAACATCACTAAAATTTCTTCAAAATATATCCAAGCATGCAAGGCTCCATGATAACTGTACGGACAACCATACACAGAACACTGTCTATTACTCTGTCAGGAACATTGCTGACACAAGTTGATGCATAACTGTCTGTACTAATAGTTAACCTTTGCACCCATGATATCATACTGATATCATGTCCATGCTTCATATAATGAAAGTGGCATAAGACTTCCTGGCATACTACTTTCCATATGTTGTCATCAATGAAAAACATACAGTTAGTACTAGCCTACTGAAAAATCTCCAGCAGTTCAAACATTTATCAGCTTTACTCTTAGTAGAATATCCCAAAAATATTCCTTCATCACCTTTAGAGTCAAATTTACCATTCTCTATCATCTTTCATAATATAACACTTACTACCAAAGATTCCAAAATAACATACACTCGGTGTGTATCCAAACCATAACTCATAAGGTATCTTGTTTGTGTCTTTCTTCAGTTGAACTCAGTTTAGGGTGTATACTACTATTCTAATTCCCTCTCTCCAGTACATATGTGCAACATTTTTCTCAATCGTCAATGTTCTAGTACAATCAACAATAGATCTATTCCTCCTTTTAGCAATTACATTCTACTACGGTGTTCTAAGTCTAGAAACCTTCCTTTTGATTCCATGATCATTATAGAAATTAGTGAATTCATCAGAAACAAGCTCACCTCCTTTATCAAACCTTAAGAATTTAAATTCTTTTCTAGTTTCCTTTTCAACTTTAGCCTTATACCATTTAAACAATTTGAATGCCTCAGATTTTTCTTTCAAGAACATAACTTTCACTAGTCTAGTATAGTCATCAACAAAAAAAATAAAATAGCTATCACCATACCAGCTTTGAGTTCTCATGGGACCACATAAGTCAGTGTGAACCAACTCTAAAATTTCTTTAGATGATTAGTCCTTACTTTTAAAACTAGATTTGGTCATCTTTCCTTTCTGACATTGATGGCACATAACATGATCAGGTTTGGTTAGACTAGGCAATCCTCTAACTTTTCTCTTTCTACTGAGCTTAATAATGTTATCAAAGTTTACATGACATAACCTCTTATGCCATAACCATGCATCTTCATTCTTCACGAATAAACAAGAAGTTTTAGTATTGTCAAGATAGAATAAATTACCTTTTGATTGTCCTATTCTGATAAGATTTCCATTTTCATCATAGATTTTCACCTTCTTGCTTTCAAATGAAACTCAATGACCTAATTTATTCAGCTGTGCTACACTCAATAAATTGTAATTAAGTCTTTTTACCCAGTATGCATTATCACATCTAATTTTATCATTCAATAGAATAGACCCTTTTCGTTTTACCATACAAGTGCATCATTTCCCATTTTCATTGATCCTCCATTATAATGCTCAAGCTGATCAAAATTATCTTCATCACCAGTCATTTGATGTGTGTAGCCACTATCAATGATTCAAGTATCATTCTTACTAACTTTAGAAATAAGTGATGTTTCTACATACCTTTCATCCTCTTCTAAATCATCTTTCAATGCAACTAATACTACCTCAATATCATCATCAGTGTTGATGTCAATGTCATCTTCTCCAACAAGGTAACATGCCTTTTTGCCTTTATCTTTATGATCTTGGTTGTCTCTATTGTAGTGTCAATTTCCTCTGGTATTCCTTCTACCAAACTTTCCATCACCAGATCGGTCAATATCTTCTTCTTTCCTGTTAGGACATTTAGCAACAATATGGCCAACCTCTTTACAATTAAAACAAGCTAAAGGTAACTTTCCCTTATATCTTCCTTTACCTTTCTGTAGTCTCTGGGCCATAAGTGCTTCAATATCTTGAAGCTCATCATCAGTATTACTATCAATTTCAGTCCTTATATTATGCTCACTGCTAGATTTACCAATCTTAAGAGATGACATAAAAGAAGACTCAACAGATGGTACTACACTATTATCAAAATTATTCAGTTCAAAAGTTGTTAAGTCTTTGATCAGACTATAAAGAGTAAGAGTGCTATTAGGTGTAGACCTCATTTCATTTATAGTAGATATTCTGATTGCATAGACATGCAACAAATTTCTTAGTATCTTACTTACTACAGTATCTTCATCAATAGTACCTCCTACTCCTCGAATAGCATTGACTACCTCTTTGATTCAGTTGGAATATTATGTAATGTTCTTTCCTTCCTTCATCTTCATGTCATCAAACTTACCTATCAAGCTTTCATCTCTGGCTCTCATCACATTCACATTACCACCATGAACTAGAGAAAGTTTCTCCCATATTTTCTTCGTTGTAGTGCAATCCATGACATCTTGAAATTCAGCATCAGATAGAGCAGCAACAATCTCTATCATAGTAATATTGTGATCATCTCGATCAATCAACTGATCAACAGTCAAAGGTCTAACAATCGGTTGAAAGTAGCCATTGTCTATTAAAGTTATAGAAGATTCACCAATTCTAGATATGTGAAGTCTCATCTAACTTTTTCATGTGGTAAAGTTGTCTTTGTTTAGCTTTGGCACTTCCCTCTTATACATCTTGTAATCTTTCTACTCAAGTCCTTAAAAATTTCTTCCAAGCAACCAATACGCTCTAATAGCAATTTTTAGAATAACTGAGAGGGGCATGAATCAATTAGATCAGTTATCCTATAGTCCCAAATACTAAGATGTACCTTACAAAACAATTCTAATAGATTATGTAGCTCGGTAACATAAAATATCAATTTGTCTATCTAGTTTACCAATTACTAGTAATTATCCAACTATGATTACTGACTAAATAAACTATACAGTATGTAAAATATGATAGAAAAAAAATCATCACAAATAACACATAACACAATGATTTAATGGGGAAACCCTCCTAAGGGAAAAACCATTTGGGACTAGTAACCCAAAATAATTCACTCTTCTAAAGTGAGCTCAGTGAAGAGCCAACCCTATTAAAGGTTACAATGAAAACTATTAGGTGTGACTTAGTTAGAGCATTTATCAATAATAGGTAACTTTTGACCAGTATTCACTATGGGGTCAACAAGATAACACTTTACACAAAATGAATGTCATAGGGTAATACAATAATACTGTTAAGTCCACTCAATTAAGAGATTCTATGAATTAATGGTTAAAATGATAGAGTACTGATCTGATTCAAATACAACTCAATTGCAAATATTTAGATCTATCCTAAGCCCATAAGAATATCCTTTGATCATTAATCAATTTCACTTCCTCAATATTTCTCAACTTACTTTCACTCGGTAAATAGTTCTTTGACGCTTGATAATGTCTGTAGCTTGGTTCTTTCAATAACTAGTTTGATCAGGAATGCACAAATACAACCTTCATGCAAAATCTTTGTAGTCTCCTTCTCTCCGGCATATTTAAATAATGAAACTCATATCTCTTATATAGACAAGTAAATCAATTTTATATCAACCATTATATTTTTCCTCTTAATCTCCTTCGTTCATTTTTCCACTTAAGCCTTCCTCAACAGATGTGTCATTAACACATTTCAACCTCGTCCTTTAGATCTTCTCTTCAAATTTTGTCAGCCGTGGATCTCATAACAATTTCCAGCTCATCCAATTTAGTCTACTATTCTTACCATTTAATATTTTCATCCATACTTGGTTAATATAGAAATGCGTTGGTGATAACTAGCTAACTAGCTCAGTTAATACTTTCACACGATATACACTGCACTGTCTCGGTGTATACATAAATCATCAATTAGTGACCACATTGACTTGTTCAATTTCAAATCTCTTCTTCATAATAGATTAATGTAACATGCTCAGGTCAACAATATAAAGCCATAGACTCATCAATAAGTTACCCAATGTTTACCTTATCCTTATTTTTCATATCCATCTTTTCTTTATGTAGATATATCAGTTCTTCATATTTTCTTCCTTCAATATATGTTCAGATGTTTGTAACTAACATGATAAGTACTGTCAAAACTAGTTGACATCGATGACAACATATTGAATGATTTAATCATCTTACATATCATTTCAGTAGTTATGTGATCCCTAATCACTGTTTCTTCAATTCATTAGATATTCAATCAGTTGTAGTTCATCATCTTCTCCAAGATTTCCTTCTAGATGGGTGAAATTTTTGACAACTCTAAGATTGAAATTTGTGAAGGATTTATTTGGAGTTGATCCACAAGGTTGTATTTCTTTGATGATGTGGATGTTTGACTTGGTAGAAAAATTTTAGGAGTGCCTCCTTGCAAGGTGATCTTGGACGCTTTACCCCTAGTCACAACATTAGAGGTTTCTTCTTGTTAATTTTCTTTCACCACTATGACACTGATGGTATTTTCATACCCCATTAAATAATTTATAGTCTTTTCATATGTGTGGGTGAAATTAACTTTTTCATTCCCTATTTTCTTTTTTTGATTCAAATTTGAGGTTTCACCTTTCTCATAATTTAAGAAAGGAGTCTTAAATGCCACATGATCTTCATTGTTTTGAGGACCCTCAACTTTAATCATGTCATCATCTATCAAATCTTGGACCAAGTGTTTGAGTTTCATACATTCATTGGTCTTATACCCTTTATTTAAATGATGATATTCACATTGATGGGTGTCATTCCACCAAGATGGTTTAACTTGGGTTCATATCATGGTCTTGAATCTGGTAAGATGATTATTTTGTTGGCAACAATGGTCCTTAAGGCATTTTCCCAAGGGTCTCCCAAGAATGTGAACTTTCTCCTTTGGGTTGGATTAAAGAAAGGCCTTGGTTTATTTACACCTTCGTGTTTGAAAGAGTAATTATTGTTATTGAATGGGGTCTTAGGTGTTTGATTAACATTGTTCGTTTGATTGGACCCACTTGATAAATTAAAAGGGGCGGCTTTGAGGTTGTTGGCTTCTACAACCCCATCATTTAAAAGATTTTTGTTAGTGTTTTTCAACCAAAATCTGGATTTATCATTATTTTTGTTATCAGCCCTATTATTATTATTATTATTATTAAAATTATTTTTGGTGTTAGGATAACCTTTATTCTCTTTGAAGAGTTTTATCTCTCCTTTCTTCACTAACACTTCTTGGATATCTTGTAAAACCTATTCTCCATCTTTGGAGAAAGCATAGAAAAGGTTCACCAACTTTTTTATTGGTATCACATAGGTTTAGCATGGTGATTTTGTTCTCAATGTTATAAGAGTAATGAGTCACAAAAGTTGAGGTCAATTCTTCAAAAAAATTTATTCCTGGAGTCAATTTCAAAAACCACTCTATGGATTGCCCTCCAAGGATTCTTGGTAATAATCTCATTAGGTAGGTAGTGTCATGCATGAACTCAATACTTCAAGAAAAAAACTCCCTAAAGTGGTCTTGTGGGTCAGATTTACCCATATATTTTTCATATGTTGGAAAGACCACATTGGGGAGAAAAGGCACCATAACGAAATTTATTTCAAAAGGAAAAGGACATAAGGCTTCAATTGAAAATGGTTTTGGTTCATCTACCTTTTTCATCCTATCAATTTGGGCTTGGAACAACTTAATTTTTTTGTTCATGACTCCTAATGGATTCTCTTCTTTCTCATCCTTCTTTAAGCTCAATGTATCGTAATCATGAAGAGGTTTAACTCCTGATTGAGCTAGGTTGAGGAAATTTCCTTCTTTATCCCTTTCCAAAAGTTTATGCATGACTTCAAGGAATATGGGATTTTGGGCTGACCTATTAGCCCTTTCCTTGGTTGTCTCTTCTTGTCCTTGATTTATTTTATGGTTCTTATCTCAGTTTTCATGGATTCTCCCTTGGGTAAACTCATAGAAATCTTCATTTATTTTCATAGGATCCACTCTTTCTTCGAATAGGTTGGGGATTCTATCTTCTTGTTCTTGTTGTTCTTCAAATTAAGTTTGGAATATGAAGTCTTCATATGGAACCTCTTAACTAATAGAAGTGTCTTCTTCTGGAAGAGATATTATCAATCGATGGTATCTAGTGAAAACTGACATTAACAAGGGTTGAGCCAAGTGAAATTCCTCTCTCTTGGTGATTGTTCTTTTGGAATATTTTGAAAATATTAATTGATTTGTAATGGATGCTTCTTCCTTGTAACATGTATTTTCAAATGTAGGAATCAAAAGAACACTTGTCTTTTAAATGACCTCTAAACACAAAATGTTTGAATATTTGAGAGAATTTTTACGGGTCTTCCATAAGAAATCACTTTAAGCAATCTACCTATAGTCAATTTTGGCTTGTAAACATTTCTCTATTGAGTTAGGCTTGCTAATTAACAAGGAGCTAAGATAGATTTCATTCAAAAGAACATCAAGTTTCATCCCCCATTATAGGGGCCTCCCACCACTGGTATGTTGGAGTTTTGCATAATCCCAAAGGATTACTCGAGGAGGTTCGATTCTTGATATTCCTTTGTCACTCACCACATTAAGGATGAATGCATTTTATTTTATAGTTGGGTAGATTATTATGGAAAAATAAATTGTATCCCACTTTGGGTTGTCCCTCTCACGAGCCTCGTTAAGGCATGTTCTCCGGAGGTGAGCCCACTAATTCTCTAGCATGTTCATGAAAGAAAATTAAATTAAATTAAATGAAAGAGTAGTTTTTGGAATTTGATTCACCAAAGGTGACAAGCATATTCCTACTGCTTTCCACTTCCAAAAACAACAAACATTGTTCAATTTTACAAGCCTCTTTTAGTCTAATGGGAATTGAGTACTTCTATCTTTTTGATTCACCTAAAAGGTGAAGAGCATAATCACCTAATTTACTCTTTTCCACAAATAATAGGATTAATTTAGTATTTGTTCATTCCTTCGACCTTTCTTTTAATTAAAATATTTGATAGTTTTGGCATTTTGATTCATCAAAATAACTGAAAAGTATTGTCCTACTACCAAATCTAACAAACAATAATGTCTTCTAATTGTGCTAGATTTAAATCAACTTGCCACAATTTAATCAAATGCATAATGCTTTAGGCATACCTTTTTCGAATCTAGAAAAAGGCTAGGGGCATTTTTTATTTCATTTATGCATTTTCATGCTCACCTAGTGGCAATTGTTCTAAATCAATAACATCCTCTTCTTAAGATCAGTTAGTCTAACACAAATTCCAACCAAAGTGAATAAATACAAGTAAATCAAGTTTTTACTCCTTTTGAGCTAAAATGATTAAAATTTATAAATCTTAAGGAATAAAAATCCAATTAAGAGAAATAAATTTGTATTAATAAGCTTCAATTATTTGCAAATAACTTTCATAGGTTTTACCTTCATTCTTTGAATCCTCCAAAAAGTTATTGAGATGGACTATCTTTTCCTTTTTTAATCTTCTCATTTTTTTGTCCTCTCTGTTCACCCTGGTCTATGATTTCTGGACCTTTTTATGCTCTGTCATCTACAAAACATAGAGAATTCATCATTTTCTGATAGAAATTAAATTTAAGAAAACTAGTAGCGCACGCTATAGAAAGTATTGTAAGTGCTATCCTAGATAGTCTACACGCTACAAAATTAATTATATGCACTGCTCAATTAGGTAAATAATAAGAAATAATTCCTATAAAGTGGAATTTTAATCATGAAAAATACTATACAAGCTAATATAGAGCATGTACGTGCTACGAGATCATGGTGTACATGGTGAAAGAAAATTAGATAGAAGATAGAAGGATTTTCTACGTACTAAAAGCCTACTTAAAGGTGTCAAACTTCATCATGCACACGGAATTTGAATATGTAAAGGCATCATACTTTGACTAATAAGCATTATTCCAAGGCTTCTATGTGCTATTTGACCTGTCAGATAGAGATTTAAAACATAAATTTGTGAAAATTTAGAAAATAAACATGAAACTTAGTTAGTATAGATAAGATGCCCCACAATGGGCCTCAATTTGTGTATAATAAATACCTTCATAGGATTAGTTTGTCAATACATCAATTTAATTATGCAAAACAAAACAATTTAGGAGCTATTGAATGAAAATAAAGATAATAAACATCCTATGGATCTGTAATTAACGATGCTAATGAAGAGCTCTCACAAATATTTCATTAGAGACAACTCTAAAATGAGAAATTATTCTTAGTGATGAATGATTATGTCTATCTTTTCTCAAAATATGCTAAATTAAGATTTCACATCAAATTCACTAAAGTCTTGGATGCAATTATAAAATGCTTATGGGATCCTTTTCTCCTAATTTTTCCTTCTATTTATAGATTTATCCAAGATTAGGAGGTGGAGTAAGTTTAATCATGACTAAGTTTGGGTTAAGTTCATGGTTTCAAATGTTGAGATAGTTTAAATATTTTGTCCTTAAAGCTTGGGACGATGAGACAAAATGACTCATCAAGATGCATTGTCCAAGTGATTGATTGAGATTCAATTTAGTTTTGATCCATGTGAGCTCAATTCTCAATTCCTATTTGTTGATGTAATTACCTCCCATGTGGTAGGTGAGAAATTTTAGGAATTAATTAATTGGTTTATTTAAATTCTTTATCCATGTGCACCCCTTGAATGGGTTGGATTTGATTTAATTCAACTATACAATTCATTTAATTCATTGCATAATTAAATGATTCATTTGATTTAATTCATTCTTTTTGGATTTGATTTCAATTAATCTTTGATTTTAATTCAATTGATCACTTCGATTAGTCTTGACCACTTTTAGGTGTCTAGAAAACCCAACTAGGTGCTCCTGCACCAAATATATTGACAACACAATCCTAAAAAATATTCATCCCACAAACCAATTAGTACCTAAAATATTCAATACCACAACTTTAAAAGTTGATTACAACTCCTCCACATTCTCTCGACACATCCCTAGGTATTTTACCTTCCCATGCCATTGAACATGAAAAATAATTTGAATTTGACCAAAAGAATTAGATTAAGATTAACTAGTATACCCTTGCTTCTACGGAAACTACTGAGAATATAAATATTTTTTCAAGGTATACCTTTTTCACAAAATAACTAGGATGATTAATCCAAAAATATTGTAGGACTATTGTTTTAGATCATTTTCCTCCTTACTTTCTTGATTCTACCTCCAAAAGATCATGTAATCCCCATCCTCCTCCTTCTCCAAAATTAAATTTTTTGGACTCATACTATGGTTGAATCATGTAGTTGAGAACAAATAAAGAGAATATACATAAAATGATGATTGTTTATTAACAATATTGAATAAGGCCAATAAAAAATAAGGTTAAGGATAATCTTGACAATCACAGTTCATGTGAAGAATGCAAGGGTTGACCAAGTAGTTACTCTAGTGGTAGATAAAGATGGGTATTTGATGGAAAATAAATAATCTTTGGTGCAAAAAATAAACTTTAAGTAATAGAAGAAAGAAGAAGAAGAAAATTAACATCTATAGGTACTTGTTTCAACCATCTGGGAGAAAATGAGAAATGTGAAATTGCCAAAGAAGAATTGAATGCCTAAATTGGTTATTGTACTTCATGTATAGTTTACTTAGTGGGAAAAAATGATTCTAGTACCCTTATTCCATCAATATTGAAAATCCTACGTAAATATTCTCAAAATCTATACCAAAAATAATTATTTCTAGTACCACAACATGGAGATGTCTAAGAATTAATAAATTATAGTCTATATATTTTATAATGGAGAGGCTCATTTTTCAAAGAAAATGGAGCGGGTCAATAAGAAACCTAAGAATATCCTCATTGAGAGATAAAATGAAAATAAAGAAACCTTTAGGGAAAGTATTGACTCTAGAAGTTCTTTAACTATAAACTTAATAGAAAAATACCAAACAACATGTATGTTATGGTGTGCATTAACAAATGTATTCACATTATACTTACACATCTTAAGAAAAGAAATAAATAGACATATCTAGTTTTTTAACAATCCTTTATGTACTTGGTGAGACAATCACTAAAATTGGTGACATTATAGAATACATGGTGGCTCCCTCTATGGATTTCACACTTGATTATTTTAAGGGCGTTTATAGGCTTATCTCCTTGCTTAAGATTGTCTCAAAGCTACCACTTTCTATTTGGTCAATTATTAGGTCTTCTTTAGAGATTTGTTCAAGTTCGTGGTCTTTTTTCAACAAATATTATTGATGGCGATGGATACAAGATCTAGGCACCATGATCAATCTAGTCGTAGGATTCATAATAGAACTAGGGTAATAAAGACAATCATATTGATGTAAACCTAAAATGTAAATGTAAACTAGATTGTATATTCAACTTTTACTATTATTATTACCCGAATGAAATAATTAATTATATTAATAGATTAAAATTAATTTAATTTATAAAATTTAACATAAATGTATGATTGTTGTTTGACAATAAAAATTCAAAAATAATAACATAACGTTTATAAAAAAAATAGACAATAATTTCCAAGTCAATAATTAGACATATTATCAAAATATTGGAATGCAAGTTTAGTAGTGGGTCAATATCATATGACATTCACAATAAAGTTTTATTGAGCCATATGACATGTCATACATATTACTTATGATTAATAATGTTTTAAGATAATTTATATTGAATTATATAGAATCAAATCCCGAAACTTTAGGATGGAGTATTACTTTCTACAATACCATTATGGGCTTGAAGTTGACGAGATTTAGTGAAGGAAACACAAAATAACATCACTAGAATCTTAAATAAGATGAAATAATTTACAGAAATGCTCTTTCCTTAATTTAAGTGGAACAAACGAATAGTGAAGATAGAATATAGTCTTATCTTAATTTATGTATAATCGAATGACTCATTCCAATCATTAATCAATTTTGATGTTTACTTTTAAAAAAAATATAAATAATTTGATGTTGTGTAGTAGACAATTTCATATTTTAGTGTAGAAGGTATATATCTTAAAAAAGTTGTTCTAGATTTTCTACATATGTTTTTCTGGAGATCTTATGTAAGCAACAAGGTATCATAAAAATTTCACATGTATATTAATGTAGACTTGATAAATCTTGTGAATTGTTGTAGTTTGTGAATGTAAAATAAAATCATAAGTACTTTTGAATTAGGTGATAATTTAATTGATTTTAAAATTATTTTTAATAAATTTTAAATTTTAAATGTGTAATCATTTGAATTAATTTGTTTTATTAAAAAATCAAAATTTTAGTATCATAGATTAAAGAATCTGCTTCATAATAACCTATAATCATAAAATATGAATTCAGCATAACTTATATAATAAAAAACAAAAAGTTTCTATTAAATTTAAAGTAAAAATCAACATGTACACCAAATAAATTAAACTTAATACTACTAAATATGTCTATAATAATTATAATGACAAACAAAATTATAATGACTTACCAAATAATATTGAAGTTGATAGATAAGAAAATGCCAATAGCTTATATGAAAAAATGAATTTTGTAAGAAAACGTTCATTGATTTTATATAATCATAATATCAATCCCTGGATTTCTGCGTTCATTAAATATTTGTTGGATTGGAGATGACACTCAAAGGGAGGGAAGCCGGCAAATGAGAACAGAAAGGTTCAGTTGTCGGTAATTATCCTTTCATTGTCCCACCTTCATTGCGAAAGCTCTACATTCAACTATTTAATACACTAAATTTTTAATAATTTACATATAAACCCAGACAATTATGATATCATAGATAAGAATTGATTGAAATCGAGAAGTTTACTTTAGAAAGCACGATTTTCGAAACCTAACAAATTTGTTTTATCGATTAGAAGACGAATCCAAAATTCCAAATATTGTTTGCTGCGGTCACTGTGAGAAGTGAGATAAACTCCAGGCCTGCCAATTCCAATTAAAAAACACACAATGTTGCGCAGTTTATTGAATTTATAATCACACGCGTGCAACTTCTGTATGACAGTTACATAGAAGCCAAAGGAATCTTCATGAGGCTGTGATGTCGTTTATTGGTGAAGTTTCATTTGTCTCAGACGTCTTTAGCCATAAACAATCGACTTTTTAATATTGTAGAGGTGACTATAAAGATTTTCAGCAATATCCAGCAACTTTTTAATATTGTAGAGGTGACTATAAAGATTTTCAGCAATATCAAGAGATGTGATGATGTAAAATTGATCTTATGCTTCTAATTTTAGAGGTTTTTTTATTCTTTAGATTAAAATATGGCAATTTATTTTTTTGTGAAAATTCAATTGTCTTAAATTTCGATTAAAAGAATATTGATCTTATTGGAAATGAAGCCTTGTAAAAGTCAGCGGCATCTATTCAGCCATCAAAATCTAAATCTTACCAATGAGAGTTTAAAAAAAAAAACTAAGTCCCTCCTTGGTAAGATTTTAGATTCTAATGATTTGATAGATGCCTCCCTTCTAAAAGATGGTTATAATCATTAAGTTGGTCTGCTATTCCTAAATTTAATTCACAAAAAGAAGCTCAAATTTTTAAATTTGCAAGTTTGATGAAAAATTGAATCCTAAATTTTATGCGAAAATAAATATTTATTTCTACATTTCAAAATTATTTTATTTCAATTTTTTTTTATAGAAGAAAAGATAAGTTAAAAATTTATGTGTCCGAGGATTGAAATGGTGATGATTTTTGTTTGGTAGAATTTCATATGTTTTGTAAGGGCTATAGGATTGAAAGACACAAGACAACTCCATACACCGCATAGAAAAATATAATTGTAGAGAAGATAGGAAGAACATTGATGGAGAGGGCTAGGAGTACGCTATGTGGTGGTAGTCTTAAATAGAAGCTCTCAGTTGAAGCTTTTGCCACTACATGTTATTTGATTAACAAATCTCCTACTTTGGTGCTTGTTGAAAAGAGACCCATGGAGCTGAGAAGTATTGAGAATTCCTTGATGAGATATCTCATAAACCTTGGTTGACGGGCATATGAACATGTGCCAAGTTAGAAAACATAAAAATGGGAGAACATGGTGGTTAAGTATATCTTCACTAGCTAGAGTGCTGGTATAAAAGGCTACAAGCTTTTGAATCTAGTCTAAGAGAATGTTCTCTATAGTAGAAGTGTGATCTTCTATGAGTTGGAATATTCTATTATATACGTGTAGCTAAAGTAAGATGAGAAACTAACAATGGAGGTAGTTCACTACTCTGATGGAAAATGAAACATGCACTCCTATTGAACTTGATGATGAGGAGAGTCAAGAAATTCTAATTTTTTTAAAGAGGAGCAAGAACCTCACCACTAGCATTTGATAAGTTTTACACGTGATAGGTGGTGACTTGAACAATTTGTTTGTGAACACTAGAAATGATCAGTTATATTCATTGTTGACTTCTAGTTGAATATTTTCTTTGATTTCAAACACCAATTAACCTACGACTGTTAGGGAGGTTATGGGAATGTGCGATGTGAAAGCCTAGATGGAAGGCATGAATGAAGAGATGGATACATTTAAGAAGAACGCTACATAGGATTTGCTACCTTTTCCCAAAGGATGAAAAAATATTGAATGTAATTGTGTGTTTAAGAAGAAGATGGGTTTAGATGGTAGTGTTGACAAACATAAGGTATGGTTGGTTGCAAGGGGGTATATAGTGGTGAAGGAAATTTAATTGGAAGTTTTGTAGATGGATGTGAAAATAGAATTTATTCATGATGATCATAGGAGTAAATGTATATGTCACAACAAGAGCATTTCATTGAAAAAGGTATCGATAACCTTTCTTTTAAGTTGAAGAAATCTAAACTGCATGGTCTGAAATAGTCTCTTAAATTGTGGTATCAAAAGTTTGACATTTATGTATTGTATTTTTATTTTATGAGATTTAAATCTAAAAATGATTTGTATTCAAAATATGAAAATGGACACATTCTCACCATAGTCTTATATGTGGATAATATGTTGTTTATCAGGAATGATGAGAGAATAATTTCATATTTTAATTATCAATTAGTAGCACTAATTGAGATGAAAGATCTAGATATAAAAAGAAATATTCTTTGGATTCTGATCTTTGAAGATAGAGCTAGTAGAAAGATTTGGATGAGCCACAGTAAGTATTGTATGAGATGATGATAGAAACCATAGGATATAAGAATCATCTACAAGAAAACCACCTATCACATAAAATAGATCAAGCAAAGATAATACACTCTATAACAAACCTAGAGCCTTTTATTGATTGCATAAAAATGAATTGGGATGCAATTACAATGACTAATTGAATTTATTTATAAAAAGAAAGAGACCCCCTAATCTCAAATTTAGGATAAGTAAAGCAATGCACAAAGTTCAAGCTAAATTAGTCTCAACTATAGTTAAACTAAACCCACAAAAAAAAAAGCTTTATTTGAATAAAAGGCACCTATGTTTAGCTTAAATGGAAAAAAAATTAAAGGAGCTAATTAATAAATAATTAGATAATATATCCTAATTACTCTAATAGATACCCCTCTTAAGCTAAACATAGAGAGAAGCTAAATGCTATTAATGGATGCATTAATCTAGAATGAATTTGTCCCAACAATGAAGGTTTGATTAGGTACTCATGTAGACACCAATGGAAAGCAATGCAACTCACACAAATGAGGTCTCTTCAAATAGAGAAAAGGAGAAAACCAACATGGGAAGGAAAACCCTCTCCAAAAGTGAGGGATACAATGAAATGAAAGTACATGCACATGACAAGCATGAAAGACTCTAGATGTTCCCCCAAGTATTGAATCTAACATGATATTGGGTGGTCCCAAAATAGTGTGTCCCACATTTTCACCAAATTTGACATTGAAATGAATATTCTAAAAACAATTTCATGTTTGAACACCACTTTCTGCTAAACCATTAGGAGTTTGAAGATTATGTAAGCTAGTGTTTTTTAGAATTTTGTGTATATATTCTAAATATACTTTTTAAAATTTTTTTAAATTTATTTGTATCTAATTTTCTATCTCCTTCAAAAACTAGTTTTTAACAACAAATTAATTTTTTAAAGAGTGACACTCACTATATCAAATATAACTTCTTTTTTTTCTGAAGGGCATATAAGTATGATTATGTTGAATTTAGATTTTTTTAAATAGATATAGTGGTTGCAATTGGGTTGATTTCAATGTGTTAAATATTTTTTTTATTAAGTTTTGAAGCTGAGTTAACTATAATTTAAACGTAGGTTCTCTATACATGTAAGAACTTGATCTATATGTATTGAAATTATTATTTTATTTTATTGGAAAGAGGACATCAATACCTAGTGCCTACATATTTTTCATTTTTTAAAAACTGAGATTACTATTTTTTCATAAGAATGCAACAAAGAAGTTGATATATGGTGAAAACCCTATGTTTAGTAAAACTAAAAATATAAAGTCATATATATATATATATATATATATATATATATATATATATATATATGTGTGTGTGTGTGTGTGTGTGTGTGTGTGTGTGTGTGTGTGTGTGTGTGTGTGTGTGTGTGTGTGTGTGTGTGTGTGTGTGTGTGTGTGTGTGTGTGTGTGTGTGTGTGTGTGTGTGTGTTAAAATTATAATCATTGAAAATCTCATTTAAGTTAGCACCAAATTACAAATTGAAAATATCAAATCAATTGATTTGATCCCACAAAATCTAATGTCAAAATGATTTTTTGTTAGCATTTTGATAGGTGTAAAGGATACTCTATTATAGGCATGGTTGAATAGTCAATAGGTTTTATCAAAGAGAGTTTGACCTAAGAAGATTTGATCTAACCCTCTTCAATTAATTCATTCAAATGGGACCTCTCAAGGATTAAATAGCTATATTTTCTAAAAAATATGTGATTTAAACAAAAATTAGGATATGCAAAGAAGTGGGACACACAATTGTGGGACCAACCTAGTACAAATGATACCATTCCTCATAAGATAAAAAATGAATATAAGAGTCTTGCTAATGATGAATTCTTGAAGATAAAACATGATCCACTACCTACAAGATACATTTCTGATGCAGGACAAGTAAGGAGGATCCAATTAAGGATAGTCCAAACTTGTATCCAAACACCTATTGGCAAGTTGACTATATTGGTATGTTGCCCCACTTTTTCTATTCACACTTTAGAACAAAAGTGAATACCTTGTGTTAGATTGAGTCATGAGTTTTGAGATAATAAATTGGAGTCTAAGTCTAGAATCCCCCTAGGATAGGTGGTCTTTATCGAATAATCCCTTCATGCCTCTTACTTCTTTTTTTGCCAGGTTGGTTTTTAATTTCATCCTAGGAATGGGTAAGTTATAGTTCCTAATTTGATAAAGACTCTATTTATTTCAATTCTAATCAATGGTATTCATATGAATTTGTGAAGCTCTAAAATGACATTTTTCCCCTTGGTTAGAAAATGGAAAATCACCTTCTCCTCGGCGGGTTTCAACCCATGAAGGTAATTTTCCATGGGAAGAGAACACAGGAATCATCAAGCATACAAAGAAGGCCTAGAGATCGAGATTATCAGGTTAAGAATGAGTTGGGTCTAGAAAAGTAGCTTGGTGAAGAAGCTGTAATGAACTTCTCCGCTTGTGGAGATTTTTCCATAGAAGTTGTTTTCCAAAGGACAATAGAAAGTGTATCAAAGATTCCTGAAAAGCCAAACATCTAGATTTTAAGGAAATAAGATTGAGTCCCTGCAGTGGATAAAACGGTCTCAGAATATGAGAAAATTAGTAAGAGACCTTTTTTAGAGCATTGGTTCTTAGCTTCTCCCTTATCAGAAAATCACTTGAGAGGGTCTATTTCTGAGAAGTGACAACTTACGAAGAAATAAGCATAAGAAATCACAAGGATTGAATGATTTGTTATGATGAAGATAGCTCACTTTGATATCTAAAATAAATTTCTAAAGAAACGGGTCAGTTGCAGATTTTTGGAAAATCACTCCCTAGCTTCTTTGCACTCAAGTTTCTACCTTCGAAGTGAGTTTTTAGATAAAGGTGTTGAATTGAGAGAAGCGGAAACGTAAAAATCTGCTACGTCAATTAAGCTGTTACAACTACCCCAAATGGCTAAAAGTGATTTCTTAAGGCTGTTAATAAGACGCATTTAATTCAAATCTTAACGTTAGAACTTTAACGGATATTTTCAAAAATCTCTCACTCGTGTGGCATGAGATATATAAAGTAATGGTAAGGAAGCAGGTTGTTTATAAAAGACTCAAATGATCAAACAAAAATTGCCATTTGTTCACATCTTTTTCATACGCATTTGATTTCCCACAATTTCACAAACCATCTTATGACATTCTCCAAAGCTTCTTAATAGTAAATCAAAAGTATAATCAGAAGCTATGGCCACTAGATTCATGGGTTTCGATGGATTGAACAAGATTACATCTGAATGGCATAGTTTGACAGATACATCCCTCAGATTCTATGATCTGAGAAATCTACACAGAAGATTGAATGAAGAAAATCTCCATCCCATGACACATAAGCTCAGAGGTAGTAGTTTGGTTGAAGCTTCTGGATTTCCTGTTGCAGTGCAAGCTCCTGAAATAATCTGGGAATGTATAACTAGATTCAATGCGGATACAAAAGAGATTTTGTTGCCAGATCACATAGTACTCATCTCCATTGACAGAGAGTCTGTGCAGAACAATCGTCCTATTCTAGAGCCAGCGAAATTTTCAAAAATGAACTTCTCAATCAGAATTTTAGAGTATAATGAGAAGAAGATGAGGTGGAGGAAAGAGATCATGAACTCATGGTTTTGAAAGGTGAGAAGCATAAAGGGAAAAGTTCCAAAGACACTTTTTGGGACAGATCTGAAGGTTGAGATCGTCAACATCCTGGTGTTCCTTCATAGAATAAAAGGTGAAAGTGATGTGCATTAAATTTCATAGAGCACTACTTCTTCTGGGTATAGGTAATATGTGCTAAGCACCATTATATAGAATAGGCTCAAGTGGTAAGTGAAAATATGTCCAATGCTTTGAGTCTTGCAAAGTACTATAACAAATTTTATATGTCTTCCTATTTGATCTATGTTTTAGCTACATTGCAAGTATGGCTAGGACTCACTAGGCTAGAAGAATACGGAGATGATGTGAAAATTTATGATTTCTTCCCTCATTTGAAGTTACAAAATAGATACCTCAAGTTCATTAAAGTTAATGACTCATTTACAATTAGGTTGTGCAGAGAATTACATGGATGCCCAGAGCGGAGGTTTTCACCGAAGGCCATGGAATTCATCACCCAATTTGGAAGCTTCTTCATTCAATTTGCTAGTTTCTCATACCTTTGTCTTGCAGGTTTTGATGATTTTCCCATGAAACTGCCAAGGTACCCTGATGACATGATCATGATCGTAGAGGTAATCTGATAGATGTTGCAAGTGAACCCGATCAGTGTAGGAATTAAGAAGAAAGGCTATGAATTCCCTATTACCATTGGATCTTACAGCTGTGCGTCGAGATCAAATGCTAAGAATGTAATGAAGGCTTTCAAGAATATATATATAAGTCCAAAGTGTATGAATTATTGAGGCCCCAATTTCATGTAGTAAGTTATGCCAAAAATCATCTACAAATTGGCACTGTGGTCAGGCACATTCCTGAACTCGAAGATTATTGGGTGAATTGCAAGGATGAGTTAGAGAGCCAAGAAATATTTTACTCCAGGTTGACCATTGAGAAAATCAAGTTGTTCAATGTCAACATTAATTTTGAAGGAATTGTTGATGATGGAGAACATATGTATACCGACACATATCGAGATTAGATCAAGCCCTATCTTGTGAGCTTTGAACCAGTTCAAGGTCAAGCTATAGAATATTTGGACACCTTAAAAACTAAAGTGATTAAGAGAACCGATAAGTGGGTTCAGTGGATGATGGGAAGGAGAAAGAGATCTAGGAGGCCTACTCCTCAACAAGGTCTTGCAGTCGATCCGGTGAGTGCTCATGCAACCTCCTCTTTCCCAACATCATCTGTAGCCAAAGGCCCAGCTCAACCAGTAGGCGGAGATGATGAACCACTTCAAAAAGAGATCCCACTTGAGAAGACTTACAAAGCAGGCTCATCTCTAGTCATCGGTTGAAATGAAGAAGTCAAAGTTGAGAAATCCAATAAGCCAATGGAAGAACTTGTAGGGGCCGCAAAACTAGAGAAGCAAGCACAAGGGGGGACCATTGAGATACAAGGTTACACTCCTACTCTAGAGGCTCCTACCATTGTTGAGGTTGGTGACGACAGTAGCAGTTTTGAAACTGATGAGATAGATGAGCATTTAGGGTCTCCTCAAAAGGAAAGGAGCATTTCTTCTTCACAGGTTAATCCTTTTGCTTCCCAACCTAAATCTTCCCCTCCTGTTATCAGGAAATTATTTGTTGAAGATTAGAATTCTGCAACAAAAGTTACAAGTGTAGAATCATGGCTCGAGAATACTCTGGAATAGAAAAGAAAAGGGGTTGAGGAAGGTGTTCCCAGTGGTGAGATGTTTTCACAAGAAATGAGTCAAGTTCAGCCGTAAGCAAGGCTAAGAAGACTAGGACTCTGACCACTATAGGTTGAGATCCAGACATAGGGCACTTGACAATGGAAATAGCCAAACCACTGAAGGATGACATAATTGAAGACCTTACTACCTTAGAATTTGCACTCTAGTCCTTAGACATGGGGCTTCCCACCATGATACAAAAGTATACTTGTGGAATTCTAGTAATGTCTTGATCGAGGAAGAGCTTGAAGAGCTCAAAGTCACCAAGACTAGACTCAAGGTGGAGATTAAAGAAATGACTAACTTCATTAAGTAGTTTGTGACTCCTATGGCAAGCCTACCAAGTTCCCTAACAACATTTGATCCTACTATAGCCGAGAATCAAGCAATACTTTCTAAATTGCAAGAAGATAGACATTTCAGACACATTGGCAAGAGGTGGATTGAATGACTTAAGTCTGAAAGTCTAGTAGCCATTGAGCAGCTCAAGAGTGTCTTTTTATAGTTAGAGGCAGAGAAATATTCTCTCAAAGGGCACATGTAGACACTCACAGTAGAGAGGTTGAGATGTGAAGAGTGCACGATGCTACTACATTGGCTGGTCACGATGACACTAAAGATGCAATCATGGCCAATATACTGCAGAAAGGAGATGAACCTTTGATCAAATGGCTCCAAGGGGTTGAGCTAAAAATGGAGATGATAATCAATGCAGAGGTAGGAATGAAGGTGACTGAAGAGGAAGTCACCAAAGAGCAAAGTAAAATCCTTTTAACTTGACAGGTCTTCACTCTGAGTCTCAAGCTAGCGAAGATGGAAAGAGCCCAATTGGTATAACCAATATGCAGAAGTCATTCTCTGACTACTTGGACCAGCTTGCAGAGTTATCTGGGTCTCACCTTGATAGAATACCTGATCTTCAACAACTCAGTGGATGTATACACAAAGCCATGGAGAAGATGCAACCCCGAAAGGATGCTACAAAATGCATAGAGAAAGATCATGCCTACTGGCTCATAAGATTGAAAAATGTGTACATCCCAGATTCTGAAAGGATGATTTCGATTCTTGTGGCCGCCAAAGCTCATAAGGCTAAGTTGGAGAAGGTGAAGAAGCCAGCAAAGAGAAAATAGCTTTCCCCTCTTCTTTTTGATGTACATTGTATAATCGGTAAATAGCCACTTGTCATTTACCAAGTTTGTAGAATATGAATCGATTCGGTTGATTTTGTAACAGCTTAATTCTTGAAGCCTATATGTAACACTTTGAAAATCAATGAAAAGGTTGGCTAATTTTTTGTGTGGAATACATCTTGTTGCGGAGTCAATCTGGAATGTGTTTTGTGCTATTTATTTACTGTTCCATGCTTTTATAAGTTTAAATGTTTGTTTTCATTAAGTTGGATTGAAATTGGAAAATAGACAGAGTTCTATTTCTTCTCTTTAGTGCAATCAATCGACAGTAATCATAGCATTACTTGCAGGTTGGGAAAATACTCATATGTCCTATTTTAGATTAGTTTCTTCTATGTTGTTTCACTACATTCTCATTCATTCAAGTAGAATTCATTGATGCATCACCACTGGTGTGAATTCATAAGCACTGTGAAATCATGAAGCTGGTTAGAATTTAGAATCAAATTCATTGCCTAGATTAGTTTCTCACCAAGGGCTAATTTGGTTACCTTTATTATTCTCTGGTCAAGAACATACCCCATTAGGATTTAGAACAAACAAAATTCATTGCATATCTTTACATAAGGGAGTTTTACCTGTTAAAATTCAGAGGAAAGTTAGTTGAACAATTAAACAACTTTCCAACTGTTCGTATTCATATTGTTTCTTAAGTAGATTTTGGGAAAATAAAGAGTTAAATCCAAAAAGAAAAATTTATTTACCAACAAACTTTTGGTGACTCTACTAGGGAGAGAAACAGTCACTTGACTAGAATACTTGTCATGAGGAAAAATAGTGCTACCTCATGAGAATGTGTTCCATGTGCTTCAACCCAATCTCAGTTTTCAAGATGATCAAGAAGACATAGTCTTGTCCTTGAATACTTTTTCTTGGAGATACAGAAGAAATGCAGAGCATTATAGGAATGTGAGTCAAGTGCTTGAACAAGAAGAAGCGAGAGCATAAGCACTTGAAAGAGAAATTCAGAGAAGAAATCAATGTAGAGCTAAGAATGAAGGTAGGAAGCAAAACTAATTTAGAGCTATGAATCAAACAAGATTTCTCAGAAGTGCCAAGGGGGAAGGTGGAAAAGACCCTACATTTGAAAGGCTCACTGAGCTTAGTTTTCCCAAAATAGACTTACTTCATCAGAGAGCTGACAAAAAAAGGATTCAACCACCTTCATCTCCCAAGACACAAACTTCATTGCCTACAGCTTGCCAGGTATTAACTTTACATGGAGTAGTTGCTCCCCCTATTATTAATTTTCCACAACATCCTGCCCATACAGTCATGGTAGCTCCATGGGAAACTGCAACTGGTCTGTTACAGTTTGTAGCATATCACCCACTCCCTTTAGGATCTAGAAAGAACTTTCCTAAGTTCTCAGGAGATGGGAAAGTTACTATAGATGAACACATTAAAGCCTTCTTTGCAGCAACTCATATCCTAGGAGTTGGTTATGAGGATGTTGTTGTTAGGCTGTTTGTTGAAACTCTAGTCGAAGTAGTGGCTAACTAGTTTTATCACTTGGATGATGCTTCAAAAACAAGTTGGGATACTATGAGGATGGATTTTGAAGCCAGATTCAAAATAGCTGAGGATGAACATGCGTTGTTGACGCAATTGACCTCTATCAAGAAACAAGCCTCTATAAGTATGAGGGAGTTCGTTACTAAATTTAATAAGATTGCTAACAGAATCCCCATGGCTGATATACCCACTCCTGCAAATCTAAAGATATTCTTTATGAGTGCCATGCCACCAGTTATAAATTATGATCTGAGAAGAGAATGACCTATAGATTTGGATGCTACTTAGAAGACAACCATTGAGTTAGAATAAGGCATGATTTCTACTGGCAGATGGAAAAGAGAAATGTAGATAGGTGCTAGTTCAAGTGGTACTACATCGACCAATGAAATCATTTCTTTAGAAAGGAAACTCCCTAAGCTCAACAATTCATACCAGAAACCATTTCAAGATCAGAATAGTAGAAATACTAATAGTAGGACACTATAATTACCTACTCTGCAACTGAGACTTGCAATTGAGGCTCCCCCTAAGAAAGGAAATATGTGTGTATTTCATCTAATGACAAACCATAATGGTGAGAGCTGTTCTGAAATAGCCCACATGATGTAGTTATTATCTACCAATGAGTTAGACACTAGAACACCAAACAATGAACCAGATTCATACTCGCATGGCAACTGTGTAAATTTATTTTTTGAGTATGAATCTGATTTTGAGAAGCAAGGAGAGTGTTACACTACCATAGATGGCACCACCTGTGCAGTCCTCACTCGGAACCAAAAAGACAAAACTCCCATTGTCATTCCTTCAATGGGAACCAACAATGCATCTACTTGAGGTACAAAAGAAATCATTCAGGGAATGAAAATCTCGTAGCTGGGTAAGGAAAATGATTCCTTTGATTTCATTCAGTTCTATAAAAATTCCAAGATCCAAATTTCTCCATTAGATTATTTAAGGTCAAATCCCACTAAATTGAAAAGATTCATAGATTACTTAAAAGGAGATAGTATTAAATTGAATCATAATGTCACCTCTTCCAATGAAGATGATTCCTCACTAGCAAAACTATTTGAACAAGGGGAAACCATTGTGCTAGCTACCTTCTCAAGTCAAAAACCTGAACCATTTTATGTCTCATTGTATATCAATGGTTGTAAACTTAGCAACTGCATCATAGATTTAGGTGCCTCTGATAATGTGATGCCTTCCCCTGTGGCCAAAGTCTTAGGCCTCACCATGACAAAGGTCCATGGTAGATTGTATTATATGGATGCTAAACAAGTCCCGTTGCTTGGCCAAATCAAAGATTCCCAAGTAGCTCTAGCTGCCCATCTTGAAAAGAAGATGCTACTGACAATCCTTGTAGTAGATATACCAGCAAGTTATGGGTTATTGCTCCACAAAAGTTTTTGTAGAGATTTAGGTGGGGAGATTAAATTGGATTGGTCTCAGGTAGTAATTCCCGTGGGAAATAAGAAGGTCAAACTAGAACCTGAGGAGAAGTCAAAGTTCACAGTTCTAAAATATGATGATCGGAAAGCTCAAATCCTATATGAAGAATTGGAGTTTGCTAACTATATGATGTTTACCTAGGGCATCATTGATGAACCTGAAAGTGAACAAGAAGAAGTTAAGGCTTCTGAGAAGGATAAGACTCTAGAAGTGTGGACACTAGAATTTGATGGTAGTTTCTCTTCCTTTGGATCTGGTGCTTGAGTTGTATTAATTCCACCTGAAGGTGAACCTGAGCCGATGGATTTCAAATTGGAGTTTGAAAATAACAATAATATGACTGAGTATGAGGGATTTTTAATCGGGATAATTTTCGTGAAAGGAAAGGGTGTGAAAATTCTAAAATCTTGAGGTGACGCTGAGTTGATTGTGTGCCAAATCAAAGGTCAATACTCTGTCAAAAATTAGAATTTGAAGAGTTATAGAAATAGAGTGCAGGATGAGATTGAAGGATTAGATGCCTTTGCAATCGAATGTGTCCCTAGACAGTTAAACTTCAAGGTAGATTCACTAGAAATCTTTGCTTCCTTACTACTACCTCATCCGAGATTTGAAGAGAAGAAGTACTAGGTGGAGGTGATGTATAGGTTTTCAGTACCTGATAACGTAGATTATTGGCAAGTATTCGACAATGAAAAATGCTTGCAAATCTTCCTTGAAGGTAATGATAGTCCCCTTGAAGAAAAGCCAAATGATCTCTCACAAGATCATCCCAAGAAATGGAAGAAGAAAGAACCAGGTGTGACTCAATTACAAGGTAATGGCATTCCCCCATATTTTGTATCATTAGATAAATTGTTCAATTGTCATGACACTTATGTTAAGAGGAAAAGGATAGAGAAAGGTCTCACGACTAGAGAATATGAAGGGATGAATATTGGAAATGAGTCAAATCCCAGAATGATAAACATAGGGAAGTGTTGCACACCTGAAGAGAAAGCAGAAGCTAGAAGGCTTTTTCTGGAATACCACAACATCTTTTCCTAGACCTATGAGGATTTAAAAATATTTATGGGAGTAAATTTCAAGCATCAAATTCCCCTAAAACCTGATGCTGCCCCATTCATATAGAAACAAATAAATTATAATCCAAAAGTGGCAGATGCTATCTTTAGAGAAGTTGACAAAATGCTCAAAGCTAGGATTATTTACACTATCCCCACTCTACATGGATAGAAAACATCATCCCTATGAGGAAAAAGAATGGAGAAATAAGGATATACGTAGACTTCAAAAATTTAAATCAAGCTTCTTTAAAAGACAATTACGCACTTCCCAACATGGATCATTTGTTATAGACAGTTGCAGGAGCTGAAATGATGTCTATGCTGAATGGCTTTTTGAATACAACCAAGTCAAAGTAGAAGAGAAAGATCAACACAAGACTGCGTTTACCAATCCCTGGGGCACATTTGCATACCACAGAATGTCATTTGACTTTATCAATGCTGGTCCTACATTCCAATGAGGTATGGATTTGTCTTTTGCTGATATGAAAGACAAGATCATTGTCATATATTTGGATGACTTAACTATGTTCTCTAAGAAAAGAAGCAATCATGTTAAGGATTTAGAAAGAGTGTTGCGAAGCTATGGAGAACATAGGATCTCTTTAAATCCTAAGAAGTTAGTTTTCTGTGTTACCAAAGGAAAACTATTGGGTCGTATTGTATCACAAGAGGGTATCAGGATCAACCCAAAATGAGTCAAAGCCATTCAAAGGCTAAGCTTAGTTGTAAGTAAAACTAGAGTGGAATCATTCTTTGGTCAGGTAAATTTCCTCAGAAGATTCATCCCTGACTTTCTAGAGATCACCAAGTGTATTGTAGACATGATGAAAGGTAATCAAAATTTCAAATGGAATGAACCTAGTAAAAGAGCCTTCCAAGATATAAAGGATTCTATAGCCAACACCCTTGTCTTATGCTACCCAGATTATAAGAAGGATTTCATGATTTATTGTTACGCATCTGAGCATACATTGTTAGCTATTCTTATGCAAGAAAATAGGGATTGAGTTCAAGCTCCTATTTCCTTTATGAGTGTGCCACTGAAAAATCATGAGCTAAAATATTCTCAGGCTGAGAATCATGCCTTCTTAGTGGTGAAAGCCTTGAAGAGCTTTTGATTTTATATCTTACATTCTCACTCCATCATATTTGTTCCCGACATTGTAGTAAAGAGTATATTAACCAAGCAAGATGTAGGATGTAATAAAAGAGGAGCTTGGGTAGCCAAAAGACAAGAATATGACATAGAGATCAAGCCAACAAAACTAGTACGAGGCAATGCATTGCGCAAAGCTATGGTAGAAAGTGAAGGATATGATCAACCTAGAACAAAACAATTGGTTTTTGCAATAAGTTTACAAGATCCATGGTTTGAAGACATTGTATATTTCCTGACTTATGGTGAATGTCCTAAAATATTGACAACTAAACAAAGGAGAGACCCGAGATTGAAGGGTGCTAAGTATGTCATTTGGGAAAGTACATTATACAAAAGATCTATAGATGGAACTTTTCTTAGGTGTGTTGACTAGAAACAATAGGAGAGGTTGTTAAAAACATTCCATGATGAAGCTTGTGGTGGTCATTTCTCATCTTCTATAACTGCATTTAAGATTTTGAGGCAATGCTATTATTGGTCAAGAATGTTCAAGGATGCATATAATTGGGTTGCCAAGTGTGAAAAATGTAAGATGTTTACAGGTCGACCTCAACTGGCAGCTCTTCCTCTCAGACCAATAGTAATAGAGGGTCCCTTCCAGCAATGGGGCCTCAATTTCATCGGGCCTATCTATCCTACATAAAGTGTTGGTCACACTTATATAATCACTGCAACTGATTATTTTACAAGATGGGTAGAAGAGAAGGCCAAAAAGAAGACTAATTCTAAAGTAGTGTGTGAATTCATCAAGGAGAACATCATGGTAAGATTTGGTGTGCCTTTTAAACTAGTCATGGATAATGCAGCTTACTTTTCCTCAGCTGAAATTACTAAATTTTGTTTTGAGTACGGTGTAACTGCTAGTCATTCATCTGACTATTTCCCACAAGGGAATGGTTAATCTAAATCAATTAATAAGAACCTAGCAAATATAGTAAGAAAGCTTTTATCAGATAACCAAAGGACTTGGCATAAGAAAATTCATGAAGCACTCTAGGCTGATAGAGTAACTCCAAAGAGGGCAATTGGTATTTCACCTTTTGAACTGGTGTATGGAGTCAAGGCAAGCATTCCCCTGCCTCTAGAATTGGCTACTAACAAGTTGAGAATAGTGGTAGAAGATGGCATCTATAAGGATGGGTTGGAAAAATGAATTCTGTATTTGAATAAACTTGAGGAAGAATGAGAGAAGATTGTTGATCACATTACAAAACATCAGATGAAGGTAAAGAATCTCTTTGACAAGAAAACCAGACCAAGGAAGTTCATGGTTGGAGATTCAGTTCTGCTATGGGATAAATGAAGGGCACCTAAAGAAATGCATGGAAAATTTGAGACACTCTAGAAAGGACCATTCATCATCCATCAGGCCTTTGACATAAATTATTTCAAATTGGCGTATCTGAATGGTGAGGTACTACCCTTGACCTATAATGGTCAATATTTGAAATTATATCAAATTGAAAATTGAAAGTAGGTAACCCCTATATTGTATGATAGTTATATTTAGTTCATGTTTTCTATTTTCCTTAGTTTAGGTTCCCTCGCTTTGGCATTCTTTTCCTATTTCCTTCCTTTGCTTTATTTTTTTCATGATCCACCTTTTCATTTAACTTTGCGAAACTAGAGATTTGGATTCCTTTCTTAGATATGATCATATCCAAGTCCCCAGACAGAGCCATCTATTTCCCTACTTTTTCTCTTCACACTTTAGAACAAAAGTGAATACCTTGTGTTAGATTGAGTCATGAGTTTTGAGATAATAAATTGGAGTCTAAGTCTAGAATCCCCCTAGGACATATGGTCTTTATCAAATAATCCCTTCATGCCTCTTACTTATTTTTAAGCTGGGTTGGTTTTTAATTTCATCCTAGGAATGGGTAAGTGATAGTTCCTAATTCGATAAAGACTCTATTTCTTTCAGTTCTAATCAATGGTATTCATATGAATGTGAAGCTCTAAAATGACATTTCTACCCTTTGTCAGAAAATTGAAAATTGCCTTGTCCTCAGCGGGTTTCAACCCATGAAGGTAATTTTCTAGGGGAAGAGAACACAAGAATCATCAAGTACATAGACAAGGCCTAGAAATTGAGATTCTCAAGTTAAGAATGAGTTGGATCCAGAAAAGTAGCTTGGCAGAGAAGCTGTAATGAAATTCTCCACTTGTGGAGATTTTCCCACAGAAGTTGTTTTCCGAAGGACAGTAGAAAGTGTATTAGAGATTACCCAAAATCCAAACATCTAGATTTTAAGGAAATAAGATTGAGTCCCTACAGTGGATAAAATGGTCTTAGAATATGATAAAGTGAGTAAGAGACCTTTTTTGGAGAATTGGTTCTTAGCTTCTCCCTTATCAAAAAATCACTTGAGAAGGTCAATTTCTGAGAAGCAACAACTTGTGAAGAAATAAGCATAATAAATCATGAGGATTTAATGATTTTTTATGATGAAGATAGCCCACTTTGATATCTAAAAGAAATTGCTAAAGAAATGGGTCAGTTGCAGATTTTTGAAAAATCACTCCCTGGATTCTGCATAGTCAGGTTTCTATCTTCAAAGTGAGTTTTCTGACAAAGACTTTGAATTGAGAGAAGCGAAAAAGTAAAAATTTTCTAAGTCAATTAAGTTACCATTACAGCTACCCCAAATGGGTAAAAGTGATTTCTTAAGGTTGTTAATAAGAAGCATTTAATTTAAATCTTAACATTAGAACTTTAACGGATATTTTTTAAAATCTCTCACTCATGTGGCTCGAGATATGGAAAGTAACGGTATGGAAGCAAGTTGTTTATAAAAGACTCAAATGATCAAACAAAAATTACCATTTGTTCACATCTTTTTCATACGCATTTGATTTCCCACAATTTCACAAACCATCTTATGGCATTCTCCAAAGCTTCTTAAAAGTAAACCAAAAGCATAATTAGAAGCTATGGCCAGTAGATTCATGGGTTTTGATGGATTGAAAGGGATTACATCTGAATGGAATAATTTGATAGATACATCCCTCAGATTATACGATCTAGAAAATCTACACAGAAGATTTAACGAAGAAAATCTCCATCTCATGACACAGAAGCTCAAAGGTAGCAGTTTGGTTGAAGTTGCTAGATTTCCTATTGGAGTGCAAGTTCCCAAACTAATCCGAGAATGTATAGCTAGATTCAACCCAGATACAAAGAATATTTTTCTACCAGATGACATAGTACTCATCTGCATTGATAGAGAGTCCATGTAGAATAGTCTTCGTATTCCACAGTGAGCGAAATTTTTAGATATGAACTTCTCGATCGCAATTTCAGAATATAATGAGAAGAAGATGAGGTGGAGGAAAGAGATCATGAACTCATGGTTTTAAAAGGCCAGAAGCATAAAGGGAAAAGTACCAAAGACACATTTAGGTATAGATCTGAAGGCCGAGATTGTCGACATCCTGATGCTCCTTCACAGAATAAGAGGTGAAAGTGACACATTGAATTTCATAGAGCACTACTTCTTCTTGGTCTAGGTAATATGTGTTGAGCACCATTATATAGACTAGGCTCAAGTGGTAAGTGAAAATCTATCCAATGCCTTGAGTCTCACCAAGTACCAGAACAAATTGTATATGTCTTCCTATTTGAACCTATTTGAGCTACATTGAAAGTATGGCCAGGACTCCCTAGGCTAGAAGAATACGAAGATGATGTGAAAATTTATGATTTCTTCCCTCATTGTGTAGAGAATTACAAGGATACCCAAAGCGGAGGTTCTCACCAGAGGCCGTGGAATTCATCACCCAATTTGGAAGCTTCTTCATTCAATTTTCTCATTTCTCATACCTTCGTCTTGTAGGTTTTGATGATTTTCCCATGAAGCTACCAAGGTACTCCGATGACATGATCATGCTCATAGAGGTGATCTAGAAGATGTTGCAAGTAAACTTGATCAGTGTGGGAATTAAGAAGAAAGGCTATGAATTCCATGTTACCATTGGAGCTTACAGCTACGTGTCAAGATCAAATGTTAAGAATGTAATGAAGGTGTTTGAGAATAGATATAAGCTCGAAGTGTATGAAGTATTGAGGCCTCAATTTGATCAAGTAAGTTATGCCAAAAATCATGTACAGATTGGTACTATAGTCAGGCACATTCCCAAACTTGAAGATTATTGGGAGAATTTCAAGGATGAGTTAGAGAGCCAATAAATATTTTACTACAGGTTGACCATTGAACAAATCAAGTTTTTCAATGTCAACATTAATGTTGAAGGCATTTTTGGTGATGGAGAAGATATGTATACCGACACATATCAAGATTAGATCAAGCCCTATCCTGTGAGTTCTAAACTAGTTCAAGGTCAAGATATAGAAGATTTGGAGACCTTAATGGCTAAAGTCATTGAGATAACCGATAATTTAGTTTAGTGGATGATGGGAAGGAGAAAGAGATCTTGGAAGACTAATCCACATCAAACTCCTCCAGTCGAGATGATGAGTGCTCCTCCATCCTCCTCTTTGTGAATATCATTTGTAGCCAAAGGCCCAGCTCAACCAGCAGGTGGAGATGATGAACCACTTGAAAAAGAGATCCCACATGAGAAGACTTGTGGAGAAGGTTCATCTCTAGTCATCAATTCAAATGAAGAAGCCAAAGTTGAGAAATTTGATAAGCCAATGAAGAACCTGTAGGGGCCGCGAAACTAGAGAAACAATCACAAGGGGGAACCGTTAAGATACAAGGTGACACTCCTCCTCAAGAGGCTCCTACCATTGTTGAGGTTGGTGATGACAGTAGAAGTTTGGAAACTGATGAGACATATGAGCATTTCAGGTCTCCTCAAAAGAAAAAGAGCATTTCTTCTTCGCAGGTTAATCCTTTTGCTTCGAAGCCTAAATCTTCCCCTCTTGTTATCAGGAAATTATTTGTTGAAGATATTATTTCTACAAAAAAAGTTACAAGTGTAGAATCATGGCTTGAGAATAATTTGGAGTAGAAAAGAAAAAGGGTTGAGCAAGGCACTCCCATTGGTGAGATGTTCTCACAAGCAATGCAGTCAGGTTTAGCCATAAGCAAGGCTAAGAAGACTAGGACTCTAACCACTCTTGGTCAAGATCCACACATAGGGCACCTGACCAAGGAAATAGCCAAGCCACTAAAGGAAGGCATAATTGAAGACCTTACTACCTTGGACTTTGCACTCCAGTCCTTAGACATGGGGCTTTCCCACCATGATACAAAAGTAGACTTGTGGAAGTCTAGTAATGTCTTAATCGAGGAAGAGCTTGAAGAGCTCAAAGTCACCAAGACTCGACTCAAGGTGGAGATTAAAGAAATGACTAACTTCATCAAGTAGTTATTTGCTCTTGTGGCAAGCCTGCCTAGTTCCCTACCAACATTTGATCCTACTGTAGTCGAGAATCAAGCAATAGTTTCAAAATTGCAAGAAGATAGACATTTTGGGCACATTGGCAGGAGGTGTATTGAATGACTTAAGTCTCAAGGTCTAGTAGCCATTGAGTAGCTCAAGAGTGTTTTTTTATAGTTAGAGGCAGATAAATATTCTCTCAAAGGACACATGCAGACACTCATAGTAGAGAGGTTGAGATGTGAAGAGTTCATGGTGCTACTACATTGGTTGGTCATGATGAAGACTAAAGATGCAATCAAGCCCAACATATTGTAGAAAGGGGATGAACATCTGATCAAATGGCTCCAAGGGGTTGAGTTAAAAATGGAGATGATAATCAAGGCAAAGGCAAGAATGAAGGCGACCAAAGAGGAAGTCACCAAAGAGAAAAGTAAAATCTTTGTATATTTGACAGGTCTTCACTCTGAGTCTCAAGCTAGAAAAGATGGAAAGAACCCAATTGGTATAACCAATATGTAGAAGTTGTTCTATGACTACTTGGACCAGCTTACATAGTTATCTGGGTCTCACCTTGATAGAATACCTAATCTTCAGTAACTCAGTGGATGTATACACAAAGCCATGGAGAAGACACAACCCCAAAAGGATGCTGCAAAATGCATAGAGAAAGATCATGCCCACTGGCTCATAAGATTGAAAAATGTGTACATCCTAGATTCTGAAAGGATGATTCTAATTCTTGCAACCACCAAAGCTCATAAGGCTAAGTTGGAGAAGGTGAAGAAGCTAGCAAAGAGAAAATATCTTTCCCCTCTTCTTTTTGATATACATTGTATAATTGGTAAATGGCCACTTGTTATTTACCAACTTTGTATAATATGTATCAATTCGGTTGATTTTTTAACAGCTTAATTCTTGAAGCCTATATGTAACACTTTGAAAATCAATGAAAAGGTCGACTAATTTTTGGTGTGAAATACATCTTGTTGCGGAGTCAATCTAGAATGTGTTTGGTGCCATTTATTTACTGTTCCATGCTTTTATAAGGTTAAATGTTTGTTTTCATTAAGTTGGATTGAAATTGGAAAATAGACAAGTTCTGTTTCTTCTCTTTAGTGCAATTAATCGATAGTAATTAGAGCATTACTTGGAGGTTGGGAAAATACTCATATGTTTTATTTTAGATTAGTTTCTTCTATGTTGTTTCTCTACATTCTCATTCATTTAAGAAGAATTCATCGATGCATCACCACTGGTGTGAATTTATAAGTACTGTGAAATCATGAAGTTGGTTAGAATTTAGAATCAAATTCATTACCTGGATTAGTTTCTCAGCGAGGGCTAATTTGGTTACCTCTACTGTTCTCAGGTCAAGAACATATCCCATTAGGATTTAGAAAAAAATAAATTCATTGCATATCTTTACATAAGGGAGCTGTACCTATTAAAATTTAGAGGAAAGTTAGGTGAACAGTTAAACAAATTTCCAACTATTTGTATTCACATTGTTTCTTAAGGAGATTTTGGGAAAATAAAGAGTTAAATTGAAAAAGAACAATCTATTTACCAACATGGTATATATGACTTAATATAGTGTTGTGATTATGGCAACAAAGTCATATAGTGTTTTGGAGTCAGCACACTTGATGAGAAGATCAGAAATTGGCTAAGTGTAGAAGACTGGACAGTTAGCAGAGCACTAGTAGTTTAGAGCATCAGCATGTGTGCGTATGACCAAGTTATAGTATGTGCCCTAGAAGATAAGATGGTAAGAGTGTATTCATGCTTAGTCTGTGAGTGCATGATCAGATATGCAAGTATGACAAAGTTACAGAAAGTTGAAGTTACACAGCCAGTCAATGCTAGAACAGAATAGAGTATGCAGTCGACTGATGGAAATTTGATTGGTGACTATGTTATTTTTTTGTAAAGGCTATGCACCTATTGTAATTAGGTTGTAGACATATAATTATTTTTGTTTGTAAACATGCTTGAGCCAATTTAATTAGAATCATTGTATGTAATCTATTAAAGGGATGACCTAGTTAATTATTTTGTATGCACATATAAATATTAGATGCACCCTTGTAATTAGTCATGGATATGAATATAGAGTTGAAAAAAGAAGAGAAGAAGTGTGCAAAGATTTTATAAGATGTATTAGAGCTTTTCAAGAGGTCAAAGCATCAGCGCATCAGAGGAACTAATCAGACAAGCAATGTCATAGTGCCAGTTCATCCAATAGATATAGTGTGTATCTAAGATCAGAAGGTTGTAGCCTTAACCACTTTAGTAGTGAGCTCTAGGATAGTGTTTCCCCACCCCTAATAGGGTTATTGTAAAAGACTCCTAATAGGGTCCGACCCTTGACCAGGACACTATACTAAATACATTGTAAAGTAACTCCTAACAGGGTTAAGGATCTTCTAACAAGCATAATAAAACACTAGTACAGATTATTAGTGGGTGTCAATTCCCACCAAGGTTTTTAACTATTTGGGTTTCCCCATAACTACATTGGTGTTATGCATTGAATTCATGTTACTTGTTTATGTAAATATTCATTTTAGTACTTAAGCATTCAAGATAAGTTTAAGAGTTAAAGAAAAGATTGAATTAAGTGAATGTTGATTCACTCCCCCTCTTCCTCTTAGTGTTCCCATTCCTAACAATTAGTATCAGAGCTCTAGTCCTCAGAAAAGAAGTTTAACCACTTGAGGAGATCATGGACAAAGGAGAAATGTGTTGGAGATTTTACAGCAGGCTAGTACTGACTGTATATTTTTCATTGATGACAACATATGGAAAGTAGCATGCATGAAAGTCTTATGTAGTAAGATTTTAGTATATGTAGCATGGACATGATATCATCATGATATCATGGGCGCAAAGGTTAACTATTAGTATAGACAGTTATATAGCAGCTTGTGTCAGCAGTGTTCCTAACAGAGTAATAGGCAGTGTTATGTATATGGTTGGCCGTATAGTTATCATGGAGCCTTGCACACTTGGATATATATTGAAGACATGTTATTGATGTTTTAGTCATGGAGACATAGTCTAATAATCAGTATAAGTGAAGTTTTGCAGTCACTATTTGCCAGTAGCAGTTTCTTATGTTTGTTCAGAAGAGCCGACATTGATTATATTGGTTCTGGATTTGTGCCTATCATTTGGGTATGCGCCCTTGGATTTAAGCTTAGAGGAGAGTTAGTGATGTTTGATTAAGAACATATGAAGTAATTCAGCTTGCGGAGAAATATCTAGTTGTTTTCATAGAGCTGACAATGTGTAGCGTGCATCTATAATTATCTTATTAGACAGGTCCTAGAATGTGTTGCATTCTTAGTAGATCCGACTGAATTATTATTGGAATTTTTTATGGCTTCTCTAATATAATTTCAAGGTGGTTCTAATAGGCTAACTTGATTATATCATTTAGAGGAAAGATACTTATAGAGATTCATTTGTGATTGTTTATGTGTGGTTCATAGTTGATTAAGAAGAGCATAGCAGAGTGTGTGAAATGTTGATCCATCAGAAGAAGGTCTATGTGACCAAGTAAAGTATTTGTGCTATACTTTGGAACTAATCTAGACAATAGGTCAAAGCGTAGTTCACCAAGATCTAGATATAGTGTGTATTTGTTAAACAAAAGGTTGTAGCCTTCACCTGTAATACCCTCTCCTATGGTGATACTTGGACTTTCTAATTTGGACATTCTATTATGATGGTTAGAGCTATACATTTACATTTATGTTTTGTTGGTGATGATATGTTTATCAGATGATTGATATGCTCATTTATGGTTATCATTTACATGTTTATGAAATGAGAAAACCATCTATCTTTATATGTTTTATGGAGCTAACCCAAGGATTTGAAGCTAACCATTATCATGATGTTTTATGTTTCATGTATACGTGTCTGATGTGTTTTCATGACTTGGGATGAAGTCATAGTTATTCACTTAGTTGAGGTCCACATGATGTATTGATCCTGGTCATTTGTTTGCATATATCTGATTTGTATGTATATCCATATGTATATATATGTATCTCTTCTTGGTGATGCAGGATTGCAAGTACCGGGTATCATCTCCACCTGGCTTCATAGGTCTGAGTGATCCTTCAAAATCCTCGATCATTGTTGTTGTTACGGAGATATCACTAGGTTCCATAGGAAGAAACTCTACCTTTGATCCTTTTATCCTTAGGTGGGGAGTTCTGGAGTCAGTCCCTTGTGTGGATGTATTATGTGATCTCTCGATTTATTGGTTTTGTGGATCTTTTAGCTAGTTTCTTGTCTTTTGCATTCATTGAGAATGAGGGTTTGAGTATGGTAGTTTTAACTGTCTTCATGGTATGTTCAATTTTGTTAGTAGATTATTGATGTGAGTTATTGTTCATTTGAGGGTATGATTTAGTAATTTATCTTTAGTAGTAGCTACTATTATACTAGCATATCTCATTAGGAACGAGTTGGTATGCGATTAAATCATGTGATTTTAATATCAACAATAATAAATAATTTTATGGTATTATTTTATAATACTCATAATAACAAAGTGTTTATGAAAATATTAATACTAAATGTTTTAAATAATAGTGGTAAAATCTAACTTATGTTAGTAGCTACCTAATATATATATTTTCAAATATGGATTAGTGTATGAATAAATAATATGTTTTATAATAATGTTATTCAAAATATCTAATATTAAAAATAATGTGTCTTACTTATGATATATGTACCATAAGCATATGGGTGCACACATATGCCTATGAATACATATATAAATAAATATATATTATTATTATAAAATAAATTAATTATGTGAAAGGAAATTATTATGAGGCTATGGTAAGGTTATGTTATATTTTATTTGAGATATGCATTTGGTAATTACCATAGTAAACAAGTTAGAAAAACTATTCCTAAAATAATTATTATTTATTTTGTCATCCTCAAATTTAGGAGACATAGATTATAGTTTTATTAAACATTTATTTATCCCTTTACGGGAATGGTTTTGCGAACCATATTATTATCAGATAATGGATGGATAGTTGGGATGCTTGCATCGGTTGGATTACCAGTGCAACCACCTCCTCCATTCTATATACAGGAAATATTTCCTGTGTGAAAGGGTGTTGGATAGAAGTTCATTTTGAGAGGAAACAATAATAAGATTTTAGGAAAATTATTTGAGGTTGTGAGGAGAGAATCCATTATTTGAGATTGGCATTTTTTTCCTTTAGATAGAGGCTAGAAGATTGCAAGTAGAGGGATTCGAAGGAGTGTTGGAAGAGTTTGAGAGGAGTAGATTCTTCTTCATCAACCGAATCCATGCAGGAGTCTAGGTTGGAATCCATCCTGTTAAATAACTTTCTTTTTTTATATATATTGATTGAATGTTTTCTCTGTGTTTTGTTGTCTATGTAAATTTCAGAATGTTTATATACTATTGTATTCTTTGAGCCGTCTAATGTTTATACATTATTGTATTTTTGTGAGCTGTTTATATACTATTGTAGTCTGTGAGCAGTTTATATATTACTGTATTTTGTGAGCTGTTTATAAAGTATTGTTTTCTGCTAGGCAAAATATAATATCATTATGCCCGTGGTTGTTATCTTTGTATTCTGTCATCCGTTTATACATTATTTTTTTCTGGCAGGTGAAATGTAATATGATTATGCCCACTGTTTTGATATACTATTGAATTATGCCAGTCCCGAGTTAGGGTTATTGATATTAAATTTTCCATGATAAATCCTTCTGCATTGTATTTATATTTTAATTTTCTTAATCAATGTGCACTATTTATACTTAATTTTGTTAATGAATGTGCATGGTATTTCTAATTAGTTTTATGTCATTATGCAATGTGCACAGTTTTTGTAATTATTTTTATGTAGAAGCACAACATAGTATAACATTTAGATAATTTATAGAAGTATAACATTGGGTTTTGTAATTAGTTTTATGTAGAAGCACAACATAGTATAACATTTAGATTATTTATACAAGTATAAATTAAACTTATACTTTAAGTTATACTTGTATAAAGGAATTAGGTACCTTTTCAGATGATTGGAATAGGTTTCAGCTTCCTAGGAGTTAAGATGCAACTTCTAGATTTTTGTTTTTTCAAAAAATTAGACTTAGTTAAATTTCAAGTAGATTGAATTTTGTATAAAATATACATGATCATTACTCATTGGGTAGAGGTTATATGGTTCAATTATATGCTTTAACAAGTGATAATGTAATTAAAACTTATGGGAATGGGTTCAAACACTAAAAAGATTAAATATTCCTCACCCATTCCATTAGTGCTAGTAAAGGCTATGGGTGGGAGTGGGAGAAGGTGCCTATGTGTAGGTACGATTGAAGGGCACTTGTCTGTATGAAAGGCATTCGGTTCGGCATGTGCCTACTTGGGGGCCGGGGCCTAGAGTGGCTAGTACCAGCACAACCCAAGGGGTGAGGGCTATGTGATGACACTCACTTAGGTTGTTTCTTAGATTTTCTACCAAGCCTTAGAACCTTTGGGAAAAATATTTATACTTTGATCTTCTTTTATTTGCTATTTGGGAAAGGTTACCCAACCCTAGGTATGGCCTAGCTACTCCCTCTTTGTGGACCTTGGCTTTTATGTCCTAGCACAAGGGAGTGGGCCTTTTAGGTATCCATGTGGTTGGGTGGTAAATATTTTTATCGAGGTACCTTTTGCAGATGCAATGCTGATGGATTCATGCTTGCATAGTGTTCCAGTTTTGAAGAATGAAGACTTGTATTTATCTTTCATGATGTAAAATTATTGTTACCTCCCAAGAGGAGATGAATGTAATGTAATCATTAATGTATTTCAGAATGATGTAATTGGAATGGGTAGACCTAGGAGAAAGGAAAAAGGGAAAGCACAAACTTTATGTATATGATGTACGTTGAAAAGAAAAAGGATTTTGTAACATTCCAAGTTAAGTAGTATGTTTTTCATTATTGTTGATTAAGTGAAAAGATATTGAAAAATAAAATTTAATATTTGTAATGTATCAAATGATTCAAACGATTCTATTTTCTTTAAAAGTTATATTGTTCATAAAGGATGCTTAGGAATGTAAATGGATTTAAATGGAAAATTGAAATGAAAGTACCTTACATTTCTTTATAAAGAATCTACAAATGTTGGGATGTTGTTTTCTTAAAAAGTAAATCAAGTTATTAGTGCACTATATGGACTTAATGATTTGTACATTAAATGAGGAAAGGGAACCTTGGAGGAATCTAAGTCAATCTATGTTTTTTTTATAGAATTCTTTTAAAAATTCAAAATATTTCATAAATCATTACTTAGGTTTTCTTTTACAAAGAGAATCTTTTTTCTCTTCCTTGGTTCCCTTGCGGGGCATGACATCACCCCTTTAAGCAGTGTGCTCTCAGACAGTGCGTCCTCTCTGCTAACAGGGACTATTGTAAAAGACTCCTAACAGGGTCCAACCCTTGACTAGTTCTACTATACTAAATATATTGTAAAGTAAATCTTAACAGGGTTAAGGATCTTCTAACAAGGATCATAATACACTAGTGCAGAATATTAGTGGGTGTCAATTCCTACCAGGGTTTTTACCTATTTTGGTTTCCCCATAACCAACATATTGTTTTGTGTTCAAGTGTTCCTTCATTTTATTTATGCTTTATGTTTAAGTATACTTAATTGGATAAAAAAATTGAAACTTGTAGATAATTGATTCACCCCCCCCCCAACCCGCCCCCCTCTTAGTTATCTCTTGGGACTATTCCCAACAATTGGTATCAGAGCCAAGTGTCTCAGAGAGAAAGTTTAATAGCTTGAGGTTGATCAAATGACATACTTCAGGAAGGAAAGTCCTAAGTTTGATGGAGATAATTATCTTGATTGGAAGAACAAGATGGTGACCCATTTGCAGTGCATTACTTTTGAAGTTTTTGATGTAACTATCAAAGTAGTCAAGATCCCTTCCTTGGAAGACCTTACAAAGGATGATGCTACTAACAAGAAAAAGGAATTATTTCATCAGAATGCAATAGCCAAAGAAGCTCTTATCAATGCTCTATCTGATGGTGAGTTTTCAGAAATAAAAAAGGTAGATATAGCCCACAAAATATGGAAGCACCTAGAAGACATATTTGAAGGAGACAAACAAGAAAAGGATATGTGCAGAAAGACATGGAAGAAAATATACAATGCATTAGAGATGCTACGTGAATAAAATATCAAAGCTTACAATCAAAGGATAAAAGAAACAGTTGTTGGAATCAGAAACAATGGTGGAGAGATTTCAAAGGAGGACATTATGGACAAGTTAATTACTACTCTCACTCCTGAATATGAAAGCAAGATCAAAATCCTTTATGAGACCATGAAGCTTACATCAAATTTCAAGAGAAAAACCTTGATTAGAAAAATCTCAGCCTTTGAGATTTCAAGATTGAAAACAAAACCTAAAAGTGAGAAAGCCTTCAAAGCAACAGTTCATGGTAAGAAATCTGCAAACACTTCTAGTAATTTTGATGATGATGATGAAAACAAAACTCTAGATGATTTAATGTCTATGATTGCCAAAAGGGAAAAGAAAGGAAAATGTAAATATGAAGGTCAATTTCCATTTAAGTGGTTTTCATGTAATAAGATTGGTCACTTTTCATCTAAGTGTCCTACTAGAGCTAGAAAATTCAAAAAGGATTACAAGCCTAAGTAATCTAAGAAATGTTACTATGCTAGAGATGGAGTTTTAGATGATGAATCTAGTGAAGAAGAAATTAGATTCATTGCTATTATAGAAAAAATGAATAATAAGACAAATCATAAAGATGAGAAAGTGGAAAAAGAGCTAGCATTGATTTCAAAAGCTAACATAAGAACATACTGGATTATAGATACTGGTTGTTCACATCACATGGTAGGTGATAAAAATAGATTTGTTCACTTGGAAAAATACAATGGTGGCATGGTTAGATTTGGAGACAACACTCCTAAACCCATAGTTGGTAGAGGATCCATCACCTTGGATGGAAAGAATAGTACCGATGATGTTCTTTATGTTGATGGTTTGAAACATAACCTTCTCAGTGTTGGACAATTACTTGGAAAAGGCTATCAGTTGGAATTTAAAGATGACAAATGCATCATTAACAACAAGGATGGTGTTATGATTGCATTAGGCTCAAAGACTGGAGGTAATGTTTTCCAACTCAATTCAGAAGTAATTTTTTTTGTTGCTAAAGTTGATGACAGTTGGTTGTGGCACAAAAGACTATGCCATATCAATTTTGATAACATAGTAAACATAAGCAATGTAAAGGTAGTAATAGATCTACCTAGCATCGCAAAGCCAATTGATACTATATGCAGGGAATGTGTGATGGGAAAGTATGTGAGAAATTCATTCAAGAGAAAGCATAATTCAGAAGAGAACAAGTTGGATTTGATTCATACAGACCTATGTGGCCCAACTCAAACAAGATCATACTATGGTGAGAGAGGAGGAGAATTCACCTCTAACAGATTCTATGAGTACTGCAAAGAACATGGCATAAAGAGACAATTAAGTGCACCTAGAACCCCTCAAAAAAATGTAATTACAAAGAGAAGGAATAGGATCATCCTTGATACAACGTGTGCCATCATGATTGAAGGAAACATTACACACACTTATTGGAGAGATATGGTCAATATAGTAGTCTACACCATCAATAGAATTCAATTGAGGCTAGGCAATGACAAAACACCATATGAACTATGGTTTGGTAATGTTGCAATAGTAAAATACTTCAGAATCTTTGGAAGCAAGTGCTACATCAAGAGGGATGAAGCAGTAGGCAAGTTTGATGCAAGAAGTGATGAAGGTATTTTCCTTGGTTACTCTACTAAAATTAAAGCTTATAGATGTTTCAATTTAAGATTGAAAAAGATCATTGAAAGTGCTCGTGTTAAGATTGATGAAAAGTTTATGGTTCAAGAAAGATATCATGATTACTCACCCATGATTGAAGAAGAACCCAGACCCTGCACTAGTGATACAGTTATTGAAGAAATGTTTGACAGTATTGATGTGTTATTCAATGACCCTGAGGCAAGTGAAGAAGAAACTCCTAAGGCTGATGAGTCAGCATCACCTAAAGTTCCAAAGTTTACATCTAGAAATCATTCCAAGAAAGACATCATTGGAGATCAGAGCGGAAAAGTCTTAACAAGATCACAAGCAAAGAACTCAGATAGAAGTGAAGTGGTATGTTTACTATCTCAGATTGAACCTTTAAGTGTTGAAGATGCATGTAATGATTCAGATTGGCATGATGCTATGAAAGAACTTGATCAGATTGTTAAGAATGACACTTGCGAACTAGTCCAAAGACCTAGTGATAAGAATGTGATCAGAACAAAGTGGATATTCATAAATAAGATGAATTAAGATGGTACAGTAGTAAGAAATAAAGCAAGGTTAGTATGTGAGGGATATGCGCAAAGAGAAGGTATTGATTATTTAGACACATTTGCACCTGTGAGTAGATTAGAAGCTATTAAGTTGTTTCTAGCCTATGCTACAGTCAAAAACTTCAAAGTATATCAGATGGATGTCAAGTCAGCATTCCTGAATGGAGATTTGAAAGAAGAAGTATACATTGAGCAGCCAGAAGGATTCACCTTATCAGAAAGACCTGATATGGTATACAGATTAAAGAAGGCCCTCTATGGACTTAAGCAAGCCCCTAGAGAATGGTATGAGAGACTAGATGGATATCTAACAAAGATTAGATTCAAGAAAGGAGCAGCAGATTGTAATCTATTAGTTAGAGAAACATACGAAGGTCTACTACTTGTAGCTATATTTTTTGATGACATTATCTCTAGAGGTAATGATAAACTAAGTGCAGAATTTTCCAAAGAAATGCAGAATGAGTTTGAGATGAGTATGATTGGTCCTATCAAATACTTTTTGGGACTAAATGTGCAGTAGACAGAAAAAGGAATTTTTATTAATTAGTCCAAATATGTGAAAGAGATACTAAAGAAATTCAAGATGGATGATTGCAAGCCAGTAGGAACACCTATGATCAGTGAATGCAAACTTACAAAAGAAGATGACTTACTAGCAGTTGATATAACATTGTACAAGTCTATGATTGCCAAACTAATTTATCTTACTCAAACTAGACCTGATATTTCCAATGCAATTGGCATAGTTGGAAGATTTACAGTAGAGCCTAAACAAAGTCACCTCATGGTAGTAAAGAGAATATTCAAATACTTGCAGGGCACTATAGATCATGGTCTATGGTATCCTAATTTAGAAAATGTTGAGCTTCATGTATACAGTGATGCTGATTGGGTAGGATGCGTAGATGATAGAAAGAGTACATCAAGTGGAGCAATGTTTCTTGGTGATAGACTTGACACCTAGACAAGCAAGAAATAGAATTGTATTTCTCAATCAACAGAAGAAGTAGAGTATGTTGCAGAAGCCTTGAATTGTTCTAAAATTGTTTGGATCAAGAAGATGATAAAGGATTTTGGAATTCAGATTGATTATCCTATTGTTATTCACTATGATAACACTAGCACTATCAATATGTCAAAGAACCCTATGATGCATGCAAAGACAAAGCACATTGAGATCAAGTATCACTTCCTAAGAGAGAAAGTGGCAGAGAAAGAATTCAAGATGGACTATATGAGTACTAAAGATTAGTTGGTAGATATATTCACAAAGGCCTTGCCAAAGGATACATTTGAGTATCTCAGGGAGAAGTTGGGAGTAATTTCATTCCTTGATTCTGCTTAAATGAAAGAAGCAAATGCATCAGTCCTCAGGGATTGATGGAAGGTTGACTACTCTATTTTAGGAGTAGTATTGATACTTAAAATGAATGGCATCCTTTGCCATTGATGTCAAAGGGGGAGTATTATATAGAGTAATGAAAAACAAAAGGAGTAGTATACTAAGGGGGAGCAGTATTCAGTCTTATAGGCAGTTTAATTGAGGAAATGGAGAATATTGAAGAATAGTACAGCAATAGGAGGATTCATCTTTGGGGGAGTTTTGAAAAGGAAATGGAGAATGTTATAATAGAAATATTCATTTGGGTTGGTGGTGGTTTTTCATTCAACATGTTGCCATCAATGCCAAAGGGGGAGATTGTTGGAGATTTTCTAGTAGGCTAGTACTGACTGTATGTTTGTCATTGACGACAACATATGGAAAGTAGCATGCATGGAAGTCTTATGTAGTAAGATTTTAGTAAATGTAGCATGGACATGATATCGGCATGATATCATGGGTGTCAAGGTTAACTCTTAGTACAAACATTTATATAGCAACTTGTGTCAGCAGTGTTCTATGTATGGTTGTCTATATAGTTATCATGGAGCCTTGCGCACTTGGATATATATTGAAGAAATGTTAGCGATGTTGTAGTCATAGAGACATAGTCTGATAATCAGTCTAAGTGAAGTTATGCAGTCGCTATTCACCAGTAGCAGTTTCTCGTGTTTGTTTAGAAGAGCCAACTATGATTATATTGGTTCTGGAGTTCCACCTATCATTTTGGTATGCGCCCTTAGATTTAAGCTTAGATGAGAGTTAGTGATGTTTGGTTAAGAGTGCATGAAGTAATTCATCTTGAGGAGAAAGATCCAGTTGTTTTGGTAGAGCCGACAGTATGTAGCGTGCATCTACAATTATCATATTAGACAAGTCCCAGAATGTGTTGCGTGCTTAGTAGAGTCGACTAATTTATTATTGGAGTTTGTTATGGCTTCTCTAATATGATTTCAAGGTGGTTATAATAGGCCAAATTGACTATATCATTTAGAGGAAAGATATTTATAGACAGTCATTTGTGATTGTTTGTGTGTGGTTCATAGTTGATTAAGAAGAGCAAAGCAGAGCAGAGTGTGTGAAGTGTTGAGCCATTAGAAGAAGGTCTATGTGACTAAGTAAAGTATTTTTTCTATACATTGGAACTGATCTAGAGAGCAGGTCAAAGTGTAGTTCACCAAGATCCAAATATAGTGTGTATTTGTTAAATAGAAGGTTGTAGCCTTCACACCTTTGAGCAATGTGCTCTCGGATAGTGTGTCCTCTCCCCTAATAGGGACTATTGTAAAAGACTCCTAACAGGGTCTGACCCTTGACCAGGTCTACTTTACTAGATATATTGTAAAGAAACTCTTAACGAGGTTAGGGATCTTCTAACAAGGACCATAATACACTAGTGCAGAATATTAGTGGGTTTCAATTACCACTGGGGTTTTTACCTATTTGGGTTTCCCCATAACCAAAATATTATGTTGTGTTCAAGTGTTCTTTCATTTTGTTTATCCTTTATGTTTAAGTATACTTAATTGGATAAAGAATTGAAACTTGTAGATAACTAATTCACCCCTCCCCCCGCCCTCTTAGTCATCTCTTGGAACTATTCCTAACAAAATGAAACATCTAAAAAGAAACCTTGAAGCTGCTCTTGAAGACTTGGAGAGATTTGAAAAGGAAATTGAAGAACTAAAAGAAAAAGTCAATGATGCTCAAGTAGTCATCAAAATGCTAAGAAAAGATTTGGAAGAATTCTCTACCAGTGATTTAGGGATAATGATCAAGAAGCTGAATGAAGAAAATTAATCCTTGAAAGAACAGATTGAAGAATTAGATGCTAAGGTAACCAACAATCAAGATGTCTATGAAAATAGATCAAGGAAAACCTTTAGATGAATGAAGAATTAAGGCAAGCAAACATGGAAATCTTGGAGCTAAGAAACAACAAAGAAAGCTTAGAATCTAAATTGAAAGAGGCCAATAATCACATTGATAAATTACACACAAGAAATGATCTAATTGAATCTCAATTATATGCTTGGAAGCTTAAAGGAGATACTAGTGGCATTGGATTCAATGAAGCACAAAATCAAATTGACAACATGTGAGCAAGAATGAAAGTACCAAAAGAAACCACAGATGCTAAGGAGACTAGAAGTCAGACTAAAGATCATGTTGAACCATCCAAGAATGAGCATAAGCTAGTAGATCGAACTTGTTATGCATGTAACAAGCATGGACATATAGTAAGGAACTATACAGAGGTAAGACCTTTCAATGGTTACTATTATTCAAGAAATAAATTTGGTCATAGAGATATGAATTGTAAGACAAGTCAGAAAAACAAGACTCATCATAATCAAAGAAATCAGAATCAGCCAAATGTAAGAAGTTCTAAAAATGTTACATGTCAGATATGTAACTATAATGGTCACTCAGCTAGACAGTGTAAAATGGTAACCCATGTCAATGCATCGAGGAATATAAGGCCTCTAGTTATTTGTCACTCATGTAACAAGGCTAGACACATCTCAATATTATATAGATCAAGAATGCAAAGTCAAGAAAGCCCTAAAAACCTAGAAGAATCAATACTGGATACCGAAGGAGAAGTCAAGTTTGTGAAAGCTTCAGAAGATGTGAGCATGATTTGGTTAGAGGAAAAGAAGGATAAGTTTGATGAGAATGTATTGGATGCATCCATAGTGGATGCACCCTCTACATTTGTATGAATGGCCCTTGGGGTCATAAGGGGAGTTAATTTATCTCTAAACCCCTGTGCGGCCAGTATACTCATCCTTGGAGTATGCACCTTTGGACATAACCTTTTTGAGAATAATAGAGGTTGTGTGCAAGAGCAGACTTCCTGATCCATAGCAGAATAAAAGTTAGAAATTTTCAATGAAAGTCTAGTTTACACGGCAAGCATTAATGGCAGAATTTCTACTTTAAAGTACACAAAAGTTTTTAGATCTCTCATTGCATTCCAATTCAGAGTGATTGGATAGAAGAGGACCCCTAGAATTTTTTTTGTGAAGGATTATAGATTGATTTACTAGTTTTTAGCAAGTGCATTTGATCAGTTGCGGAAGCCATAATCCATCATGCTGATTCAGAAGTCTTTTGAGCTCATTTGGAAAGAGATATATAAGTAAGTAATGGCTAGTCCCATTGTATTTGATGCGGTGGAGAAGAAGAGATATGTGTTTAAGAGGAATCCATTCAAATCCACACTAGACGACCCAGAAGGTGCATTCTCCCTCACTCCCATGGGTGTTATGCATGTGGAAGATATCAAGGCATACACATATTGCAAGAAGGAACCAGTAGGTTTGGATAGAATAAGAGAGCACATGAAAACAATGATGAAACCTGATAAAACCTTCATGGATGAGTATGCATACTTGGAAAGTTATCCTATAGTGGAATATGCTATAGCATATGAGTTCTATGAGTCGCAATGGATCAAGATCCTACTCAGCAAGATCCATGATGACCTATTTTGGATAGGTGAAGTACCAATTAGAATAACAAGAGATCTAATTCATGAGATGACAAGACTCTCAAGGTCAAGTTTCATTCTTCTGGTGGGAAAGGATGTTAGAAAACTTGTAGAATAGGATTGAAAATCAAGAAGTGATAGGCGTGGAATGACAATAGAGCCTATTGTGGAGAAAGACATCAAATTGATGTCCATGATACTGGGATATAGGTTCTAGCACACCGATAGAGTAAATAGTGTTTCAGCGGCCACCATTCTAGTAGAAATAAGGTTGGTCGGAGAGAATGGAGAGTTTAATTTGTGTGAGATCTTGTATGCACAACTAATAGACAACATAAGAGCCATCAAGCATGACAAGACAAAGATATTCAGGTTTGGGTCTTTAATAATCTATATGTACTTCCATATTCTTGGAAAGGTTTATGATTTGTATTTTGACAAATCTATTCCCTATATGCCAGAGATATCCTTTAAGGAATCCATAGGAAGTACCCTTAAGGATTACATGGAATTGGATTTGAAAACATTCAGAGTGAGAATGTAGATGAGGTATAGGATACCTGAAAAGATAGTTTAAAAATACAAGGATAGTATTTGTTTCATGGTAGAGACTGATAAAACATGCATGGAGGCTATTGAACTAGGAACAAAGTGGATTCATCCATAGGGATATGAAGTTGAAGAGACTATTTTAGAGGCTTATGCTCAAGTTCTATTGTCAGCACCTAAGGACCTCAATGAACCTAGATGGGGGACTTATGAAGAGAAAACAAGAGAAGTAGATGTTGTTTTGAACAACGTAGCAACAAAAAGAAAAGTTGCCAAGGTTACTTTGGAAATTTTTAGAATTCATGGAGTATCTCAAGAATACCTAGACAAAGAAAGGAAAGAGAAGATTTCTTTGTAAATAGAGAGCGCAGCTACAACAAAAATAGAATTTGATGATCCAAAAATGAAGGTGAAAATTGAGAAATTAGATGATCAGAAGGGAAAATTTGATATTGCCCTCTTGTGCCCATAGTAACAATTGACACACTACTCCTCCAAAATATAAGGCAATGCCTAAAAGAAAGAAATAAATAATCACAAGCCATCTATCCTCATGAGAAACAAGAAGCAGGAAGAATACTCAGGCACCTCTAGAGGTAGGTTTCAGACCTAGTCTTTGAGTGTTGAGAAAAAGGATTATTGATGAAGGAATGATTCATCAAATAGGAAAATTTTATGATAAGTACATTGAAATAGATAAGTCATAAATTCATGGCATGATTATCAAGCACATGCTTAATTTTTAGAAGAAAGTGCTAGAATTGAAGACTATGATTCCAAACAGTGTTTGGAACATTTTAGACTTCTTGAAGAGACAAGAAATAGAAGAGGATTTGAGAATAAGGGAGAAGATCCTAGATAAGAGCCTACCAGTATGTTCTCTAGAGGAGAAGACATTATTGTTGGATCTAGTAGAGCCACATCTTAGAACAAAATCAAGGACTTTGCACATTATGGACAAGAACTATGATCTTATTGCAAAGGAAACTGAGAAAGCATTTGAGATAGTTTTCTTAAACATGCACATGTTCCCTCCTACTGTTTCCACAACACAAGTGCCCAAAAATGTTTTAGAAGAGTCAAAGACCATAAATGTACCATCTATAGGTCCACTAGATTTAGTGCATACAGTTGATGCACCCACTGAGGTAGAGAAGCTTGCTCCTATAGTAGAAGTTCAAAAGAATGACACAATTTTTATTGACATTGTAGAGATAGCTATGGCAGCCTCCGACATTGAGTTGGATAATTTTAAAGATGCAATTATGAGTACTTAAGAGTCTAAGACTCTATGTGGTAACACCCCTCCCAATCAGCAAGAAGTTTTGATTGAGGATATAACAGAGGAGGAAGAAGAAAAATAAAAAGAAGAAAAGAAAGAAGAAGAAAATGAAGTAGAAAAAGAGAAAGGAGATGAGAGTATGAAAATAGTTGAGTCATCTATTGAGATGAAGATTAGTGTTAAGCATGAAACACTTGACAGTACACCTATCACTCCACTACCCTCAGTAGCATTGTTGTCAAGTTTGACACCTGACACAACTAGTTTTGATTCATGGGGAGAAGAAGACTTGATCAAGATCAGTGTCTTAGCTATGGAAAAGGCCAAGGAGAAATAGGTAATGAGGAATCCCCTCTTTGTAGAATCAGTAAATATCCTGAACAACTTGTTACCAATAGATAAGAAAGTGTCCAAGGTACACTCTATTGATGATGTAAGTGTAATCCTTTCACAGTTCAACAGTAATTTTTTTGACTTGGAAAAATCAGCATCATTAGTTGCAGAGGAGAAGTATATGAAGAAAATACTAAATGAGTTGGTCAGCAACTTCTTACTAGACCTTAGTTCACTCAAAGTTGGACAAGCAACTTTGAAATAGTTTGCAGCAAAAGGAAGAAAAATTATTGCTGATTGTATGAATCAAGATAAGTTGACAACTAATAACTATAACAAGATTCAAGAAGCAGAGGCCATGATTGAAAAAGTGAGGAAGTCAGTAGAAGATCCCTCTACTGATGTAAACATGTGTAATAATGTATATCAGGGACAGATTAACAAAATTGAGAAGGGAGAAAAGGAGATGTCAAAGATAAGGGCTAGGAAGACTCAGCTTAGAAATGCTCTTGTACCCTCCCTAGATGTGTTGAATCAAAATATCAAGGAGATTGATGCCACGATGGTGACATATGATCAAGGTCCTAGTTCAGATTTGGAGAAGATGGAGAAACTAAAATATGCATTATGCACCCATCTTCAAATAATCAATGCATTGATTACATTTTGGAAGCAAGAGATCCAAAATTTATAGATTACATATCTGGATGTACTTTCAATGTAAGTACTTGTACAGATTCAGTTTTGTAACACCTTTGTCATTAATGTCAAAGGGGGAGTATTTATAGAATATGGAGCTATAGCTATGTAAAGAAAATGTATAGTAAGAAGATATAATGGAGATATAAGATAGAGTATGATTAAGTGGTTTTTGTATTAAGGGACAGTTAGTAACTTTTCCATATTCCTTTGTTTCCATCAATGACAAAGGGGGAGATTATTGGAAAGTTGACTATACTAGTTTATACAAATTAATATAGTGTTTTCATTATGGAAACAAAGTCATATAGTGTTTTGGAGTCAGCGCACTTGATGAGAAGATCAAAAATTGGCTAAGTGTAGAAGACTGGATAGTTAGTAGAGCACCCGTAGTTCAGAGCATCAGCGCATGTGTGTATGACTGAGTTATGGTATGCACCCTAGAAGATAATATGGTAAGAGTGTTTTCATTATTATTATATGATCACATGATCAGATATGTAAGTATGATGAAGTTACAGACAATTGAAGTTACACAGCTAGTGAATGCCATAATAGAGTAGAGTATCCGGATGACTGATGGAAATTTGATTAGTGACTATGTTATTGTTTTGTAAAGACTATGAGCCTATTTTAATTAGGTTGTAGAGATATAATTATGTTTGTTTGTAAACATGCTTGAGCATTGGAAGCATTGTATGTAATTGGTTAAAGGGACAACCTAGTTAATTGTTTTGTATGTGCATATAAATATTAGATGAACCCTTGTAATTAGTCATGGATGTGAATATAGAGTTAAAATAAGAAGAGAAGAAGTGTGTGAAGAGTTGATAAGATGTATTAGATCTTTGCAAGAGGTCAAAGCATCAACGCATCAAAGGAACTGGTCAGACAAGTAGTGTCATAGTGCCAGTTCATCTAGCAGATATAGTGTGTATCTGAGATTAGAAGGTTGTAGCCTTTACCACTTGAGCAATGAGCTCTAGGACAATGTGTCCCCACCCCTAATAGGGTTATTGTAAAAGAATCCTAACAGGGTCTGACCCTTGACCAGGTCAATGTACTAAATAAATTGTAAAGCAACTCCTAACAGGGTTAAGGATCTTCTAACAAGGATAATAAAACACTAGTAAAAATTATTAGTGGGTGTCAATTTCCACCGGGGTTTTTACCTATTTGGGTTTCCCCGTAATCACATTGGTGTTATGTGTTGAGTTTGTATTTCTTATTTATGTTAATATTCATTTCAATACTTAAACATTCAAGATAAGTTTAAGATTTAAAGAAAAGATTGAATTAAGTGAACACTGATTCACCCCCCCCCCCCTCTCAGTGTTCCCATTCCTAACATAACCACCAATGCGGAATAACACAACAAGATAATGTTTTTAACTAAATTTTCATTAACATGCCCAGTTGTAAGGCCTTCCAGGTTAGGGAAAAATAAAATCAAATGTATTTCTACAATGTTCCATCTAATCCAGCTCTAAAACAATCAACAACTTATGGAAACCCTAAGGCAGATCTAAACTTGAGCTCACAAGCCTCCAAGAAATCTCCTTGTCTCCAAGCATGCAAACCACTAGCTCTACTATCACAACTATCAGATAACAATCTAATCTTCAAGATCTGATAGGATCCAAATCTATACTTCACAATCCACTCCTTACTAATCTATCCTTAACAACTACCTAAGCACCTATTAAATAAATTTCCTCAACCACAAGTTGGCTAGAAGAAATAATTAACTCCTAAGACAAGTTGACTTCTATTACAAAAAAATATTAAATACAACAACAATCGGCTCTCAAATAGCCTTACAAAAAATTAATTCTCCATGTCGGCCTCTAGTTATAAATAGGAGAATACAACAAAAGCTACCAAAAATAAATGCACCAAGTTAGCCAACCAAATCTTGAAGAACTCCAATCGGTAAACCAGAAGTACCGAACACTAGAGAAACAATCGAGCATGCCAAGAAACACTGAGCAACATAGGCATCATCGAGAAAGAACATCGATCAAGAACCACAACAACCATCACTGAGTACAAGTTCCATTGAGTGCTAGAGGTTTCACCGAGTTCCTTCAATGACTGAGCTCCCTTCAACAACTGAGACCGTCGGTTAAATCTACAACCGAGTAACAAAGAACCAAATCAATACACTGCCATATAGATTTGTTGAGTACCCTAGAATGCCCGTACATCAGACACCCTAAGTTCAAAAACATGTTCTCATAGGATGGAAGAACATCTTCCGAGATTCAACACATAAACCCCAAACTGGTTTTTCACATACAAGCCCTTCAAGTCTTCATCTTGCACACTCTTACACTTCTTCTTCCTCTATCTTTTCAAATATCTCCTTGATAACACACAAGATTTCTCTCCATACTGATACATCCTTTCATAATTCCTTAACTCACCTTGGCTACCAAATCTCAGGTTTCTCCTACCGAGTGTTGTATCCAGCAAAGGCATCAAACACATTCTTGACACAATCATACATAGCTCTGCAATCATAATACCAAGGTCTATTGAGCAATATATGACCACTATTCATCTCCACAATATCATACAACACTTTATCATTATACTGGCCAATCTGAAAATCAACAAGGTATTGCTCCCTCACTTCTAGAGCATGAACATCTTGTAACCAGCCAATCCTATAAGGATAAGGATCTCTCATTCTCTTCAAACCAAGTTTCTGAACTATGTCTTTAGAAAAAAGGTTATCAATACTACCACTGTCAACAATTACATCACAAAGTTTACCTCCTAAGTTGCACCGAGTTCTAAACAAATTACTCCTCTTACAAGGTTCATCCTTTGCATCGAGAAATGTTCTCCGAACTAGCAAGTTCTAAGATTCAAGTTCATTCTGAATGTTTTCATTTACCACATCAGTCCTTTGATCATAAAAATTCTTCTATGTACACTCAAAAGATCGATGTCCTTCTTCACCACAATTATAACAAGTACCCTTAAAGATAACCCTATCTGTCTTCTTTTTCAATTCCACATGTTTCGGTTCATCTTCAGTAATTGGTTTATCCTTCACTATGTGATCAATCTTTTCCTTCCCTTGGGGATTACTATGTTGTCTCATTTTCAACTTATCTTCTACCTTAAGAGCATACTGATAAGAATCTTCAACCGAATCAATCTTCAACATACCAAGCTCATCCTAAATATTGAATCTCAAACCATTCACTTACCAAGCTACTTTTTCTTTACCAAGTTCCCTATGTCTAGACTAAATAGTAAACTTATAGAACTCCTTGGTATAGTCCTCCATAGTCAAATCTTTTTGCTTTAGATTCTACAACTTCTTAAACAAGTCAAGCTCATAGTCAACAGGTATGAACTTAGCTTTCAATTTAGTCACCATCAACCTCCATCGATTGATCTTCATTTCACCTTCATCTTCTCTATCTCTTTATAATTATTTCCACCAAAGAGAAGCATGTCCTTTTAACTTAGTCTATACCAATCTTAATCTAAGAGGATCCTCAATTTATTCAAGCTTAAAGAAATCTTCTAATTCACCAATCCAATCAATCAAATCTCCAAGTCTCAAAGTACCAGAGAAAGTAGAAACTTCCTTTTGGTAACTAGTACTTAACCGAGCTCTAGATCTATGTAACCCACTACTTCTATCTTCACCATATCTATCTCTCTGGTCGTCTCCACTAGATCCAGCAACTTCAAAGTCTTCAACAGCTTCCTCATAACCAGATCATCAGTACCAAGATTCCTCAGCATACTAGAAATAGCTCTCATGACCTCAGCGATCATGTCATTCTTCATCAATTCCATCTCAGATCTAAAATCAACTTTAACCTTCTCTGTAATCTTTGATTCTACAGCATCATAGAGATTTGCAATCTCTCTAGGGTCCAATCTTCTTGGAGACATCCTTCAAGATTTTCAAAAATCCAAAGCAATAAATAACCAACCAAGGTCCTAGTGCAAAGAGCCTCAACTCAGAGATTGGTTTACACACTCAAGAAATTCAAGCTCTGATACCACCTGATGTAGGATAGGTAAGGAGGATCCAATTAAGGATAGTCCAAACTTGCAGCCAAACACCAACAATGCAGAATAACACAACAAGACAATGTTTTCAACTAAAGTTTCATTAAGATACCCGACTGTAAGGCCTTCCGAGTTAGGACCAAATATAATCAAAAGTATTTTTGCAATCTTATAGCTAGTCCAAATCTGAAACAATCAAAAACTAATGGAAACCCTAAGGCAGATCTAAACTTGAGCTTGCAAGCCTCCGAGGAATCTCCCTTGTCTCCAAGAATGCAAACCAATAGCTCTGCTATCACAACTATCAAATAACAATCTGATCTTCAAGATCTCGCATGATCCAAATCTATACTGCACACTCTACTCCTCACTAATTTTTCTTTAAACAACTACCTAAGCACCCCTTAAATACATTTCCTCAACCACAAGTTAGCTAGAAAAAATAATTAACTCCTAAGCCAAGTCGGCTTCTATTACAAACAAATATTAAATGAAAAAAATAGTCGACTGTCAAATAGACTTACAGATAATTAATTGTCCATGTCAGCCTCTAGATCTATGTAGGAGAATTAAAAAAAAGATGCAAATAATAAATGCACCAAGTCGGCCAACCAAATCTCCAAGAACTCCAATCGGTAAACCAGAACTAGCGAGCACCAGAGAAACAACCGAGCACCAGTGAAACAACTGAGCA
>BSBK01009897.1:2500-92500 GCA_027943335.1 Chamaecyparis obtusa | reverse complement strand
GATTGCTCTACTCTAGGACTGTCTGTTAGCCAAAGTCTTTTGGTTAATAATACTTACCAGCCATAGTTTCATTACCCAACACCTCTAGTAATGGCAGCTCCTACCTTTCCATTTCCTATTCCAAGCCTTGTCAACAATCTTAATCTCAAGAACATGCCTACTTTGGCCCTTCCAAAGTTATATGGCCTAATTACTAAGGACCCTGACATTTTTTTAATCAAATTTGACATTTTGTGTCAAATTTTGGACTATAACACTGATATTCATAAGCTCAAGTTGTTCCCAGCAACATTGAAGGAGTCATCTCTCAGATGGTTCATGGGCTTAGGAGCAAATGTAGCAACTGATTGGGATGGGATGAAAGATTTATTTCTACAAAAATATAAGGAATAGTGAAAAGGATGGGATTTAAGAGGAGATGACATCTTTTGAATGTCACAAAAAGAAGATGAGACCCTGGAGGACTACATGTCACATTTCTTATACAATCCTCAGAAGAATCCTCAACATGCACTATAGGAGGATTAAAAAAAAACTAATCTTTTTGAGAGGAGTGAATGATAACTAGCATTAGATCTTATGGCTAGAGGAGATGTATCTTAGTCTTCTTGGGATGATCTCAAGAAGATTTGTTTGAATTACTCTAGAGTAGCAGTAAAGAAGGGCAGAGGATTCCATCCAACACTTGCAAAAGGAAGTGGCTCTGGCATTTCCAAGATAGAAATCTCAAACCATCTATCAGACTTCAAGCAGGACATCATTAATGATTTTACTACACACCTGGACAAATCCCCGATGACGACACCAAAAATGAACAGTCTCATAATAGGTGAGGATAATCATGACATTGTCTCTATTGGGAATAATGTATTCATAATAAGGATTACATTTCCCATCATGAAATGCATTTATATCATCAACCTAGGGACGTATACTTGAAATGGGACAGCACGGTTTGTGCACTAAGCCCCTCAAAGAGTCATACTACCTATGCTGCTGAAAGATAAAATGCATGAAAGAAATCTATGCTATTGCTGCAGGAAAGTAAGAAGTAAGCACACTTAACTACTTAATGAATTTACTATTGAAAGGTTGCAAACTTAACCCAAGCTTGTTTTAGCAACTCAATGAATTCACTATGTCTACCTCTGCAAGTGCTTCAGGAACATTTATAGTAATAATTCTGCAGGAGTCAAACAATAACTTATACTTGAAAGCACAAAAAATATAGAAAGAAATTCTACTATATTATAATCTACTCCACCTCCCAAGTGGGCCCCCTTGGTTGGTTTCTGCTAACTACTAACATGGAATATACTAAAAATCACTCTTTCATTATATTCTCATAAACTGATTACATAATAATGGAGCAATACATGAAAAATAGAAAGAGCATCTCTACTATGCTAAACACAACAATTGTATATATTTTCTCATTACACAACTATTCAATAAAATCCCTTTATATAGAGGATTGATGCTTATTGAAAGCATGAAAGTAAGTTCTGACTAATTCTCACCATAGAAGAAGGAAATATAACAACCCATGATAGAGTACAATAAAGTCTGGATAAGTGATTCAATAGAATAATGAGCACTGAGGAAATATAGTAGAGTTGTTTCCTATATTTTATGGAATGATGGCTCCTCTCTAGTAGCGACATGATCCTTAGTGTTGTGATGGCTCTCTCCCTCATTGTTGTAACTTCAACATTTCTTATATAATGTAGTCGATCCACACTCCAACTATTCCTTTTCCTGGCAAGTTAGTAGTATGCAAGTATATATAGAAGTCAACTAGTCAATTGTTATCTAAATATTAGAACATAAATTCAAGTATCTATATGAAGTACTGCAATATATATAATCTTTAGAAAAACATGTCATATCTAACTACCCATAATCTTGGTGGTTCTAACTGTACTTATCACAAGTTCAAATAGTTATAGGTCCATGAATGTCTTGGAAATGTTTTAATAAAACATAAAGATTATCATAAAATAGAGACAATAAATTGTCTCATCATATGTCCCCCAACAAACATAATGCTTGTCCTCAAGCATTACACTTTTTGGCTATAGATCTGAAGTCACCAACACTTGTCTTTCCCTTCTTCCCACTCTTAAAAGTTTAATAGAATCCTCTTGTCCTTACCCAGTAATCCATACGATGGTCCTCCTACAGATGGTCTAGTCTAGTAGTTTTGATATCATACAATGGCCATAAGAGCATTGGTGGTTGGAAAGATAGGGGAAACCACTGTTATTTTCTAATCTACCATCCTAATTTCATGTACCTAGTTTCTCTATTCACAACAACCTCAAAATTTATTGGGCTAGTTGGCCCAGATTTCTTAAAAAGCTTAGGTAGCCTATTCCATCTAATTCTTACCCTGGTGAGAGCTCTCTAGAATGAAAAATAGGGTAACCCTTGATACTCCCTATAAATGTGATCTCTATGAGATGAGACCTTTTCTCTGATTTCAAGTTTTTGCCTTCCATAGATTTAGTTAAGCTAATCTCTTAGGAAGACATCAGGTTTGCTTGATTTAGCCCTTAAGGGTAATGGTTCAAACTTTTCTAGGTCTATGAGGTTATTTATATGCCTATCATAATTTGCCTCATTATGCATCCAAGACATTAGGGCTCTCAAATGGATATCTCCTATGTAAAGAAAAGGGTTCCATTTAGTTTCATGAGGAATGACAAATTATGCAGATAAAACTCACAAAGTAATTTTTGGTGCCATGAAGGAAGGGTCTGGTACAATCCATAAAATTATTGAGCTGATTTAAACTCACAGTCTATATCCTTCAAAGTCATCATTAGATAAAATAGGAGGAACTGTTCTTTTAAATAGATGGTATAAACTCTGCGAGGTGGTCTACAAGTTATAACTTGATCAACTAGTTTGAGAGCATGATACATTTGTTTCTTCTCCTTCTTCACCCGTTCCTTAATAACTTCTATCTCCTCTTACTACTCATTTATCTCTTTTTGCATTCTTTTTCTTTCTTGCTTCCACCAAGTTTTATGGAAGACCATCTGGTTATATATATTGAAGAGGATAGATTTTAATATTACAAGGCCATATTCTTTCAACTAGATGCTCTATTTTCTCCTTTCCTTAGAAGCCTGTTCAAAATATTTGGTAAACCATTTTTCTTTGTAAGAAACAACAGACATATTGGAATAAACAAGGTCTGGTGGAGGAGTTAACCAGACATCTTCAATAATTTTTTCTTCTGCTACATTAGGGATTTCCTTAGGTGCACCCAGATCATCATGTGATATATTACCACAAGGTTCTTGCAGATTTTTGCAAGATGAAGGCACTTTTTTTTCTTATGGAAATTGTTAGAGATATACTCATGATGCAGGAGCATCTCAAGTCCTTGGAAATCCTGTGTCACCAAAAATATTTTGGAGTTTGCCTGTGTTTCTTGGTTCCTTCTTTGACCGAGTTGGTCTGTAGTTGGTTAGTTTCCTTTGGTTATTGAGTGTGGTCGGTTATCTCCTGGGTGATCGGTTGTTTCACTGGCATTTGGAAATGCTTGTTTGTTTCTCGGTCATCCTTGCTTACCAAGTAGTTTATTTTGAGTTTCTGTTGGGCTGACTTGTGCATTTATTATGGGTCATGGATTTAATGAAGGAATCCATCATTGACAAGTGTGTGGTCCCAGATCTGACTATTTCTTCTATTGATTATGGATCTGAAGGCCGACTCAGGTCAGTAGACTCTTGTATAAATGTAGTTGTTTGGTTGTAGTTTAGGAGGCAGTTAGAGGAGAAGTAAGAAGATAATATATTGGATATTGTTGGTAGATCCTCGCATGTTTGAGGAATTATGTAGTTCATTGTAATATTTGGCCCTAACTGGGAAGGCCTTATAGCCCAGCATGTATGATTCAATTTGATGAAATTTTTTTGAAAGATCATGCATTCTCTCACTCACTATGTTGTTATTTTCTTCCACATGTTGTTGAGTAGGCTGGATCATTAGGGCATGCCATTCTTTGGCCCCTCTTGACCCCTACCCTACGTTAGGTGGTATTAGAGAGAGGTGAGATCTTGATCTATGTCTATGGATCTATGTTTGTAGGTTCCTTCTTGTGAAGCCCTAGTTGAATTGTTATGGGGTAGAAAATTATGATCTGACCTACAATTGTAGAGGTTTCAAAGATGGTCCGTGGGAGGCATGAAGTGGATATAGGATTGTCAAGCATGTTGAGACAACTTGTTGCTAGGTTAAAAGTTGTTGAAACAACCCAGAGAAGAGGCAAACATCTTGAAGATGTTAGTGATGATGAAGTTGAAGTGGAACAAGGTGAAGCAGAACTGGCACCTATGATGGATCAGGGTGAGGAAATATTCTTGAAGGAATTGACAAGTTTGAAGTCAACACCACATTTCAATCCTCCTAAATATAGTGGGAAAATAGATTCTGATGAATTGATAGACTAGATCACTGAGACGGAAAAATATTTTGAGTATGAAAATGTATTTGAGAAAAAGAAAATGAAGATTGCAGGTGCAAAGTTAAAAGGTCATGCATCCTTGTGGTGGAAGCATCTATAATTGCATCAGAAGAAGAAAGGAAAAGACAAAATCAAGGTATGGAATAAAATGGTGAATAAATTGAAAGGAAAGTTCTTACCTTGTGATTATCAAATTAACCTAGTTAGGTGAATGCAAAGTCTAAAGTAGAAAGATAGCTCGGTAAAAGAGTATACTAAGGAATTCTATAGATTGGATATTAGATCTAGACATGATGAGGAAAATGTGGAAAGAATTGCTAGATACCTGAATGGTTTGAGAGTTTCCATCCAAGAGGAAATCAATTCAGTAAAGTTGGAGAACATTGAAGAGGCTTATCAATTTGCATTGAAAGCTAAGGAGAAATTGAAAAAGAGACATGAACAGAGGAAAAGAGGTCGAGGTGGTAGATTCCCTAGAGGAGGAGGTAGATCCTATGGTGAAAAAAGTAGATCTAAACTTGAAAAGAAAAATGTGGACAAAGGCAAGACTGAGTGGATAGGTGAAAGTTCATCTAGAGGTAGAGGCAGTAACTACTGAGGTGGTTATAGAAGAGGTAATTTATGAGGAACTTGTTACAATTGTGGAGAAGGACATAGATCTTTTGAATGTACACATGCTAGTAAGAACGTTGGTAGCAGTAGAAATGCATTGGTGCAAGAATAGTCACCGAATGAACCTGAGAAAGAAAATAACTTGATGGTAAGGAGAGCACTATTGAATGAGAGCAAAAATGAAGATCCAGTAAGAAAAATTTTGTTCAAGACTAGATGTTGAATTTTTGACAAAGTTTGGAAGGTAATCATTGACAATGGTAGCTTATACAATCTGGCATCTGAGGAAATGGTCACAAAATTGCAATTGGAAAGGTTGGAACATCTGAAGCCCTATCATATTTCATGGATCAAAGATGAACATACACTCCTGGTAAGTGAACAATGCTATGTGAATTTGAAGATTGGAAAGTACCAAGATAAGGTGTTATGTGATATCATGCCTATGGATTGTTGTCATAGTTTGTTGGGTAGACCTTGGCAATATGATAGACATGCTATATATGATGGGAGATTGCATAAGTATACTATTGTGGCTGATGGAAGAAAACAAATCTTGTTACCTTTGATGGAAAAACCTGTTAGTAATGTTTGCACATCTATGAAAGTTTGTTTGATGGAAGGGATAAAATTTGTTAAGGATTTGAAAAAGAATGATGTATGTTTTGCTGTGATTCCTAACAAACTGAGTAAGAAAATAGAGGATAATGTCCCTGAGGATATTGACAAGTTACTCACTGAGTATAGTGATATCATTTCTGATAATGTACCTGATGGTTTTCCACAAAAGAGAAGAATTGATCATTACATGGATCTAATCCTTGGACTTATTTTACAGAACAAGGCACCTTAGCGGTTCACACCTACCAAGAATCAGGAATTAAAATGATAGATTCAAGAGTTGCTAGAGAAAGGTTTGATCAGAGAAAGTTTGAGTCCTTGTGTAGTACCTACTATATTGGAACCTAAAAATAATAGAGAATGGAGAATGCATAATGATTCTAGAGAAATCAACAAGATAATAGTGAAGTATAGGTTTCTTATACCAAGAATGGATGAAAAAATGGACAGTTTGACTGGAGAAAAGTATTTTACAAAAATTGATTTGAAAAGTGGATATCATTAGATCAGAATCACAGAAGGTGATGAATGGAAGACTACTTTCAAGAAAAAAGAAGGTTTGTATGAGTGGTTGGTTATGCCTTTTGGTTTAACTAATGCACCGATTACTTTTATGAGGCTGATGAATGAAGTTTTGAAGGAACTATTGGGTAAATTTGTGATTGTATATCTTGATGAAATTTTGATATCTAGTAAGACTAGAAAAGAACATTTGTTGCATGTTAGACAAGTTTTGTAGCGATTGAAAGAAGAAAAGTTGTTGATAAATTTAAAAAAGTGTTCATTCATGAAAGAGGAGATTATGTATTTGGGATTTGTAATTTCAACTGATGGTTTGAAGATGGATCCTGAAAAGGTTGAAGCCATTCTAAATTGGACTACACCTATGAATGTTAGTGAGGTAAGACCATTTCATGGTTTGGTAAGTTTTTACCAAAATTTCATAAAGAATTTCAATTGTATTTGTAATGCTATGACTGAGACTATGAGAGGAGATAAAAGAGAATTCAAGTGGACACATGAAGGTAATAAATTTTTTGAGACTCTAAAGAAGAAGGTTGTTGAATTTCTTGTTTTGGCATTGCCTGATTTCAATAAGGTATTTGAAGTGGAATGTGATGCAAGTGGTAGTGCAAATTTGAGCTATGTTGAGTCAAGAAGGTAAACCTATTTCTTTCTTTAGTGAAAAGTTGAATGATGCTAGAAGGAAATATTCTATGTATGATCAAGAATTCTATGCTATTGTTCAAGCACTGAAGAAATGGAGACATTATTTAATACCGAGTGAATTTGTGTTGCATACTGATCATAAGGCTTTACAATATTTGGGTAGTCAGAATAAGTTGAATTAGAGACATATGAAATGGGTTGAGTATTTACAGAGTTACACATTTGTGATAAAGCATAAGAGTGGAGTCACTAACCGAGTTGTTGATGCATTGAGTAGAAGAAGATCTTTGATGACCAATATTAAAATTGAATTTCTTGGTTTTGATGAGATGCCATGGAGAAAGTGCAGACCACCTATTCAAGATCAACCAAGTACAAAATGGGAAGAATATTTCATTCAAGAAGGTATGTTGTTCAAAGGTACTCATTTGTGTATACCGAGAGGACAAATGAGAACTAATTTGATAAAGGAGAAACATAGTAGTGGTTTGGCTGGACATTTTGTTATTGATAAAACTTTGAATTTACTTAAGGAGAAATACTTTTGGCCACAGTTGTATAAAGATGTTCAGAAATTTGTGAAAAGTTGTGGAATTTGTCAAGTTGCAAAAGGAGTAAGTCAGAATACTAGATTGTATACACCAATTGTTGTACCTAAGAAACCTTGGATTGATATCAGTATGGATTTTTCTCTTGGCTTACCAAAGAAAGTAAGAGGTAATGACTCTATATTTATTGTGGTAGATAGATTTTCAAAGATGGCACATTTTATACCTTGTAGAAAGACATCAGATGCAATACATGTAGTAGATCTTTTCTTTAAGGAAATTGTCAAATTGCATGGATTGTTGAGGAGTATTATCTCTAAATGAGATAATAAATTTGTTGGATACATTTCAAAGACTCTTTGGAGAAAGTTTGGCACTAAGTTGAAATATAGTTCTACATTTCACCCACAAATCGATGGATAGACTCAAGTTGTAATTAGAAGTTTGGGAAATCTTTTGAGATTTTTAGTTGGAGACACACCGAGTAATTGGGATTCTATATTGGCACAAGTAGAGTTTGCATGCAATAATTTAGTGAATAGGATTACTAGAAAGAAACCATTTGAGATTGTAAGTGGCATACAACCAAGAGGTATATCTAACTTGAGGGATATTGCTGATGAAAATAAGAGAAGTGTTGAAGGAGTAAAATTTTCTAAGTACATGAAGTCATTGCATGAAGATGTGAAGCTAAAGTTGGAAGAGAGTAATAAGAAATACAAACATAGAGCTAATAGATCAAAGAGACATAAGACTTTTGATGTTGGTGATGAAGTGATGGTTCATTTGAAGAAAGGCCGATTTCTTGTTGGAACATATGGGAAGTTGAAGATGAAGAATTTTGGACCTTGCAAGATTTTGAAGAAATTTGAGAGTGAAAATACATATGAAATTGAGTTACCTGATGACATGGACATATCACCTATTTTAAACATTGTTGATTTGTATGAGTATCATGAACTTGATGAAAACATGGCAGTACAGATGGAATATCCTAAGAAGCAGAAAGAGGAAGTTGAATAGATTTTGGAGAAAAGAATTGGCAAGAGTACAAGAGGAAAAAAATATATGGAATATCTGGTCAAGTGGAAGAATAGACCGATTGAAGATAGTTCATGGATTTCATAGTCTGAGTTGGATGTTGTTAGGAATGAATGCTAAATGTTTGGAAACCATTCTATAGCAGTTGTTGTTGCATTCATGACTATGATTGTCATTGATGTCAACACAATGATTTACTAGAGACTTGCAGAGAAGTAGATAGAGTTTGGATTAGCGCATGTGGGATATTGTTGTTGGATCTATACAATGTTTAGGATATACTCTTTGATATGTTATATGTCTATGGTTAAGAGCAAAAACACTAATTCATTTATTCATGGAAGTTATGAGCCTTTTGGTAGAAGCAGTATTCAGGCAATGTTCCTGAGTAGCTATTTGTGGAAATTGGATGATATCTCCTAATCGGGATGGAATCTAATTTTTCATATTTAATGGGAAGTTGAAGACACATTGATAGTGATGTGGATGATAGCACAAAATTTGAGGTCACACAAGTGAAGAACTATTGTATTTGGAAGCTGGCAGTTTTGTGTAATTTTGATGTAGCATGTGGAAACTTTTATTTTGTAATTGTATGACCACTCATTTTTAATTACTTGAGTGTGGTATAAAGGAAGGAATTTTTTTCCTTATTTTATAAATTATTTTGATAGTTGGATGTGTTAATGTATGCATGAAGTGAAAAAAGAGATAATGCAGTTGTGAAAGAGAATTTGTGAAGGAAGGCATGTGAAGATCTGAGATAGAGATCTGGTGAAGCAGAGAGTGTGGTTTGGCATAGTAAGGAAGGAGGTAAAATATTTGATATTATTCTATTGAATAATCTAGAGATTAGTTGGACAGTGTGTTCAATGATCTTTCCATGGAAGTTGTTTGGGCAGTGGATCCTTCTGTCTTCCATAACTCTTGATAGGGTTAGAATCTTTTAACAGGGATTCAAAATCTCCTAACATGGATTTATATGTATTGAATGTATTTCATAAGACTCCTAACACATTCCATCTTTTCACAAGGAATATTCATATTAGTGCATCTTTTGTGGGCATCATTCCCACTAGGGTTTACTCTTTGATCAAGAGGTTCCCTATTTTACATATCTTGTGTCATTGTGTTATTGTGTATGAATATCTTTATATGGTTGGTAATTATATTACTTACATGTTTTAATGTTGTTGAAGTTGGTAAAAATTATAATTATCTGATAACTGATACACCACCCCCCCTCTCAATTATCTTGGTGGAGTTTACTTTCTAACAATTGGTATCAGAGCGACAGGTCCTTGAAAAAGGTTTTTAACAACTTAAGGAGATCCATGGAGAATTTCATAAAAGAAAGCCCTAAGTTTGATGTAGTAAATTTTGACAGTTGGAAAGAAAAGATGAAGACACACCTACTGTGTTTAGGACTAGGTTATTGGTTGATTACAAAGAATGATAAGACTATCATTGAAGAGGACAATCTTGAAACATGTACTACCAAAGAGAGATATCTATTCATGTGTAACATACTTGCAAGAGAAGCACTTTTGACAGCCCTTCTGGAGAATGTGTATAGTCAAGTAAAATGTTTGAAAAAATCTCATGAAATTTGGAATGCTTTACACTCTACTTTTGAAGGTGATGAACATGCAAAAAGAGTTAGATTACATAATTGGATATGTGCATTTGAAGATATAAGAATGTTGGAAGATGAATATGTTAGAAGCTATATTGGTAGAATGCCATAAATTGTTACAGGCATAAAATCTTGTGGAGGAACAAAGACAAAGAATGAAGTGATATGGAAAATTCTAAGGACATTGACTCCTGTATTTAAGCAGACAACATAGATGATTAAACAATTTATACCTTGTACTACAAAATTTACAAGAGAGAATCTTCTTGGAAGATTGGAAGCAGCAAAGATGAACCTGAAGTTATCAGGAGACTTACCTAGAATGGAGACAACATTTAGTGCTGTTAGTGTTCACCCTACTTTGTCAAGAAGCATCAGTGTGAGTAAAGATTATGTTGGTAGTAGAAAATCTAGAAATGAAGAAAACAAGAAAATTGAAGAAGGTATTGCCTTGCTTGTGAAGAGAGAACCAGATGGTAAGAAAATTTTTAAATGTTGGACTTGTCAAGAATATGGTCATTTTGCATCTAAGTGTCCTAAGAGAGTTAAAAAGTACATAAAAAATTTCAAACCTATAAGATCTAAGGAATTTTATTATGCTAATGATGAAGATCTTGAAGCTAGTATAGAAAGAACACTAAGTGAAAGTGATACTAAGAATAATGATGACATAGGATTTGTAGCAATTAAAGAAGAGAATCCTAAAACTGATGTTGAGGAAGAAAAAGCCTTAGTTTCTCAAGTTGAAAAGAAAGCTGATTGAATTATAGATAGTGGTTGTTCACATCATATGACTAGAGACATGAAAAAGTTCATAAAGTTTAACGATTATGATGGAGGAGTGGTTAGAGTTGGAAACAATGCACCTTGCTTGATTAAAGGTATAGGATCTATTACTCTTGATAAAAAGACTACACTAATGATGTTTATTTTGTGGATGGATTGAAACATAATCTTTGAAGTGTTGGAAAGTTAGTTGATAAGGATATCAAGTTTGGTTTACTGAGAAAACTTGTGTGATAAAGGATAAAGATGGAAATCTGATTGGAACTGGATCTAGAACTAGAGGTAATGTATTTCAGTTGAATCCTACTTGATGACAGTTGGTTATGGCATAGAAGGTTTTGTCATATAAACTTTGACAACATTGTGAAAGTAAGTACTACACTTACAGTAAGAGATTTGCCTAAAATTATGAATCCTACTAACATGATTTGCAAAGAATGTGTGATGGCTAAACAAAAGAGAAGTTCTTTTCCCAGTAAGAAGTTTACATCTGTAGAAAAGTTGGAGATTGTTCATACAGATTTGAGTGGTCCTACAAGGACTAGAGGATTCTATGGAGAAAGGTATTTTATGATTCTTGTTGATGATTTTACAAGAATGATGTGGATTGCATTTCTTAAAGAAAGGTCAAAAGCATTTGATAAGTTTAAGATAGTTAAGAATAAAGTTGAGAATGAATCTAGAATGAAGATTAAATGTTTGAGATTTGATAGAGGTGGAGAATTTACTTCTAGAGAGTTTAACACCTTTTGTGAAGAAAACGGCATTAAGAGATAGTTTTCATCCCCTAGAACACCTAAACAAAATGGTATTGCAGAAAGAAGAAACATATCAGTGACTAAAGAAGCAAGAGCTATGTTATTTGAGAATGATTTGGTGAAGATATTATAGAGAGAAGTAGTGAACACAATAGTGTATACAATGAACAAAATACAAATCAGAGTAGACACAGACAAGACACCCTATGAATTATGGTTTGGACATGCACCCTCAGTTAAGTATTTTAGAATTTTTGGAAGAAAATGTTATATAAAGATAGATGATGATATTGGAAAGTTTGATCCTAGAAGTGATGAAGGTATATTTCTTGGATATACTTTGAAAAGAAAATAATATAGATGTTACAATAAAAGAACTAAGACTATTGTTGAGAGCACAAATGTTAAAGTTGATGAAAAGTTCAAAATTTAGGAAAGAATGCTTGATTATGAATCAGATGAAGAAGTTCATCCTAAACCTAACACTAGATCTACTGAATTATTTTATGAGACTGACAGTGATTTGTTGAATGAAAGCCATAGTGAAGTCATTGAAGAACCTACACCTGAAGTGAGATCTGAGATAGTGACACCTAACGAGAGTTTGTCAAGAAATCATCCTATTGGGAAAATTATTGGAAGCATCAAAAGAGGAGTTCTAACTTAGAATGAGGTACAAGAAAAGTTATGTTTGATTTCTCAATTTGAACCTAAAGCTACTAGTGAAGCTTGTGAAGATGAAAGTTGGACTAATGCTATGAAAGAAGAACTAGATCAGATTGAAAAGAACAAGACATGGGAATTGGTCCCTAGACCTAAAGACAAGAATGTTATTGGAACTAAATGGGTATTCAGAAACAAGATGAATGAACAAGGAGAAGTAGTAAGAAATAAAGAAAGATTGGTATGTAAGGGATACTCACATCAAGAAGGAATTGACTATGAAGAAACCTTTGCATCTGTTGCAAGAATTGAAGTAGTAAGAATGTTTTTGGCATATGGAGCTTACAAGAAATTCAAAGTATATCAGATGGATGTGAAGTCAACATTTTTGAATGGAGAATTGGAAGAAGAAGTCTACATTAAGTAGCCTAAAGGTTTTCCTTTGACTCAAGAAGGAGACATGGTATGTAAACTGAAGAAAGCTTTATATGGACTAAAACAAGCACCTATAACTTGGTATGCAAGATTGGACAAGTATTTGTTAAAGTTGGGATTTACAAAAGGAATAGCTGATAGCAATATTTACACAAAAGAAATTGAAAATGGTTTGTTGGTTATAGTTATTTTTGTTGATGACATTATTTTTGGAGGAGAAGATGAATCGAGTGATAAATTTTTTGATGAAATGAAGACTAAATTTGAAATGAGTATGATTGGTGAAATGAAATACTTTTTGGGGTTACAGATTACACAAAACAATGATGGTATCTTTGTAAGCCAGACAAAGTACTTGAATGACTTGTTGAAAAGATTTGGTATGGAGAACTGTAAACTAGTTGGAACACCTATGGTAACTGGACATAAGTTATCTAGCACAAATGAGACTCCTACAGTGGAACAAAAGAAATACAGATCTATGATTGGAGGATTGCAGTACTTGACTCATACAAGACCTAATATAGCACATTCAGTTGGAATTGTAGCAAGATTTCAAGCTGAACCTAGAGAATCACATTATGTAGTAGTAAAGAGGATACTAAGATATTTAAGAGATACAATGGACTATGGATTGTGGTATGAAAAATCTGATGATTTTACCCTATGTGCATATACAGATGCTGATTGGGGAGGCAATGTTGATGATAAGAAAAGCACCAGTGGTGGAGCATTTTTCCTTGGAGGAAGATTGGTTTCTTGGATAAGCAAGAAGAAGAATTGTATCTCACAAAGCACATCAAAATCATAATATGTAGCAGCAGCAAACAATTGTAACCAAATAATTTGGATGAAGAAAATGCTAAAGGATATTGGAATAAAGTTTTTTCAACCTGTTGTCATACATTGTGAAAACACCAACATAGTTAGTATCTCTAAGAACCCTGTATTACATTCTAAGACAAAACATGTTGTAAGAGAGAAATTTGGTACTTCCTCTATGGGGGAGTATGTGTATATGAGCTGAGTAATGAGGACTCTAGTGAATGTATTTTCTGAATACGGTCTTTTGACATTGGAGTTGTTGTTGACATAATGATGAGATTTCTATCATTGATGTCAATGGGGGAGAAGTGTACATGAAAAAACTATTTGCACTATCTAAACAGGAAAACGAAGCAAGATTTGATTGATGAAGAGGATTTGAAATATTTTTCTAGAGCAATAGTATTGCAGTATTGGATTTTCAAAACATTGGATGTTTTTTCATCTATTTTTTCATCAATGCCAATGGGGGAGATTGTTAGGATTGAATGCTAAATGTTTGGCAACCATTCTGTAGCAGTTGTTGCATTCATGACTATGATTGTCATTGATGTCAACACTGTGATTTACCAGAGACTTGTAGAGAAGTAGATAGAGTTTGGATTAGTGCACATGGAATATTGTAGCTAGAGCTATGTGATGTTGAGGATATACTCTTTGATATGTTATATGTCTATGTTTAAGAGCATAGATAGTAATTTATTTATTCATGGAAGTTATGAGCCTTTTGGTAGAAGCAGTATTCAGGCAGTGTTCCTGAGTAGCGGTTTATGGAAATTGGATGATATATCCTAATTGAGATGGAATCTAGTTTTGCACAATTAAACAGAAGTTGAAGACACATTGATAGTGATGTGGATGACAATACAAACTTTGAGGTCACATGATTGAAGAACTATTGTATTTGGAAGCCGACAATTTTGTGTAATTTTGATGTAGTGTGTGGAAACTTTTATTTTGTAATTGTATGATAACTCATTTGTAATTACTTGAGTGTGGTATAAGGGAAGGAATGTTTTTCCTAATTGTAGAAAGGTTTGTGATAGTTGGATGTTTTGATGTATGCATGAAGTGAAGAAAAGAGCTAATGCAGTTGTGAAAGCGAATTTGTGAAGGAAGACATGCGAAGATCAGAGATAGAGATCTGGTGATGCAGAGAGTGTAGTTTGTAATAGTAAGGAAGGAGGTAACATATTTGATATTATTCTATTGAATAATCTAGAGATTAGTTGGAAAATGTGCTCAGTGATCTTTCCATTGAAGATATTTGGGTAGTGGGTCCTTCTGTCTTCCATAACTCTTAATAGGGTTAGAATCTTTTAACAGGGATTCAAAATCTCCTAACAGAGATTCATATGTACTGAATGTATTTCATAAGACTCCTAATAGAGTCCATCCTTTCATAAGGAATATTCATATTAGTGCATCTTTTGTGGGCATCATTCCCATTGGGGTTTACTCTTTGATCAAGAGGTTCCCTGGTCAACATATCTTGTGCTATTGTGTTATTGTGTATGAATATATTTCTATGGTTGGTAATTATATTGCTTACATGGTTTAATGTTGTTGAAGTTGATAAAAATTATAATTATTTGATAACTAATTCACCCCCCCCCCCTCTTAGTTATCTTGGTGGACTTTACTTTCTAACAGATGCAACTCAGATCATACCTAGAAAATGATTCGGAGAATCATTTCAAAATAACCCTAGGTGTCTAATCCATGAGCATCTCGGGTCCTTGGCAATCCTATGTCACCAAAAACATTTTGGAGTTTTTCTATATTTCTTGGTTCCTTCTTTGACCAAGTTGGTTAGGAGTTGTTTAGTTTCCTTTGGTTACCGAGTGTGGTCGGTTATCTTCAGGGCAATCAGTTGTTTCATTGGCACTTGACGATGCTTGTCTATTGCTCGGTCATCCTTGCTTACTAAGTAGTTTCTTTTGAGTTTTTGTTGGGATGACTTGTGCATTTATTATGGGTCACCAATTTAATGTTGGAATCCATCATTGGGAAGCATTTGGTCCCAGATCTGATCATTTCTTCCATTGATTATGGATGTGAAGGCTGACTTAGTTTGGTAGACTCTTGTATAAATGTAGTTGTTTGGTTGTAGTTTAGGAGGTAGTTAGAGGAGAAGTAAGAAGATAATAGATTGGAGATTGTTGGCAGATCTTCACATTTTTGAGGACTTCTATAATTCATTGTAATATCTGGCCCTAACTGGGAAGGCCTTATAGCCTGGCATGTATGATTCAATTTGATGAAAAATCTTTGAAAGATCCTAAATTCTCTTTCTCACTATGTTATTATTTGCTTCCACATGTTTTTTAGCAGGCTAGATCATTAGGCATGCCATTCTTTGGCCCCTCTTAACCCCTACCCTACATCAACTCAACAGAAGGGTTCACAATAGGTTTTGATAATGGAACACTTGGGTTTTCTGGGAAAATTGGAAAAACTTGTCCTCGCATCGGAGGAATTCTCCGCATAGTTGTTTTCATAACCTCTATAGTCTTCCTTTTTAGGGTTCTTTTTGGCCTTTCTACTGTAGGAGTAGATGCCACATGATTTGACCTTTTTCTTTTACTTTTTGGAACTACAGGGTTTTAAAATTCATTCTCAAGGTCAAGGGTTTCTTCTCCAATTTTTCATTTTCCTTCCCTTTTGGAAGAGGTAGGGACATTAATTTATGGAACAGGTGAAGGAATATTTTCTTGAAGTATTTCCAATTCTTTTTCTTGTGTATTTATTTCCACAGCGGGCTCAGAAGGTTCTGCATCATTTTCAAGGGGTTGCTTAGCAAGCTCAACCTGAGATTGCTGTATTTTATGCTGGAAAATTTTTGACTATGATAAGGGAGAGACATCCCTAAGGTATTTTTTAACTAGGAGCTTAATTAGGGCATGGTGAGTGATAGAATTTTTATTCCCTTTTTAATTCTTTTGAGTACTAATACTTAGCATATTATACAAGAAATTAGGGAGATTTACTGGGAGACTATGCCTTATACAACTAAGTAGCCTAAAATTATGTGCATGCAAATTTGAAAATATTCCCTCACATGTCAGGTACTTAATAATATACATTTCTAGATTGTTGTATGGTGGAGGAAGAGACATTCCTTTTCACCCTTTCCTACTAATCTCCAAAGGAGGATCACTTAGAAGAGAAAATTGGGCTCGTGATGACCTGGCATCATGTTCATTGGGGTAATGTTCCCTAATTGCTAGTAACCTAGTTACCCCTTCTATTCTCTCTTCTTTCATGACAACCATTAAACCCCATACCATCGCCTTCCCTTCCTCAAAAGTATTCATAAACTCAGCTTCCACCTCTTCATTAAAATTTGATAATTGTAGGAAATAACCCAACCAACCACATGCATTAAACCTCCTAACTACTTCAATGTCTGTAAGCAAAAGGCCATGATACAGTGGCTCACATCTACACAATTCCTTGTGCTCAAATTCAATTGGTAACATTTCCACCTTCCCATATACTAATTCAAATGGAGTGAATCATGTGGTTGTTTTCCAAGTTGTTCGGTAGGCCCAGACAACTTTTGTTAGTTAGCTACTCCAATCTCATTGGTGTAGGTGAAATTTTTTTGTTAAGATGGATTCTATTTCTTTGTTTGTGACCTCTACCTAACCATTCACTTGAGGATGGTAAGGAATGGACTTCTGGTTCCTTATATTGTATCCCTTCATGAGTTTAGTTATCAAATTAGATGTAAATTGTGCTCCCTGGTCAGTTACAAGTTCTCTTGGCACTGCATAGCGGGTGAAGATATCCTCATATAAAAACTTTGCTACCTTTTGATCTTGTGCATGTTGCATGGCTTTTACTTCCACCCATTTGGTCAGATAATCCATGCATACCAGTATGTATGATTTCCTGTTTGAAGGAGGATCTATTGGACCAATGAAATCCATGCCCCATTTGTCAAATGGTGTTATTACCACTTGTGGGTTTAGGGGCATTTCATCTGATCTGGTGGGATGACCCATTCTCTGGCATTTGTCAAATTTTCTTGTATAGTAGGTTTCATGCTTGTGAAGTGTTGGCCAGTAGTAACCTATTGTGAGGATCTTTAGAGATGTCCTCTTAGCTGCAAAGTGGCCAGTGCATCATGGCCTTTTGATTATAGACATTAAAGCAGTTAGGAGGTTTAATGCATGTAGTTGGTTGGGTTATTTTCTACAATTATCACATTTTAATGAAGAGGTGGCAGCTGAGTTTATGAATATTTTTGAGGAAGGGAAGGTGATCGTATGTGCTTTAATGGTTGTCGTGATAGAATGGAGAATAGAAGAGGTAATTGGGTTACCATAAATTGGGGAACATTACCCCAATGAACATGCTGCCAGGTCATCACAAGCCTAGTTTTCCCTTCCAAGTGATCCTCCTCTAGAGATTAGCAAGAAAGAGTACAAAAAAATGTCTCTTCCTCCACCATACAATGAGATAGAAATGCATATTATCAGGTACCTAACATGTGAGAGAAGATTTTCAAATTTGCATGCACGTCAGTTTAAGCTACTTAGCTATATAAGGCATAGTCTCCCAGTAAATGTCCCAAATTTCTTGTATAATATCCTAAGTATTAGCGCTGAAGAGACTCAAAAAGGGAATACACATTTTATCACTCACCATGCCCTAATTAATCTGCTAGTTGAAAAATCCCTTAGCGATGTCTCTCCCTTAGCATGATCAGAATTTGTCCACCATAAAACATTGCAACCTCAGGTTGACCCTATTGAGAAACGCCTTGAAAATGATGCAGAACATTCTGAGCCCATTGTGGAAATAGCTACACAAGAAAAAGAACCAAAAATACTTTAAGAAAATATTCCTTCATCCGTTCTGGAAACTAATGTCCCTATCTCTTCCACAAGGGAAGGAAAATGGAAAATTGAAGAAGAAACCCCTGACCTTGAGAATGAAGTTCAAAACACTGCAGTTCAAAAAAGTAAAAGAAAAAGGTTGAATCCTACAGCATCTGCTCCTACAGTAGAAAGGAAAAAAAGAACCCTCAAAAAGAAGACTACAGAGGTTGTGAAAACAATTGTGAGGAGAAATCCTCAGATGTGAGGACAAGTTTCTGCAATTTCCCCAGAAAAAATAAGTGTTCCATTAGCAAAAGCTACCATGAAGCCTTTTGTTGAGTATATCTTTGACAATTCCCCTAAGAAAAAAAATTTCCTTCATCTCCCCAAAATCTTCAAGAACCTTGTGGTAATATATCACATGATGATCTGGGTGCACCTGAGGAAAGCCCTATTGTAGCACAAGAAAGCATTGCTAAAGATGTCCAGTTGACTCCTCCACCAGACTTTGTTTATTCCAATATGTATGTTGTGTCTTACAAAGAAACATGGTTTACCAAATATTTTGAACATGCTTCTAAGGAAAGGAGAAAATAGAGCACCCAGTTGAAATAATTTGGCCCTCCAATATTACAATCTATCCTCTTTAGTATATATAACCAGTTTATCTTCCAGAAAACTTGGTGGAAGCAAGAAAGAAAAAGAATGCAAAAAGAGATAGATGTGCAAAAAGAGATAGATGAGCAACAAGAGGAGATATAAGTTATTAAGGAACAAGTGAAGAAGAAGAAGCAACAAATGGATCATGCTCTCAAACTATTTGATCAAGTTATAACTTGTAGACCACCTCCCAAATTTTATGCCATCTGTTTGAAAGAATAGTTCCTCCTATTTCAGCTAATGATGACTTTGAAGGATATAGAATGTGATTTTAAATTAGTACAAAAAATCTATGGATTGTACTAGACCCTTCCTTCATGGCAATAAAACTTACTCTATGAGCTTTATCTGCATCATTTGGTCATTCATCATGAAACTGAATGAATCCCTTTTCTTTACATAGGAGATATTCATTTGAGAGCCCTAATGTCCTAGATGCACAATGAGGCAAATTATGATAGGTAGCTAAATAACTATAGAGAATTGGAAAAGTTTGAACCATTGCCCTTAAGGCTTGAATCAAGAAAACTTGATGTCCTCCTAAGAGATTGGCTTAACTTAATCTATGGAAGGTAGAAACTAGAAATTAGAGAAAAGGTCTTTTCTCGCAGAGATCAAGTTCATAGGGAGTATCAAGGGTTACCCTATTTTTCATTCCAAAAAGCTCTCATCAGGGTAAGAAGTAGATGGAATAGGATACCCAAGGTCTTTAATAAATCTGAGCCAGATAACCCAATAAATTTAGAGGCCGCTACAAATAGAGAAACTAGGTACATGTAGCCAGGATGGTAGATTAGAAGAGAACGATGGTTTCTCATATCTTTCCCACTGCCAACACTATTATGGCCACTGTATGATATCAAAGATACCAGACTAGACCATCTATAGGAAGACCATTGTATGGATTATTGGGCGAGGAAAAGAGGATTCTATTATACTTTTAAGAGTGGGAAGAAGGGAAAGGCAAGTGTCGGTGACTTCAGATCTATAGCCAGAAAGTGTAATGCTTGAGGACAAGCATTATGTTTTTTGGGGGGTAGATGATGAGATAATTTATTGTCTATATTTTATGATAATCTTTATGTTTTGCTAAAACATTTCCAATAGATTCATGGACCTATAACTATTTGAACTTTTGATAAGTACAGTTAGAACCACCAAGATTATGGGTAGTTAGATATGACATATTTTTTTGAACATTATATATATATATATATATATATATATATATATATATATATATATATATATATATATATATATATATATATATATATATATATATATATATATATATATATATATATATATATATATATATATATATATATATATATATATATATATATATATATATATATATATATATTATAGTACTTCATATAGCTACTTGAATCTATGTTCTAATATTTGGATAAGAATTGACTAGTTGACTTGTATACATACCTGCATACTACTAACTTGCCAGGAAAAGGAACAGCTAGAGAGTGGACTGACTGCATTAAAGAAGAAATGTTGAAGTTCCATCTTTGAGGGAGAGAGCCATGACAACACCAAGGATCATGCTGCTACTAGAGAGGAGCCATCATTCTAGAAAAGATAGGAAACAACTCTGATATATTTCCTTAGTGCTCATTATTCTATTCAATCATTTATCTAGACTTTATTGTACTCTATCATGGGTTGTTATATTTCCTTCTTCTATGGAGAGACTTAGTCAGAACTTACTTTCATGCTTTCAATATCTATCAATCCTCTATATAAAGGGATTTGATTGATTAGTTTTGTAATGAGAAAATATATATGATTTTTGTGTTTAGCATAGTAGAACTTCTCTTTCTATTTTTCATGTATTGTTCCACTACTAGGTAATCAGTTTATGAGAATATAGTGAAAGAGGGATTTTGAATATAGTCAATGTTAGTAGTTAGCAAAATCCAACCAAGAAGGCCCACTTGGGAGGTGGAGTAGATTAGAATAGAGTATAATTTCTTTCTGTATTTTCCATGCATTCAAGTATAAGTTACTATTTTACTCCTGCAGCATTATTACTATGAATGTTCCTGTAGCAGTTGCAACGGTAGACATAGTGAATGCTTTGAGTTTCTAAAACAAGTTTAGGTTAAGATTAAAAGATTTCAGCAATAATTTCATTAAGTAGTTAAGTGTGCTTACTTTCCTGCAGCAATAGCATAGGTTTCTTTCATGCATTTTATCTTCCTGTAGCATATGTAATATGACTCTTTGAGGGCCTTAGTGCACAAACCGTGCTATCCCATTTCATGTATAGATCCCTGGGTTGACAATATAAATGCATTTTGTGATGGGAAAAGTAATCCTTAGTATGAATACATTATTCCTAAGAGAGACAATGGCATGATTATCATTACCTATTTTGAGACTGTAGGTTTTCCACCTATTCTTTCACATAGAAAAATGGGCAAAATATTATGGAAAGGGGTTTTCCTTCATCAAACCTTGATTGAGGAATCAACCTTAAAATTAAAATTTTCTTAAAGTAAAATATGTAAATTTAAAGGAAAATATTAGATTCACCTTTTATTTTCCTTCATAAAAGGATATTACAATTGCACATGTTTATGAAGGTTATTTCATGTTTCTTTAATTGTAGTTGTTGAGCCTTACAATGTATAAATAAATCAAGAATTCCTTTGCAAACGTATAGATTCATGCATATTTCTCATGGATCTTCAATATTGTTATATTTGATAGAAATTTTATTTGAAGGAAGAATGAACGTGGATGGTCAAAGGATCTTATCTCTTGATTGAAAAATCATGTACTTAGCTATCTTGGGAGATAAAATTTCTACACTGGATAAGGTTTCCTTCAAAAGATACCTTGGATTCTTTAAGAATGCTAGTTCTTAAATTTTTTTGCAAATATTGAGAGCACATATGAAATCTAGATCTTGGTTCTTGAATTCTTGCTTTTGGATATTCATGTAGACATTTAAACAAGGAGATATAGGCCACTTTTATACCTCTTGCAACATTTTGAGACTTAAAAAAGTAGAGGAGGCCAATACAAGCTCCAATATCCTTTAAATTCACTACAAAGAGCCACCAATTTGATTTTGGGCTCAAATATCAATGAAAATATCATGCAAGGCATTCTATTCTTGGCAACATATCACCTAGGGAATTCAGTAATAAAGAAAATGTGCCAAAAAATTAATGCAAAGTTAGAAAGAAAGAAAATATGTTAGAAATTGAGGAGATGAACTACTAGATAAAGATTGATAGACATGGAATATCAAGAAAAACAAAATGGTGCCTAGTAGAACATCTAATTATAGGTGTTTAATTTTTATAATCATACATTTATCCCTCTTTATATTAAGAGTATGAGTCTACCTTGTGCTCATAATAAAGTGGGTCAATGCATTGGAATATCTTAACAAGGTCAAGGAGACACCAAGAAAATAAAAAGTAACTTAGGCCCTCATCAGACCCAAAACCAATTTAAAAGAGGAAGCATGAGAGAGAGAGAGAGAGAGAGAGAGAGAGAGAGAGAGAGAGAGAGAGAGAGAGAGAGAGAGAGAGAGAGATGACCAAATTTCCCAGTAATGTTTTTCCTTATTATAGGTCATCGAAAGAGAAGGAACTACTGTAGAAGATGAAATTCATAGTCTAGAAAGCTATGAGATGCTAGTCCACTAGGAAATCTACTAAGAGAGGATCAGTCCTTAAGAAAAGCATTGTCTCCAATAAAAGGTCTAGAAAAATAGATCAATATTAAGGAAAGCGTAGTCTCCAAAGGGATATAAAAAAGGAGGATCAGTCCAAGGACACACTTAATAATTCACATGGAATGATAATGAAATCATAGGATAAGCCTAGGGAAATAATTATCTCATTATCTTTTCATATAAGATATTGCATTGAACTATTTTGTTTGTGTACAAAATATGAGACAAGGAGCGTACTATATGCAACCATAGTGAAATAATTGGAAATGATTTAATGGAGTAATTAATTTAATGGAGCATATATGCACCCACAAGATACATTTTTATTATGAAATACCTCCCAAGAAAGGAAAAATGAAGGAAAATACAACAAATGACAAAGAGAGAAAAAAAGAGATCTAATAACTTTGGGGTAAATATTGTCATATACAATAACTCGTGTATATTTAGAATTATATCAAAATAAATTGTTCCATCATCCCCCAAAGGTAGAGGAACTATGAGCACAATGGAGGAAGATGACATAATAGATAAAATAAAGTCTTTTGGGTCAACATTTTAGAGACCAAAATTAATAGTAGGTACTACTTTGTATCATCTCCAATGAGATTACACAAAGTCATATTTACAAACAATAGCACATGTAAGACATAACATATTAAGAAAAAAAAAGAATAAATGAGATACAAATAGAATAATGTCAAGATGTTTCCTTTATTGTGTTGCACGAAAAGAGAAACAAGGGTTGTTTAAAGAAATATAAATAAATAATATAACAAGAAATACATCATGAGGGAAATAAAACACAATAGGAAAATACACAAAAGGAATCCACAACACAAGAGGATATATTAAAGCATATCACCTACATCCCCTCACTCCCCCCATCTTACTGTGCACTATTTAGAAAAGGTGGGAAGCATACAAGAGGAGCATCATCAAGCATGAAAGATGGATCAATAAGAAGTATGAAACAAGGACAGTGCTCTAGTTATTAGTCACTTCATTTTTCACTAGGGGAATTTTTAATTTTTTTTGAAAATATAATAGCTAAATCATGATTAATGTCATTAATCTCATACATATCATCAAAATAACTGGCATGAACAACATTTTTATTACAAATATTTTCATTATCAATATTATCTTCTTCATCAAAATAAATCAAAATAGTATCCAATATATACAAGGAATCATCATGTGTATGCAATTTCACCTTTTTGAGATTAACTTCATCTCTTGGGAAATGCATTGGATGCTCAAAGGGAATCAAAGCATCAAATGGTGTCTTATGGGATGAAAAGTTTTGGGAAGAAATCTCATGGTCCCTAGTGTAATTTATATAGTGGCATTCATAAGAACAATGGTTATGTTATTTTTTGTTTGAAATTTAAATTTGTTTAGGATTGTATACACCTACAAATGGTCAAATCAAACATTAATTAAATTCAAGAAAATTAATTAATTAAATCAAAATTCCTCTACTATGTAATTGAGTTAAGAAAATAGTTATATATTTCATTCTCAATTAATTAATTGTTTAATTTAAATTGAAACTCCAACCCATTAATGCCTATACACCTCACCACATGGCACATCACCTATGGCTAAATTAATCATTTATTTTGAATTAATTAAATCCAAATCTCTCTTGAACCAACCAGAAAAGGAAAAAAGATTAATCTAGCAATGAGAGACAATCTTCAAGCTCACATAGGTCACAAATAGCCTTTTCTATCTTAGCCATTCATTCTTATCATCCAATATTTACCATTCATAGTGTTAGCACTTAAACTTGCAGATGATTAAAATATTTAGAAAACTCACTGAATCAATGACTCATGCAATCCCAAAAGATGCATCTAGCACAATTTAAATGCTAAGGTAATAAGGTCTTGTTCCTTCTTCACTTTGAGTATCAAACTTAGGTGGGTTTACCTACAATAATTAGTTACTCTCAGACATTATGAGTTGAGCTTCAAAATGTAAATCTACTCCTTCACTGTAATGTTATTCCCATCAAGTTTAATTGAATATGACATTACAACTCTTAGTACAACCCAAATTATCCTGATGCATAGCACTGTAATGAAGATTATGAATGAAATAACACTAAACAATGGTATAAGGATACTCATCCTTCTTTTTATGAGTTTAAACCCAAGGAAGGATAACCTTTTCAAAGTGCTTCTTCAAAGCATCACAAAACAACTCTATGTACTCGACATAGCCAATACAGTTTACAAACATAAAAGTAAAAGTAAATGAATATAATTTTTGATTAGAAGATGGTGAAAAAATGCAAATCAAACTAAACCAGTGCCCTATCTATTGGGTAAGAGTCAAAATTGTAAATCTACAGAATCTTATCAATATAAAGATACTAAAATTCAAATAAATTGCCTAATAATCCATTCTCCCAATTTCCAACCCTGTCATCAAATTCATGTACAGACTTTCAAATCTCAGAGACTTCCCTGAAGGTTTTACTCTTTCCTTGAAAGAAACTCGAGTTCATCCACTATATTCACCTTGTGAACAATGCATCAAACTAGCCTTACTAATTAAATGCATGAAAATTCAAAGCATCCATACATAAAGACAACCAGAATTGGCAACAAAACTTTAGTATCTTTGTATTAACTTTCAACTATATCTATTAAATTTTTTCCCAAAACATGAAAGAAAGTCAGAATCTATATTTAGTCTGCTTTACAAAAAATTTCACCACCTCCACAAAAGAGAAAAACTTGCTATATATACCTCTAGCCATCTTGGAATCCCCAAAAGCATGCAACAAGCTTCAGATGGCTAGAAAAATGACTTGCACTAAAGACAAAAAGTACAAACCAAAAAGCAGTGATTACATCAACAAAAAGTAGTTTGCAACTACTAACAACTTCATAGGTGGCACCTTTGTTTGGAAATATCTTCAGAGCAGTTACTTTGATTTGTAGCATGAATGATGACCGCCACAAAGCTAACCTACACCATCCTCTATTTCAAACATGATCTCCCTTGAATTCTAGAATAGGTGCCATGTGTGTTTTATTCTTCTTCCTCTACATCTGTTTCCTGGATGGTTGGCTTCTTCTTTTTCTTTTTCGTCAATTAGTCCCAAGCTACCACATCATCATCAAATGGCCAATTATAATTCTATAGATCCTTTAATGATTTGATGTGTAGGTCCCATTGTGAATCAATTATAGCTTTGATCTCTACAACAAATCATGTGCAGTCACCTTCAACTTTGAACAAACTATCAATTAAACCATTGCACCCATCTAGGTCTAAAGTATTTTCACCACTAAGGAAAACCTCTTGCCTAATCACCAATTGATCCATTGATGTTTTCCATTCAGCCAAACTGACCACACTTCCATCACTTGCAAAAATAGAAGGTAAAAACTTACTATAATCTTTACCAAAAATAGCCAATTTGGATCTCACTTGGTTTGACTTCCCCTTAAAAAACATTGAAATAGAAACAACCAACCCAATCTTCTCATACACTTCAGTTACCACCTTAGGGATCTCAGGCCTATGTTCTTGCAAACTATCAAGTTTATCAAATAATAAACTCCTCCTAGACCAAATGCTATGAAGTGGCTCCAAAGTAGCCAATGATTCATTTATCTTATCATTTGTCTTATGCAACATGATGATTGACTGATGGACTGATTCCATCTTTTCTTTTATCTTATTCTGCCTATGTTGCACAACACTAGTCATAGTTTTCAGAGCTACTTCTAGTCTGACTTTCTCTAGGTCTTCTACTGGGCACTCATGAACCTGTGTTCCCAATTAAGGAGGGGCTTCAATCAATAAAGGGGGGCGAGGCACTACCTTAGCTACTTCTTCAAGCTTTTCTTTTAACTCCTCTAACTCACTCTCCTTCTTCTTGATCATCATGAGTTTTAGATCTCTATCCCGAGCAACCTTTATTGAATTTTCAAACAATTTGTTATATCTCTCTGATAATTGGATGGTCTTTGCCTCATTGAGATGAGAAAGGTGAGTTACTACCTTTGAAACCTCAAGATCAATTGTATTTTGTACTATCTAGACAATTTTATTACCTTCCATTTTGTCTTCAATGCTGACTAGAGAGGGTTTTTGAGTTCTTGGGGCCAATGACCAAAGTGCAATAGCTTGTGACTTTGATTCATATCCACTTCTTCTGATCACATCATTAACATGCACTTCATAAGACAAGTTACCCTCTGGTTGCTTTCTAATCTAGTCAATGATAAAGGCAGAAGTAAAATCCCACCCAGGATTCAGGAGCATGACACTTGTTTTAACCATCTCTCCGGCCTTTTCAATAGAGATCTTCTCAAGGCTAGGATCATATGACTTTAAGGCTTTCAAAGTTTCTTCACTTGGTTCCATACCTTTAGGCAGAGCTTTCTTTACTTCCTCATGTTTCCTGCAGATAAGGAATTCCATGAATTCCTTAATCTTAACAAATTGGTCATCACTGAGAAATTCTTCTTGATACAATTCTCTTTCATCCTGTCCTAATACTAATGCCAAGTCCCCTATTTCTTGTGTCTTTATCTTCTTTCCTTCTCTGATTTCCTTTCTCAATTGATGGTGATAGGCCCTTTTACCTGGCACAAGGATTAAAGCACTGTCTAATATCTTCTTTTGTTTGTTCCTCTCAGAAGGTTCACCCATCTCAATTTTTTGTTTCTTCAAAGGCAGCTCTGAAGTGGTCTCCACCTCTGTGGGATTTAGGGTTAAGTCAATAATTGGTTCTTCACCTCCTGGAGGGGGACTATTGGCCTCTTGTGATTCATCAGTGAATTCCTTAGGTTTAGAGGTGGAATAGTTCCTCAGCACATCGAGCTTCTCCTCAAGCATCCCTTCCAACTATTTGGACAAGGTGCCATGCATTTCTACCATTATTTCCATTATTTGCAAGTATGCGAGTTCAGGGAAAAAGCCACTAAAAGGAATTCTAGCCTCCTTCAATTGAGTCCCCAAGTCTAGTAAATCAAAGTACTTAGTCCATTTCCTCTTTGCTTCATCAAAGTCTATTATGTTTCTTACTATATCCTCCTCATCAAGGCCCTCATGTTCTCTAATCATTCCAATACCAGGAATCAAAGTCATCTTTTCCATTCTAATGAAGCCCTCAGAATTGACATACCGACATGTGCTTATAGTCATCTTGAAATGATTTAACAAGCTGCTGACTTGATCTAGTGCCCTTTTCCCAATCAAAAAGCTATCAATCTTGAATTTCCTAGGTGTGAAATTACCCTTTTTATGAGGCCCTAGATGCTCTTTATCAGTCCACATTAACTGCCAAATAAACTCCATCATGGCCACCCTAGGAGGTACATATCTTGGGAGTAGGTGTGGAGGTTGAGGGCACCCATATACTCTAATAACTATGGAGTTATTTCCCAAGTAAAAATCTCCCCAATTATGGTTTCCTGGCCACTTGTCCTCAAATTGTAATGGTTTTAAAATTCTAAAAACCTTAGTTGGTAATCTCACCACATTTGTGCCTAACTTTTCAAGCACTGGATGGACAAAGTAATTCTAAAAAATGGTGAAGTCACACTCATTGGATGTGATATTCCAAACCTTCACCCAATACTGCACTGGGCTGGGAGTGTCCTTAAAATGGGTCTTAATCTTCAACACCCTTCCATCAAGGTCACTAACATGGTGGTATAGAATTAGATGCATGAGAACAGAGTAATGCATGAACTTAATAGGCCTTTTCTTCTCTTTGACAAACACAAACCCATCATGCTTCCTATTGATTATATACTGGATATAATCATAATCAGTGTTTGTGTGGGTACTCTAAATGACTAGGATTATCATTAAAAGATGAGCAGGCAATCTATCATCATCCCCATCTATACCCAAAACCCTACACAACCCATGACACAAGAGCTTCATATAATGATTGAAGGATGTAAATGAATAAGGGCCATTCATATTTCATGGGAGAGGGGCAATGTACTTATCATGTTTAGGCATATGCTTGACTACTTGGTTTTTTACTGGCCCTATATTACTAGCATATTTTTCCTTTTCCCTCCTTAAGTCAATTTCAGTAGAAGAAGAGGAATAAACATTGAAAGCTCTCATCAAAGACCCGCTATCTAGAGAAAGAAACACAGACTGGTCTTCACATGTAATGCATCTAGAAATAGGGTCATATAACCTAGCCAGCTCAATGATTAAATCAACATCTACAAACACATTAGGCACAATGAATTTTTCCATTCCCAACACCCAAGCATTGCATACAGGTATAGGCCTACTTCTATTATTGTAAAAATATGAGAACAAGGAAAAACCAGAGCCTGCAAAAGTAATGGGGTCCCTACATTTTTCCATGAGGTCCTCAAATGTCATGTCAATGGATTTCTTATTTTGCTTTGAACTAGGAAGTAGCTTGATGAAATCATCTGAGTAATTTGACTTCCCTCTATCATCTCCACACTATTCTTTTGCAACCCCACTAAATGATGCTCCACTCACTACAAGATAACTCATCTTCGATGGAACAGGAATTCCTTAGCTCTGCAACTCCTCACACTATTCACTCATTGCTACAACAACACAATCTCAATTATCTCCCCAATGACTTTGAGCACAAAAAGAAATGTAGTCCTGTCTATATAGCTCAAAATTTGTGTGGATACAATTCCCAAATCATAACAAATCCAACTTAAGTCACTTCTACATTCAATTCTACATATTGCCAACCTTCAAATCATAGCTAGCTATGGTGTGGATGCTGACAGAATGATTTAAAATATAAAAAACATAGCGTGAGAGCAGTAATCATGACTTTTTTGCATTAAAACCCTTGTTAAAACTTGATTAGATGGCTTTCTACCCTTTTCTAGCTTGGCATGGTATTTGTTCCACATTGCAACGACTCGTAACACTTATGGAACGAAAACTCAATCAAACAAAATTCAGTGATCATGTGAACAAAGGATCTCATGTTCTCTGAAAGAAAAGCTAACCCAAGGATAAGTCAAGATTCATGTGACAAAGCAATTCACTTAATCTCGGAAGGACTTTGTAACCCATGGTTTTACTTCAAGACTCCATGACCTCCATTGATCCCAAAGATGATCAACGGTTCATGGGCAACCCTTTAGAACACACACTAATCCATGCTCAACTCAAAGATGCAGTGACTAAAGACTTCCCTAGTTCTTAGAACCATTTCTTTAACCCAACATTCACTAAGAGAATCAGTGAACAAGGCTATCTTGCAATCTCATGAAGGAATAGCTAACCACAGTCAACCTTCAAGAATGAGTGAATGACATCTACCTTTAATTCACTGAACATTTTAAAACCAAAGGTTAAATTCTGAGATTACTCGCTGACCATTGATCCTCAACACTATCGGCGATTATCGTTGAATCATTTAAAGTCTTTGACCATAACTCTTTTATTATGAGAATCAACGAAAACTTAAAAAACACTCTTAACTTTTCCTTTGTTCGCCAAGTCACTGAATCATTTGGGGATTCACTAAAACCTCTAAGATCTCATGAATACTACATTCCCTTAATTGCTATATGATTTAGCGCATGGCCACTTTTCTTTGAGATTATGTGATAAGTGAAAACTTAGCACTCTGCTAAATTTAGAGAATATTAAACGTGAGTTAGTTGCTTGATCACCAAATGATTGTGAGTAAGACCTAGTCCTTGCAAGATTAAAACACAATCGCTAGATGAAAAGATAATCAATGGCGTTCACTAGTTCACTGAGGCATTCTGAACATAACCGCTCGATTAAGAGAACCAAAGAAAACTGCTACCCCAAGTCACTGAAGGTTAATAGGAAACTACCAGGAAATGAGTGAATAGGAGATAACACATTCACTAATTCACTCAAAGGTTTGGATAACCGTTGAATAACTTGGAGACTTAGTGACTAGCATGATACATGACTTGGGTTTAATACATTTTCCTACTTATTGAATGACTTAGAGACATGAAACAACATTGCATGATTCAGTGAATGCCTGATAGAAATAAGCACATGCATGGTCAAGACACTTAAGTTTCCAAAAATTAATGACAAATCATAAGAATTAGGGCTAACTTAAGGGTATATATGAAGAAAAAATACTTTTCAAGGACACAACCTAGGGAAAGGGTTTTTTTCAAACTTGATTAGGGCAAATTTGATGAATTTTGAGGACCTAGACCATAGAAAAATTGCAAAATGAGTAAATCATGACTTGGATAGGAAAACCTCAAAAACCTAAAAATATAACCAACAGTCACTCTATCTAGGGATGCTTGAATGCAAGTTCATAGCAAGAAACCATGAATCTCTGGGTGGTAGACCCCAAAACCCTAACCTAAAGCTAGAAAAGAGCACACAACATAAGCAAACACAACTATACATATATACATACTTACTGTGCATGGGAAAAGAGCTTAATTGAAGAAAAATTTTAGGAACTATCCATGCACTAGCAATTCCTATTCTCCACCATCCAAATTTTGCAAAAAATATGAATCCTTGCCATGATTTTGATAAATGATAAAAGGTCCTATCCACAAAGACTCAAATTTTTTGTGTTTCCCTTTGTCTTCAGCCCTGGCATTCCATTGAAGAACCATGTCACCAGGCTAGAACTTTCTTAAAGTTGCTCTTTTATGAAAAATATATTTCATTTTTTGTTGCAACTTCATATTTTCCTTTTGTCCTTCCCTTCTGATCTCATCTAGTTCAATCAACTGAAGCATTCTATCTTGTACTGGATCATTGATTTTCATGCCTTCTTCTTGCATGAATTTGTAAATTGGTAAGAAGTTGTTTACAAGGAGACTAGAGTTTAAACCATACACCATCTCAAAAGGAGACTTTCTTGTTGCCCTCTTTTCAAAAATTCTATCAGCCCATAGTGCCAATTTCAGTTTCATATGCCACATCCTTTTATTACTTTCCAAGGTCTTATTTAGAATTTGCAGAATACTTGTGTTAATAGATTCTACTTTCCCATTTTCCTATGGATGGTATGGGGATGAATAAGACTTGACTATTCCCATTTCAGCACAAAAATTAGTAAATTCTTGTGACCTAAAGCTCATAGCATTATCCATCACTAATTTTATGGGAACACCAAACCTGGTAATAATGTTACTCATTAAGAATTCAATCACAATAGTACTGGTTGCCTTTTTAGTTAGGATAGCCTCTATGCACTTGGTAAAATAATTAGTGGTGACCAAAATGTGGTTGTTTCCTCCACTGGACTTCTCTGAGAACTCCCCAATGAAATCCATGCCCCACATAGAAAAAGGGGACTCTATAACCACAGGGTTTAACAACAAAGCACCTGAAAATTTTAGTTTCTTTGAAAACCTTTGGCATGATTAACATTTTCTGACATATGAGTGGGTATCTTTAAATAAGACTGGCCAGTAATATCCAGCTCTCAAAATTTTATGAGTTGTGGACCTAGCTGAATAATGCCCTCCACACATGCCAGAGTGCATTTCTTTCAAGACCTTTTCAGATTGACATTTATCTAAGCAAAAGAGCAATAGTCCATCATTATCTTTCCAGAATAAATCCCCTTGTATCAAAACATACCTTTGAGCTTGCAACCTTAAACTCCTCTTCTGATTATCATTCAAATCTTGCAGACAAGCAGCATTTTTGAGAAAATGAACAATATTGGCATACCATGGTTCCATTTCTATACTAGTCATAGTTTCCTCACCAATGGGTACATTGTTCACTTGCACTAGGTCCATCTTTTCTTCTGTCATAAGCTTATCTAGTCCTAGACCTCTCACAAGCTTGGTTATGTGGAGCTCAATGTCAAACTCTTGAATCCTATTAATCTATTTACACCTTTTCCTAGTAACCTCATTTTGACTCAAGATATCCTTCACTGCTGCATGTGGAACATATGCATTTACTTTTGCACACACCAAATAAGGCCTGATAGCCTTAACCACCTTAACTAGTGCATATGCTTTCTTTTCCATCAACTCATAGTTAAGCTCAGTAGATTGTAATGATTTACTGAAAAAGGCAATGGGGTGCTCAAACCCTTCTTCATCTTTCTATAGCAGGACAACTGCAATAGTATGAAAGGACACAAAGGAAAATAGAGAGAAAGGATTTGAATAATTAGGGGAGACTAAAATAGGATCCTCTTGAATTACTTGTTTGATCTTATCAAAGGCCTACTGCTGAGCTTCACTATTCCAATCAAAATTGATAGCCTTTTTCAAAAGCTTTACAATGGGTTTGACCAATTCTGTAAAATTGGCAATAAATCTTCTGACAAAATTAATCTTTCCAAGAAAAGATTGCACACCTTTGACATTTTTTGGGGGAAGGACATTGTTGATGGCTTCAACACTTTCTGGATAAATCCTAACCCCTTCTTTGGACACTATATGACCAAGCAATTTTCCCTCAGTTATAGAAAATTGGCATTTCTTGGGATTTAGTGAAATGCCAAATTCCAAAGCCTTGACAATGACTTTCTCCAAATGTTTGCAATGGTCCTCAGCTTTCTTAGAATAAGCAGTGAGGTCATCTTGATACAAAAAAATCAAGACATTAATCAATTCTTTAAATGCAATATCCATTGCTCTTTGAAACATTGCCTTGGCATTTTTTAGGCCAAAAGGCATTTGGACATAAACATAAGCTCCCCAAGGAGTAGTAAATGTTGTTTTGAATTTCTCAAACTCCTTAACCAAAACTTGGTTGTACCCTGAAAACCCATCCATCATGGACAACAACTCACATCCAGTTACCCTATGCAACATAGCTTCCATGTTAGGCAATCCATAATTGTCCTTAAGTGATGCAACATTCAAATTCCTGAAATCAACATAGAGTCTAATGTCACCATTCTTTTTTCTCACTGGTACAAGGTTAAAGACCCAAGAAGAATGCATAATAGGCTCAATGATACCAACATCTCTTAATTTTGTCAATTTAGCTTGCATCTTTGTTGCTAATAGGGGGTTAATAGGTCTCTATTTTTGTCTAAATAGCTTGGTTTCCTCCTTTAAAGGGATCTCATGTTGGAACAAGTCAGCTCTATATGCCTTAAGATCATCATAGGACCAAGCAAAAACATGCTTGTATCTCTTTAGAAGTCTTATCAAGTTTCCTCTGACCTCTCTACTCAATTTTTTTCCAATGTACACCATCTGAGGGGAAGTTTTAGATCCTAAGTTTATCTCCTCTAAGTCTTCCATTTTAGTATTAGACTTTTGAGACAAATAACCATCATTTATTTTAAACATTCCTTCTAACTCCGCTAGCCCCTTTGGTATGTGATTTGATGATAACTGCACAATCTCATTTCCCATAATGTACTATTTCTCCTCAACATATTGTTGTGCATCACTTCAATCTATTTGTTTCCCATCATATTGATCTAGGCCTTGCAAAAACCTAAGGATATCATAATCATCCTCAAAAACTTACCAATTATATACATTGCGGTCACTACAGGCCTACTTTTTATTTCTAACATGGACACACCAGTGAGGGTAATATCATTGTTTTTTAGGGCAACATTAGGAAGAAAATCTGCCATGATATTATTGGACCTTTCCACCCAAATGAGATTGAAAGCTTCAAAAAATTCTAGCCTATCCCAGATAGCATGTTTGTACAACTTTAATCTCTCATCCTTGGTAGCATAACTAGACCTCACTTGGGCTACAATTAGTTGGGAATCACCATGGACCTTTAAACATTTAATACCATGTTTTATAGCAACATCTAATCCAAATATTAAGGCCTCATACTTAGTAGTATTATTGGTGCATTCAAAAGTCAACAAAAAAGAGTATTTAAACATGATACCTGATGGGGAATTGAACACTACTCCAACTCCTGATCCCTCCTTGGAACATCCACCATCAAAGAGCATTTTCCAAAGTCCATTCTACTACAATAGTAACTCATCTACTATTGAATCTATATTTTCCATCTGAGGCACTATTTCTTCAATCATGAAATTATTCATGTCAATGTCCACAAAGCAATTCAAGTCCTCAGGTGCAACCATTTCAACCATGACTAAAGAGCATGGCTCCCTAAAAAACTTTACCTCAGTCCCATTAATTGGGATAGTAGCATATGAGAGATCTAATTGCAACTTTCCACCAACTGTTGTGGCCCATTGTCTTGACAACAACATGCCATAATGGGGCTTTGTGTCAACAACAACCACATCCATTTTGTATGTGGCCTCTGGGAATGCAACAATATTTACTTCAATTCCAATTAGAGTTCCTACAATAGGTATTTCCCTATTATCCATAGAATAACACCTTCCATTAGATTTATCCACTTGCAACCCTAATTCTTTCATCACATGATAGGGCATTGCAGTTGTGGTAGCACTAGAATCAATCATACAATTTTTTAGCAAATAGTTGTTCACTATTAGTGTAACATAAAATGGATCAATAGAAGAAGGTTCAAGAGTTACAATGTTCCCTACACACACATCAAAAATATTATCAATTGAAATAGGCTCTTCTAATGAGAGCCCTTTTTCTATCATATTAGGGACTATTCCTTGTTCACTTATGAGAGCTAGAGCTACTATCTTATGCTCCTCAATCTTCAACATTTCAAGAAAAGGGATGGAAACTTTCATTTGGGATAAAGCATGTCTTACATCAAAGGTAGGGGGATCAGCAAAAAGATCAAGAGAATCTTTTGCCCTACCAATTTTCCTTTTAACTTTGTCATCAGTAATCTCCTCCCTCTTCTTCTTTTCATTCACAAGCCCTTCCTTCTTACTATTTACAACATTGGGCTTTGGGGAGTCCTTATCTTGAAAGTTATCCTTGATAAATACTAACCTAGGGACTCCCTAATCATTATCCACCTTTCTGTTCCTCATATTGTATGAGGATTTGGCTTGAGTTATAGCAGCCACAATTAGAGTTCTAATTTCTTCATCACTAGGCTTTCTCCACCGCTTTTCACCTGACCCTGATTCTACCATGTTATCTTTACAATTGTCATTTTCAGAGTCATCATGATCAGAGTGAGTAAATACTTGTTGTTCATAATCAGAGAGAAGCCTCCTTTTATGATCAACATCAGGAAAAAATTCTTCATCCTCTAAGGATAAAAAATCCCCAATTATCTCAGTAGTAAACATGTTAATAGCTGGCTTTTCAGGTTCTTCATAATCGCTTGTGTATGAATTATTAGCCTCTTCTCCCAAGGCCTGAGCCATAGCACACTAGAATGGTGAGTGAGGCATATTACAAGCCACACACCAAGGGACATTTTCCACATTATGTGCTATGTTTTTCTTCAAGGGATCTGGTGTATCTCTTCCCTTTTGGGGCTCATTGTTATCAGGCTCAGGCCTCCCATCCTTCCAATTTGTTTTGTAAGGCATATCTCGTAAGTTAGGGGTTCTATCCTACCTCTGATAAGGTGGTCTACTATCTTGAAAATTCCTACCACCCTTGTCAAACTTTGATGGGAAGTCTTTGGTAATACTAAATCCCTTATCCACTTTATCATCTTCTTTGGATGGCCTTGCAAGTTGTGGCCTAGCATCCTTCCACAATCTACCCTCATCCCTCTTATACCTTTGATCGGATGCCTTTCAATTAATTTCAATGTTTATTGCCAATTTGAAAGCATCCCTTAAGGTATGAGGGTTCTTATCTCTCAGAAGGTAAGACATCTTTCCATCCATAGAATTGAAGTATGTGGTTAGGTAGACTGCATCATCTAATCTTAACACCTGGAACAATTTATACATAGCCTTTTGGAATCTGCCATTGAATTCTGACACGCTCTCATTGTAGTGCTTTTTAATATTGTTGAACTCATTGAGCATGTTGTTGGAAACAATTGTCTGAAGAAAATTGCTACTCAAATTATGTATTGTCTTTGATGTCACACTATGTCATAGTCCGCAACATTCAGTGCCTACCAAGCTCAGTCGGTCTGCCTGTCAGTATATTTAGTGCTTACCGAGTTCACTCGGTTATCAAAGAAAATTCAGTGTTTACCATGTTCAGTCGGTTGTCAAAGAAAAGTTAGCATCTACCGACTTCAGTCGGTTATCAAAGAAAAAGGATTATCAGTGTTTATCGAGTTCCCTCGGTCTCTGAAAGATTGTAGAAAGTTATGTTCACCGAGCACTGTCAGCCCTTGAAGGATCTTTGCAAATAAAGTTTTCTTATTTCAGCCGACTGTTATACTAAGTAATGCCGATTTGAAATATCTAAAATCATATAAATAAAAGGTCAAATGTGAAAAATGAATAACGAACATAACAGAAGATATATAGAAGAAAGATAGGAAAGGTGTGTGCAAAATTGTGAAGGATGATCAGATATCCTTGAGGAGTAGCAGAGATATATTCGATCAGGAAGGATCACACTTATACAGAATAGAGATCTGTAATCAGCAAGGCAGTTGCATTATTATACAGGTCATTTTCATTGTTACCTTTTTATCATTGTAACAGTGAATTCTAAATCTCTTAACCGAGTTGGTTTAACAACCATATTGTAAATCCTCTAACAAGGTGACAATTCCATTGAATTATTCTCAAGACCTCTTACCAGGCCACTCCTAGCAGGGTGATTAAATCCTCTAATAAGGTCACACCTAACAGTGTGTTTTGTAACCTTTTATCGGGTTGGCTTCTAACTGGGCATCACTTCAGAAAAGTGAAAATCAGTATCTAGATACATTGGTGGTTTTTCCCATATTGGGTTTCCATGTTAAATCTTGTGTCTCTTGTGTTCTTAATAGTTATCTTAATCATATACAAGTGGTGATGAATATCTAAAGATAATTTTACTAATACTTTCTGCATCTACAAAGTTACTGCAATCTATTTACCGAGTGTTAAACAGATAATATTGATTAAGATATCCTAAGGGATGTGGAAAGAAATAATTGTGAAATGTTTTATGGTTGACTGATTCACCCCCCCCCTCTCAATCACTTCATCCATATTCCATCAATTGGTATCAGAGCTTTTGGTGCTTGCAGGAAGGGTTTCAAGGACCTAAGCTAAAGATCAGGATGTCTTACAAAAGAGAAATTCCAAAGCTCAACAAAGATAACTTTTCAGCATGGCAAGGTCTCATGAGACTTCATCTGGCTTCCATTGGTGATTCAAGATGCAAATACATTGATGAAGAATACACATTTCCTACTGGCACATTAACTGTTGAAGACATTGCAGAGAAAAAGAATCATAACACCATGATGATAGACATTGCATCAGCTCTCAGCTATGAAGAATTTGATGAAATTAAAGAATGCACTACTACATATGAAATGTGGATCAATCTAAAGAAAATATATGGTGGTGATGCAAATGTGAAAAGAGCCAAAGCAGAAAACCTGAGAGGATAGTTTGACAAGATGAATATGAAAGAAGATGAAAACATTGCAAAATATGTTGAAAGGATCAAAGCAAGTGTCAGTGCAATTAGAGGTTCTGGAGGAACAATCTCTGATGAAACTATTATAAGAAAGGTACTCATAACATTACTCCCTATCTATGCAATAAGAGTATCAGCTATTCAAGAAAGAAGATGTGAAACAAACCACAATATAACTTTGGATGCTTTAGTTGGAAGATTGACAGCCTTTGAATTAGACAACTATGACAACTATGTTCCAAATTCCAAAAATATTGAGTCAGCATTTGAGGCCAAGGTTTAACTAAGGAAGAACAAGAAAATAAAATAATTTCAGTCAGAAAGTGAAGAAGTATCAGAAGAAAGTTCTGATAGTGATCTTGAAATTGTAGAAGCATTACTTGCAAAGAAGTACTCTAAAGGGAAAGGTAAATATAAAGGTAAAACTCCTTTAATCTATTTTTCATGTGAAGAAATTGGACATATTGCAGCTAGGTGCCCAAACAAGCAGGCCAAGGAAGAGAAGAGAGGTCACAAGTACTATGGAAAAAAGAATTTCAAATCATTCAAGGATAAAGGTAAGAAAACATGTTTTATGGCTAAAGATTCTGATGATAGTGAAGAAGAAATTGTCTTTATTGCTATAAAAGATGAATCTGATGATGATGAAGATAAGATGGCACTTATTTCTCATATAAGAAAAGATGATATATGGATAATAGACAATGGATGTTCACATCACATGACTGGTGACAAGACAAAATTTGAATACCTAGAAGACTGTGATAGTGGCAATGTAAGATTTGGAAACAATGAACCCTGTTGTATAAAAGGAAAAGGAAGAATCTCATTAACCAAAGAACTCATATGTGATAATGCTTATTGGGTTGAAGGACTAAAACATAATCTTCTAAGTGTAGCATAGCTAATCAACACTGGTTTCAAGGTTGAATTCATGAATAGTCAAGCAAGACTACTGGATGAAAAAGGAAAACACATTGGATCAGGCAAACAAACAAAAGGTAACTTATTTTATCTTGATCTCAGTGAATATTCATGTTTTATTGCTCAAATTGAAGAAAGTTGGCTATGGCACAAAAGGTTATGTCATGTAAATTTTGATAACATGATAAAAATAAGTAAATTCAAGAAGGTAAGAGGCATTCCTACTTTGAAGAAACCTGATACTGGTCTATGTAAGAATTGTCAGATTGGCAAAATGAGTAAGACTAGTTTTAAGAGTAAAAACTATCAGTCTAAAGAGATTTTGGAAATTGTGCATACTGATTTATGTGGACCTATTGGAATACAAAGCTATACTGGAGATAAATTCTTTATTCTTTTCGTTGATGATTATTCTAGAATGATGATTGTTATGTATTTAAGAGAAAAGTCAGAAGAATTTGAAAAATTCAAATGGTACTTGGCAAGAGTGGAAAAGGAAACAAGGAAAAGATTGAAATGCTTAAGATTAGACAGAGGTGGTGAATTCATCTCCCATGAATTTAACAACTTTTGCATTGAAAGAGGAATCAAAAGATAGGTATCAGCTCCTAGAACTCCTGAGCAGAATGGAATAATAGAAAGAAGAAACAGATCTATTATGGATTGTGCAAGGACTCTAATGATAGAAAAGAACATCGCCATAAAGTACTGGAAGGAAGCTATCAGCACTGCAGTTCATACCTTGAACCAAGTACAATTGAAGAAAGACACATTCAAAACTCCTTATGAGTTATGGTATGGCTATAAACCCAATGTAAGTTACATGAAAGTATTTGGTAGCAAGTGTTATATCTTAAAAGAATCCAGAAGAAATAAATTTTATGTGAAAAGTGATGAAGGAATATTCCTAGGATATTCTAGCAAAAGCAAGGCATACAAATGTCTGAACTTGTCTACTCACAAAGTCATAGAAAGTATACATGTAAAATTTGATGAGTTTGCAAAAAAGACTGAAGAAGAAAGCAAAAGGGAACCTGAAAACTACAGGAGATTCATTTACATTGAACCTGAAACACTACTAGACACAACTATCAATGAGGAAACTATATCTACCGAGCCTAGCACAGTAACCGAGTCACAAGAAGAAGTTCAAACCGAGTCACAGGAAGAAGTTCAAACTGAGTCACAGGAAGAAATTCAGACCGAGTCTCAGCCTGAAGTTACCGAGCAAATATCTATCGAGCCAGAGCAACCTGAAGAAGAGATCCTAGAAGACAACAACATGACTCATTCAAAAAGCAAGGAACCTATACTAGCCAAATATTTTAGAAGGCATCATACACCAGATCAAATCATTGGAAACAAATCAGATGGTACTATGACAAGAAGTAAGCTAAAAGGTACATGTCTGCTTACTGATTTTGAACCTAGAAATATCAAAGATGCATTGAAAAATGAAAGTTGGATTGAAGCAATGAATGAAGAAATAGAACAAATACAAAAGAACAAAACACGGACTCTTATACCTAGACCTAAAGATAAGAATGTATTGGAACAAAATGGGTATTCAGGAATAAGCTGAATGAAGACGGTCAAGTATCTAGAAACAAAGCTAGATTGGTATGTAAAGGTTATTCTCAAGAAGAAGGTATAGATTATGGTGAAACTTTTGCTCTTGTTGCAAGATTAGAAGGTGTAAGAACTCTACTTGCTTATGCAGCACATAAAGGATTTAAGGTATATCAGATGGATATAAAATCTGCATTTCTCAATGGAATTCTTGATGAAGAAGTCTACATTGAACAACCTGAAGGTTTTGTTGATCCAAATAAAAAGGACATGGTCTGCAAGTTACGCAAAGCATTGTATTGTTTGAAACAAGCTCCTAGAGCATGGTATGAAAGACTCCATAACTATCTGATTCAGATTAATTTCAAAAGAGCAAATGATAACAGCAATCTGTATATTAAAGAAGGATCGGATGACAAAATTGTATTGGCAGAAATATTTGTAGATGATACTATATTTACAGGGAATTATGATCAGTGCAAAGAATTTTCAGAGAAAATGAACAAAGAATTTGAAATGTCTATGTTTGGTTTAATAAAATTCTTTGTTGGTCTTCAAATTCAGCAAACCAAGAATGGTATATACATTACTCAATCTAAATACATTAAGGAAATACTTAAGAAGTTTGGTATGGAAGATTCAAAACCAGTTGGTACACCCATGTGTACTGGATTGAAACTTACCAAAGATGATGATTCAAAAGAAGTAGATCAGACCTTATACTGATCTATGATTGGAAAATTGCAGTATGTAGTACATACAAGACTTGATATTGCCTTAGCAGTCGGTATAGTAGCAAGATTCTCAGCAAAACCTAAGGAAAATCATATGATGAAAATCAAAAGAATCTTAAGGTACTTAAGAGGAACTGAAGAATATGGTTTGTGGTATAAATTTGGAGGCAATCTAGACTTAAAATTATTTACTGATGCTGATTGGGTAGGGAACATTGATGATAGAAAAAGTACAAGTGGTGGAGCATTTTTTCTTGGAAAAAGACTGGTATCCTGGACCAGTAAAAAGAAAAATTGCACATCTCAATCCACAGCTGAAGCAGAATATGTTGCTATTGTAGTAAATTGTTGAAATATTGTTTGGTTTAAATAGTTATTACAAGGTATGAAGGTTGAAATCAAAGAACCAATTGTTATATTTTGTGACAATACTAGTGCAATAAACATTTCAAAGAATCCAGTAATGCACTCCAAAACCAAGCACATTGCTATGAAATATCACTTTGTCAGAGAATTGGTGCAGGACAAGGAAATCAGATTAGAATATATTCATACAAAAGAGTAGATTGCAGACATTTTCACCAAACCATTACCGAAGGATGCATTTGTGTATCTAAGAGGTATGTTAGGGGTCAGTCCCTTATCCGAGGCTCAATAAATATAGTTTTAGTGATGCATCAACTAGAACATGATTGAAAATCAACGTGTTGATGTAGCATATTCAAGGAATCATTGCATATGAATCAGTACTTGAGGTACATTAGCTTACACCGGTAATATGTGAATTGTCTTTGGCATGTGTTGTCAAAGAGGGAGATTTTTCTATGTCTTTGCTATTACTTCAAGAAATTTTCAATAGTCAGAGGAAGATTTTGCTGACAAAGGGAGATTTGAATCTGAACCGAGCTAATTCTTTCAAAATTTCTTATGCTATGAAATATTGTGTTGCCATCAATGCCAAAGAAGGAGATTGTTGGAAACAATTGTCTGAAGAAAATTGCTACTCAAATTATGTATTATCTTTGATGTCACACTATGTCATAGTCCGCAACATTCAGTGCCTACCGAGCTCAGTCGGTCTGCCTATCAGTATATTTAGTGCTTACCGAGTTCACTCGGTTATCAAAGAAAATTTAGTGTTTACCAAGTTCAGTCGGTTGTCAAAGAAAAGTTAGCATCTACCGAGTTCAGTCGGTTATCGAAGAAAAAGGATTATCAGTGTTTACCGAGTTCCCTCGGTCTCCGAAAGATTGTAGAAAGTTATGGTCACCGAGCACTGTCGGCCCTTGAAGGATCTTTGCAAATAAAGTTTTCTTATTTCAGCCAACTGTTATACTAAGTAATGCCGATTTGACAAATCTAAAATCATATAAATAAAAGGTCAAATGTGAAAAATGAATAACGAACATAACTGAAGATATATAGAAGAAAGATAGGAAAGGTGTGTGCAAAATTGTGAAGGATGATCAGATATCCTTGAGGAGCAGCAGAGATATATTCGATCAGGAAGGATCACACTTATACAGAATAGAGATCTGTAATCAGCAAGGCAGTTGCATTATTATACAGGTCATTTTCATTGTTACCTTTTTATCATTGTAACAGTGAATTCTAAATCTCTTAACCGAGTTGGTTTAACAACCATATTGTAAATCCTCTAACAAGGTGACAATTCCATTGAATTGTTCTCAAGACCTCTTACCAGGCCACTCCTAGCAGGGTGATTAAATCCTCTAACAAGGTCACACCTAATAGTGTGTTTTGTAACCTTTTACCGGGTTGGCTTCTAACCAGGCATCACTTCAGAAAAGTGAAAATCAGTATCTAGATACATTGGTGGTTTTTCCCATATTGGGTTTCCACGTTAAATCTTGTGTCTCTTGTGTTCTTAATAGTTATCTTAATCATATACAAGTGGTGATGAATATCTAAAGATAATTTTACTAATACTTTCTGCATCTACAATGTTACTGCAATCTATTTACCGAGTGTTAAACAGATAATATTCATTAAGATATCCTAAGGGATCTGGAAAGAAATAATTGTGAAGTGTTTTATGGTTGACTAATTCACCCCCCCTCTCAGTCACTTCATCCATATTCCATCACATGTAGCTTGAATTCACATGTTCTACATATTTCTCCTTGAAGCATCTGACAAACTCATCCCACGATGCGATACTATTTTCTGGCAAACCCCTATACCAATCTCTGGCATCTTCAACCAATGATTGAACAAAAATTTTCATTATAACATCTTCATGCTCAATCTCATAATCATTAACATTATCTGTGAAAAAATTCAAGTGCTCTTCACAAGTAATCACATTGTTTCCAGTGAATAATGGGATTTTCTTTCTAATCTCATTAGGGATAGCATTGGGTTGACCAGGAATACCATAAAAAATTAAAGGTCTATACCTATCCAAATGAACGGGTCTCCTTTGGAAATTTGGTTGGGCCACAGGAGTTGTTATAGTATTTTGACCAGGTATAGTCCCCATTGTACCACTACCTATAACAAGAACTTGGCCAGTATTCAAATTTGATCTAGGTATATTTTGTCTAGGATGAAAGGCTTGGGAATTTGGAAGTGAGTTGGCAGGCTAATTGGGTGGGATCATTCCTGAAATGACAGGGATAGAGATGCTAGTAGATGTGTTCATATTTTCATGTAGGAAAGCAATCTTTCTCTTCATCTCATCTGTAGTAGCCTCCATTTCTAATCTCTCAAGCTGAAGCGCCAAATCCTCTTTAGCTTTTCTAGCTTTTTCCAAATCTATGCTTGCTTGAGAGGGTGCACTAGAAACAACAATAGTTTTCATGGGCTCACTAATATTTATGCCCACCATTTTTTGTTTTCCCTTATCAGGAATTTCTTTTGTGACATTTTTAAGATCCTCATTCCTCTTTATTTCAGATGGGTGCAATTTCTAGAGAACATGTCCTGTCCCCTCAAATTCCTCGTGATTAGGTTTAACTTCTTCAGCCTCATTTCATAGAGTCTCCATATCACCAAAAAAATCCTTATCTAAACCCTAAATATATTATTTTAGATCCTTAGCCTGGACCTCATTCTTCTCAGTTTTTCTTATTAAATCTTGCCTTTCCATGAGAAATTCATATATTTGTTGTTCTCTTGCTTTCCTTCTATTAGCAATCTCTAATAATTTCTCAGGCTCCTTTTTCCTTAGAGGATTCACTTCTTCCCTCAATTTTTTAGAATCATATGAGGCAGTTTCAGCAACAGAAGTTTCTTCTGGTTGCTCTAAGGTTTCTCTTGTAGGGAAATAGCCTACCTCTATGATTTCCACCTCATGATGATGAACACTAGGCATGACTTTCTTAACATGTTTAGGATCATCAGAGGAAGAAGAAGCTTCATGGGGAAGTGGTGTAAGCATTCTATCCCTTGAAGGTCCTGGGGAGTTAGCAGTCATGTGATTTCTCCTAGACCATTGTTTTCTACCAGGTGTACGAAGCTCATCACCCATATTATTCTTAAGGTGGTCCTTGAAATAAAATCTCATGAACCTCAGCCGACTCATAGCGTGTCACAATAGGATATATCAAAAGTTTCCTACTACTAGAAACTAGTATACATAGATTTTTAGAGTCATCACCCACTTATAAGTAGGAATTGAATGATTATAACTGCTCTATAGCACAACAATAGATACTCAGCATAACCCTAGCCCATCCATTGTGCACTGTTTTCTTAGAAAGAAAATGTCCCCAGCAGAGTCACCAATTTTGTTAGCACTTAAACTTGCAAATGATTAAAATATTCAGAAAACTTACTGAATCAATGACTCATGCAATCCCAACAGATGTATCTAGAACAATTTAAATGCTAAGGTAATAAGGATTTGTGCCTTCTTCACTTTGAGTATGAAACTCAGGTAGGTTTACCTACAATAATTAGTTACTCTTAGAAATTCTGAGTTGAGCTTCAAAATGTGAATCAACTCCTTCACTATTATGTTATTCCCTTCAAGTTTAATTCAATATGACATTATGACTCTTAGTACATCCCAAATTATCCTGATGCATAGCACTGTAATGAATATTATGAATGAAATAACACTAAACAATGGTATAAGGATACTCATCCTTCTTCTTTTTATGAGTTTAAACCCAAGGAAGGATAACCTTTTCAAAGTGCTTCTTCAAAGCATTACAAAACTGATCTATGTACTTAACATAGCCAATATAGTTTACAAACATACAAGTAGAAGTAAATGAATATAATTTTTGATTAGAAGATGGTGAACAAATGCAAATCAAACTAAACCAATGCCGTATCTATTGGGTAAGAGTCAAAATTGTAAATCTACAAAATCTTATCAATATAAAGATACTGAAATTCAAATAAATTGCCTAACAATCCATTCTCCCAATTTCCAACCTTGTCATCAAATTCATGTACAGACTTTCAAATCTCAGAGACTTCCCTAAAGGTTTTACTCATTCCTTGAAAGAAACTCGAGTTCAGCACCTATATTCACCTTGTGAACAATGCATCAAACTAGCCTTACTAATTAAATGCATGAAAATTCAAAGCATCCATACATAAAGACAACCAAAATTGGCAATGAAACTTCAGTATATTTGTATTAACTTTCAACTATATGTATTACAAGTTTTTCCAAAACATGAAAGAAAGTTAGAATCTATATTTAGTCTTCTTTACAAAAAATTTCACCACCTCCACAAAAGAGCAAAACTTGCTATAGATACCTCTAGCCATCTTTGAATCCTCAAAAGGATGCAACAAGCTTCAGATGGCTAGGAAAATGACTTGCACAAAAGACAAAAAGTACAAACCAAAAAGTAGTGATTACATCAACAAAAAGTAGTTTGCAACTACTAACAACTTCACAGGTGGCACCTTTGTCTAGAAATATCTTCAGAGTAGTTACTTTGATTTGTAGCATGAATGATGATGGCCATACGACTAACCTACACCATCCTCTATTTGAAACATGCTCTCCCTCAAATTCTTGAACAGGTGCCATGTGTGTTTTATTCTTCTTCCTCTACCTTTGTTGCCTGGACAACTGGCTTCTTCTTTTTCTTTTTCAACAATTTGTCCCAAGCTACCACATCATCATGAGATGGCCAATTATAATTCTGTAGGTCCTTTAATTATTTGATGTGTGGGTCCCATTATCAATCAATAATAGCTTTTATCTCTACAACAAATCATGTGTAGTCACCTTCAACTTTGAAAAAACTATCAATTAAACCATTACACCCATCCAGGACTAAAGTATTTTCACCACTAAGGAAAACCTCTTGCCTAATCACCAACTGATCCATTGATGTTTTCCATTCAGCCAAAATGACCACACTTCCATCACTTGCAAAAATAGAAGGTAAAAAATTACTGTAATCTTTATCAAAAATAGCCAATTTAGATCTCACTTGGTTTGACTTCCCCTTAAAAAACATTGAAATAAAAACAACCAACCCAATCTTCTCATACACTTCAGTTACCACCTCAGGGATCTTAGGCCTATGATCTTGCAAACTATCAAGTTTATCAAATAATAAACTCCTCCCAAACCAAATGCTATGAAGTGGCTCCAAAGTAGCCAATGATTCATTTATCTTATCATTTGTCTTATGCAACATGATGATTGAATGATGGACTGATTCCATCTTTTCTTTTATCTTGTTCTGCCTATGTTGCACAACACTAGTCATAGTTTTTAGAGCTGCTTCTAGTCTGACTTTCTCTAGCTCTTCTACTCGGCACTCATGAACCCATGTTCCCAATTGAGGAGGGGCTTCAATCAAAAAAAGGGGGGGAGGCACTACCTTATCTACCTCTTTAAGCTTTTCTTTTAACTCCTCTAACTCACTCTCCATCTTCTTGATCATCATGAGTTTTAGATCTCTATCCTCGGCAACCTTCTTTGAATTTTCAAACAATTTGTTATATCTCTCTGATAATTGGATGGTCTTTGCCTCATTGAGATGAGAAAGGTGAATTACTATCTTTGAAATCTCAAGATCAGTCATACTTTGTACAGTCCAGACAATTTTATTACCTTCCATTTTGTCTTCAATGCTAACTAGAGAGGGTTTTTGAGTTCTTGGGGCAATGACCAAAGTGCAATAGCTTGTGACTTTGAGTCATATCCACTTCCTTTGATCACATCATCAATGTGCACTTCATCATTCTAATCTAGTTAGTGATAAAGGGGTAAAAGTACAAAGCTATGTCACACTTTTATAAAGGAAAAGGTCAACAACACACAAAAATTTTAACTTTAATGATATAAAAATGGTATTTATGTTTAAAATTTGGAGATGATGTAAACTAATGAAATGTGTAAAAGTGGATGAAGTTTATGGCTATAATTTTTTTAATTTTTTTAGAACAAGAATTCACATGGTTTTTAAAATTTTTAAGTGCATTTTTTACTTGCTGAAAAATGCTGAAAAACGAGGGTCTTGTTCGCACCAAAAAAGTATATGCAAATAATCTCTTTTTTCTTTGATTTCAAAATATGTCATAGATAAAATGTATAGCTAGTGCAAAAAAGAAGAAAAATTAGTTTTCAATGTATATTTTCTCTGTTATAACTACTCAAAGTCGAACATACCTGAAATCGACAATTTTCATCTCGCGTCAAATTTCCCCTATCAAATCTACACCATTCAGAAAATAAATTACACACTTTTGAAGATAACTCTCTCCGCTAGTGTTAAATATAAATTTTCAATTTTTTTGATAAGCTTTACTATTTTTTTCTATTTTTGAAGCATCTTGTTCTCGAATGTTAAATTACCTACTTGTAGTATTTTGAAATTATAATATATTAGATCTAATTAAAATACTATAAAAATTATATGATGATAATCTTGACTCTGTGCTCTAAAAAAGGGTATTTTTATATTTGTAAAAAAATATCATTAAAAGGAGTAAGATTTATTGAAACGTCACTTTTCTGAAATAATTTTATTTCTTTAGTAATTGTTATAAAACATGCATTTAACAGATATTTCCAATTGGAAAAGGTGAAGAACTTATCTAACTTAGCTAGAATGAATCTAGCTAGACCATATGTTTGACAAAAAATAATTTTAGTTAGAAATACTCAAATTTAGCTATGTTGATACGTTGTCCTGAAACGTGACACAACTTTGTGCTTTTACCCAAAGGTAGAAGTCAAATCCCACCTAGGAGTTAGGAGCATGCCACTTTTTTTAACCATCTGTCTGGCCTCTTCAACATAGATCTTCTCAAGGCTGGGATAATATGACTTTAAGGCTTTCAAAGTTTGTTCACTTGGTTCCATACCTTCAGGCAGAGCTTTCTTTACTTCTTCATGTTTCCTCCAAATAAGGAATTCCATGAATTCCTTACTCTTAACAAACTGGTCATCACTAAGAAATTCTTCTTCATACAATTCTCTTTCATCGTATCCTAATAATAATGCCAGGTCCCCTATTTCTTGTGTCTTTATTGTCTTTCCTTCTCTAATTGCCTTTCTCAATTGATGGTGATAGGTCCTTTTACCTAGCACAAGAATTGAAGCACTGTCCAATATCTTCTTTTGTTTGTTCCTCTCAGAAGGTTCACCCATCTAAATTTTTTGTTTCTTCAAAGGCAGTTCTGAAGTGGTCTCCACCTCTGTAGGATTTAGGGTTAAGTCAATAATTGGTTCTTCACCTACTGGAGGGGGATTTTTGGCCTCTTGTGATTGATTAGTGAATTCCTCAGGTTCAAAGGTGGAATAGTTCCTTGGCACATCTAGCTTCTATTCAAGCATCCCTTCCAACTGGTTGGACAAGGTACCATACATTTGTACCCATTTTTCCATTCTTTGCAAGTATGAGAGTTTAGGGAAAAAACCACTAAAATGAATTCCAACCTCCTTCAATTGAGTCTCCAAGTCTAGTAAATCAAAGTACTTAGTCCATTTCCTCTTTGCTTCATCAAAGTCTATTATGTTTCTTACTATATCTTCCTCATCAAGGCCCTCATGTTCTCCAATCATTCCAATACCAAGAATCAAAGTCATCCTGGCCATTCTAATGAAGCCCTCAGAATCGACATGCCAACATGTGCCTGTAGTCATCTTCAAATGATTTAACTAGCTACTGACTTGATCTAGTTCCCTTTTCCCAATCAGAAATCCATCAATCTTGAATTGCCTGGGCGTGAAAGTACCCTTTCTTTGAGGCCCTATATGCTCTTTATCAGTCCACATTAACTACCAAATAAACTCCATCATGGCCACCCTAGGAGGTACATATCTTGGGATTAGGTGTGGAGGCTGAGGGAACCCATATACTCTAATAACTATGGAGTTATTTCCCAAGTTAAAATCTCCCCAATTATGGTTTCCTGGCCACTTATCCTCAAATTGCAATGGTCTTAAAATTCTCAAAACCTTAGTTGGCAATCTCACCACATTTGTGCCTAACATTTCAAGCACTTGATGAACAAAGTAATTCTAAAAAATGGCGAAGTCACACTCATTGGATGTGATATTCCAAACCTTCACCTAATACTGCACTGGGCTGGGAGTGTCCTTAAAATGGGTCTTAATCTTCAACACCTTTGCATCAAGGTCACTAACATGGTGGTATAGAATCAAATGCATGAGAATAGAGTAATGCATGAACTTAATAGGCATTTTCTTCTCTTTGACAAACACAAACCCATCATGCATCCTATCGATTATATACTGGATATAATCATAATTAGTGTTTGTGTGGGTACTCTAAATGTCCAAGATTATCATTAAAAGATCAGAAGGAAATCTATCATCATCCCCATCTATACCCAAAACCCTACACAATCTATGACACAAGAGCTTCATATAACGATTGAAGGATGTAAATGAATAAGGGGAATTCATATTTGGTGGGAGAGGGGCTATGTCCTTATCATGTTTAGGCATATGCTTGACTACTTGGTTTTTTACTGGCCCTATATTACTAGCATATTTTTCCTTTTCCCTCCTTAGGTCATTTTCAGTAGAAGAAGAGGAATAAATATTGAAAGCTCTCATGAAAGACCCCCTATCTAGAGAAAGAAACATAGACTGGTCTTCACATGTAATGCATCTAGAAATAGGGTCATATAACCTAGCCAGCTCAATGATTAAATCAACATCTACAAACACATCAAGCACAATGAATTTTTCCATTCCCAACACCAAAGCATTGCATACAGGTATAGGCCTACTTCTATTATTGTTAAAATATGAGAACAAGGAAAAACCAGAACCAAAAGAAGTAATGGGGTCCCTACATTTGTCTATGAGGTCCTCAAATGTCATGTTGATGGCTTTCTTATTTTGATTCAAACCAGGAAGCAGCCTGATGAACTCATCTAAGTAATTTGGCTTCCCTCTATCATCTCCACCCTGTTCTTGTGTGGCCCAACTAGATGATGCTTGACTCACTACAGGATGACTCATCTTCGATGGAACAAGAATTCCTTAGCTCTGCAACTCCTCGCACTATTCACTCACTACTACAACAACACAATCTCAATTATCTCCGGAATGACTTTGAGCAGAAAAAAAAATGCACTCCTATCTATATAGCTCAAAATTCATGTGCATACGATTGCCAAATCATAACAAATCCAACTTAAGTCACTTTTGCATTCAATTCTGCATATTGCCAACCTTCAAATCAGAGCTAGTCATGCCATGGATGCTGACAGGATGATTTAAAAAATAAAAAACATAGCACGAGAGTAGTAATCATGACTTTTTTGCATTAAAACCCTTGTTAAAACCTAATTAGATGAATTTCTACCCTTTTCTAGCTTGGCATAGTACTTGTTCCATGGTGCAATAGCTCATAACACTTATGGCATGAAAACTCAATTAGACAAAATTCAGCGATCATGCAAAGGATCTCATGTTCTCTGAAAGAAAAGCTAACCCAAGGATAAGTTAGGAGATCATGCAACAAAGCAATTCGCTTAATCTTGGAAGGGCTTTGTAACCCATGGTTTTAGTTTGAGACCCCATGATGACCGTTGATCCCAAAGATGATCAACGGTTCATGGGAAACCCTTCAAAACACATGCTAATCCATGCTCAACTCAGAGATTCAGAAACTAAAGACTTTGCCAGTTCTTAGAACCATTTCTTTAACCCAACATTCACCAAGAGAATTAGCAAACAAGGCTATCTCGCAATCTCAGGAAGGAATAGCTAACCATAGTCAAGCTTCAAGAACGATCGAGTGACATGTACCTTTAATTTGCTAAATATTTTAAAACCAAAGGTTAAATTTTGAGATTACGCGCTGACCTTTGATCTTCAATGCTATCGGCGACTGTCACTAAATGGTTTAAAGTCTTTGACCATAACTCTTTTATAACAAGAATGAGCGACAATTTTAAAAACACTCTTAACTTTTCCTTTGTTCGTCGAGTCGTTGAATCATTTGTGGCTGCACTAAAACCTTTGAGATCCCATGAATACTACATTCACTTAATTGCTATATGATTTAGGGCATGGCCACTTTTCTTTGAGATTATGCGATATGTGAAAACTTAGCACTCCGCCAAATTTAGAGAATATCAAACCTAAGTTAGTCGCTTGAACGCCAAATGATTGTGAGTAAGACCTAGTCCTTGCAAGATTAAAACACAACTGCCGGATGAAAAGATAGTCAACGGTGTTTGCTAGTTTGCTAAGGCATTCTAAACATAACTGCCCGATTAAGAGAACCAGAGAAAACTGTTGTGCCAAGGCACTGAAGGTTAACATGAAACTACCAGGAAATGAGCGAATAGGAGATAACACATTTCTTGATTTTCTCAAAGGTTTGGATAATCATTGAATAACTTGGAGACTTAGCTATTAGCATGATACATGACTTGGGTTTAATACATTTGCCTGCTCACTGAATGACTTAGAGACATGAAACAACATTGCATGATTTAGCGAACGCGTGATAGAAATAAGGACATGCATGGTCAAGACACTTAAGTTTCCAAAAAGTAATGACAAATCATAAGAATTAGGGCTAACTTAAGGGTATATACGAAGAAAAAATACTTTTCAAGGACACAACCTAGGGCAAGGGTTTTTTTCAAACTTGATTAGGGAAAATTTGATGAATTTTGAAGACCTAAACCATAGAAAAATTGCAAAATGAGTAAATCATGACTTGGATAGGAAAACCTCAAAAACCTAAAAATATATCCAACACATAGAGGATAGATCATACCCTTACGTCAAACCACATCTTGACCATGGTCAGACATAGCCCTCCTCTTAATCCTTGTGAAAATCCTATAAATGGGGTGCATTCCTACTTCACAATCATCAACCCTCATTTTAGCAAGTGCATTATAGTTGTTTTAGAATAGAAATATCATTAGAACATCATCAAAATATTTAATTCTCATTGAATCATGCTTAATTTAGTTCAATTTCGTAGATCAAAAGCATTATTCATGCATCATTTAGCATTATTTATGTCCATTTTAGTATAGATCTTAATCAAAACTTCATTTCTCATTTTCTAAGTTGTCCCATATGAGCTTAAGTACAGTTGAGAGATAAACAAAAATAGTTCCCTAGGAATAGAGAGTGATGGGATGCTCTTGAGTAATTTATATCATGCTTTATCAAGTTTTCTATCATGTTTTGATTTAAATTCTCATACTTGTTGGCAATTTGGCTATGGTACATACATGGATGTTGTCATTATGGCAACATATGTTCCCTATGAAGATCACATAAACTGGAAAGTAAGTATGGAAGACCGCAGACTAAAATTGTCTTAGTATGAAATAGTGTTTTTGACAGAGCACCCGATACAGTTTGTTTTGGCGATGTTCACTGGAACATGATCAGAGTTTGTGTAGTTGAACATAGACTCTATGGTGTCTAAGGATACCCCATCTTAGTGCACAAAAGAGTATAGATAGTATGGACAAAGTTATGATTGTTTTACCAATGACAGAGTATAACCGACAAAGCAGTTTTGAAGGCAGAACTAGTAAATGAATTAAGGGATTATTTTGCTTGTCAAAATAATGACTTAATATTATAAAGAGATGATGTACTAGATGTTTACTCTTGGATAAAGATGTGGAAGCTAACCAAAGAAGATATTATGTTTGTATCTTGTATAAAGATGTAATATTGTAATGTACCGAACATACTTGAAATGTAACTTATGACAGTTGTATATTGTGATAGCGGCGAAAGTTGTTGATGTGAAGTTGTAAGTAGTACCATATTGTAATTAGTAAAAATTTGTATTACTTGTTTGGGCAGTGAGCTCATTTGGTAATCAAGTTTTGTATCTACAACTCCTAACAGGGTTGAGGCTTGTAACAAGGCCTATAGTCCCTTAACCAGGACTGATACACTATATGATTGTAACAGGCTCCTAACAGGGTCAACATCCTTAACAGGATATTTTTTGATTAGTGGATCTTTGTGGATACCATCCCCACCAGGGTTTTCCCTTGGCTAGGGTTTCCTTGAGAACATATCATGTGTTATGAGTTCTTTACATTTACTATTATGTATGCTATTTAGTCTATTATGCTTTAAAGTAATCTGCTATATCCATAAGTGGGAAAAAGCAAAAGTTTTTGAAATATTGATTCACCCCCCCCATCTCATTATTTGATATTTCTAACAATTGGTATTATAGCGCAGTTACTCGGAGAAGGAACATTCAACAAAAGCCTAGTAGCTTGAGTAAGATCTCTATGGATATGGATCAGTTACAAAAGAATCTTGAAGAAGCTCTTGAACAAATTGATATGCTTACTGATGAAAGAAACACTCTGAAAAGAAAGTATGATGATGCAAAGAATCTTATTGAAAAATTGAAAGGTAAGATAGAAGATCTAAAATTTCAGAAGGAATCTAAAATTTTTGTTGAAGATTGTGATGATTTAGAAAAAGAAAATGTGATCCTTAAACATGAATTGAAGATAGAAAATCTGAAGCTTAGCTTGAAAGATGGAAATGACAATCTGAGATCTAAGAATGAAAGTTTAAAGAATGAGAATGAAGATCTAAAATCTAAACTTGGTAAGGTAACATCTAAATTTGATAAATTCAAATTGCAGTATGATGAACTTGAGAAATACAACAAGATTGTGAAAGGTGAATTGACTCAATCTAAACAACTTTAAAGACTATATCCAAATAGTGAAAAGATTAATGAGCAAGTATCTTATGGAAAACCATTCTATGACAAAAATGGTCTTGGATTTAACACATTGAAGATATTTAGTGAAAGCAAGAAACTAGATCTGAATGTATGTGAAAGCAGTGAAGGAAAGAAGTTAGATGAGAACAAATCTGAAGATGCACCTAAGCAGGAAGAATCACCAAAGCAAGAAGATGCACCGAAGCAAGAAGAACCACCAAAGCAAGATGAACCATCCAAAGGTATGCAAAGAGAATTCAAAGGTAGATGTTTTTCTTGTAATACTTTTGGTCATATGAAGAGAGATTATACAGGTAAACAATTCAAACCTCTTAATGGATATTGTTATAATTGTCATGATTTTGGACATAGAGCTATTGAAAGTAGAAAATCTAAAGTTATTGAGAATAATTACAATAGTAGAATGCCTAGAAATACTAACAATGCAGATCAGAGATCAACTAAAGACATGAAAAGAGGACATGGAATAGTATGTTATAGATGCAACAAAATTGGACACATTGCTAGAAATTACAGGACACAAATCAATCAGCAAGCACTTAGATATGGAACCAATGGAATCATTTGTTATATATGTAACAAGATTGGACACATAGCAAGATTTTGCAGAATGAACAATGGAGGTTTTCATCATAACCCTAACCCTAGAAACTATGTAAGAAGGAATGAAAATGCAAGAAACAAAGAGAAAGGTTGTTGTAGCAATGAAGATGAAGTAAAATTTGTTAAAGGCACATATCAAGGAGGTATATTTAGCACTGAAGGTAATTAGGAAGGTAATGTATCTGATGGTAAGAATGAGTCTTTACCTAACCCTTCTTTAAGCACTTAAATTATGTAAATTTATGTAGTTTAGGAACTTAGAATTAGTGTAGAATTAGATTTTGAATGAGTTAAGTTTTGCACAATTAGATGAAGGTTTGTTATGTTATACTAATTCTATGATTAAGTATGCAAAAATAAATATTATGTTTTGTGAGGTCACAAAAGATTTATGGTTGCAGGTTTACAGAATCAACTTTTTGGCATTTTAGCGGCAAAAGAATTGAATGTGATGTCAGATTGAGTAAATGCTAAGTATTTAAAGATTGAAATCAAATTTATTGTGATTATCAAGTGATTAGAAGTGATTTGGAGAGTGAAGAAAGAAGTTTGGAAGTGATTTGTAGAAGTTTGAAGCGTCAATCTAGCGAAAGCCCTAATTTTTTGAATTTAAGGTATTTATCCGACTAAGATCTTGAATCAGTTTAAGTAATTAGATATAATCATGAATGTGTCATTGATTCACAACATTAAGGATAAGAACAGACCCAGAACTAAGAAAGATCCAATTGAACCCTCAGAAAGAGATGCTAGCTTACCTTTATCATCCGTACCAAACGGAGTTCTTCATTTAGAGAATGTTAAAAGTTATCTTGGATGCAAATATTAAACCCTAAGGGAGAGTAATTTTAATGGTGAATATCAAAAATTCTACAACAAGGATATGTCAGTGAAACAAGGTTATGAACATCTAGAAAATAATGAAATCATTGAGTACTCTATGAAATATGAATTTGATGATGAGGAGTGTACTAAGATCATTTTGAGTAGGATACATAATGGTAAATTTTGGTTAGAAGATAGAGTTATAGACATAACTGCAGACCTAATTCATGATGTGACTGGATTATCAAAAGTTGGTGCAATTCCACTGAATGAGAGAAACAAGAGAAAGATTGTGATTGATAACACCGGTTCAATATACAATGGTAGAGGTATAGTCATTAGTAAGATTAAGCAAGATGATGTAAGATACTTATGTAAGATTTTGACAACAAAATTCTGTGGAAGTTCTAGAGAAGATGATATGTCAGTAGGTATGGTACTCATTGCTTATTTGATGTCTGTGGAGAAGAAGCCTATGGATATGTGTGAAATTCTAAGAATACAGTTGTTTGAGAATTTGGAAAAGATAAAGAAAGCTAAATACACTCACTTTAGATTTTCCTCATTGGTTACTTACATGTTCTTCCACTTGCTAAGAAGATTTCCTTACACTATTGATTGGAATGATGGTGAGAATACTATGTAAAGAATCAATAAAATTTACATGAAACATCTTATTGAGAAGGTTAATGATAGTGTAAAGTTAGTGTTGAAAACCTTTCAAAACATTGTGGTAAATAGATCAAGAATTCTTCCATCCCTAGTTGAGAAATAAAAAGATGATATATGTTTTATGGTTGATACTGATTTCACTTACATTGAGGCAGTAGAACCTAGACATGAATTCATAGACCCTCTTGGCTATGAAATCTCTGAAGTTGAAACAAAAGGATATGTTAGTAGATTATTGAAGAGTAAAGTGGATGCTCATAGCAATAGATTTGGAACATATGATGAAAACTTTGATTCAACAAAGACACTCAAGGAAGAGAAACAATCAAAGAAGAGAGTGGAGACTACAATAAAGAAAATTCTAAAAGAAATAGGTATGAGCGAGTAGGAATTTGATATTGCAAGAAAGACTACAGAAGAAATAAGGCAAAGTGAGATACTACCAGTCCCACCTTTGGTATCAAGTACATAACCCATTCAAGTTAAGGTAAAGGTTGAAGAACCTGAGAAGGAGCAAGAAATTAGTTAGATAAAGAAACCCTCTTCTTCAGCACCAAGCAAAAGAATGAAGGTAAGTGCTTCAGGAATGGGGAAAAGACAAAAAGTAATTGTTCCACTAGTACCTAGAAGAGTTGCAGAGATAAAAGATGATGAAGTAACAATAAAGAAGAAATCATGGAAACCAAGGATAGAAAGAGTTAATGAAGACATATTGCATCATGGAGACTTTACCAAGATGAACAAATACTATGATTTATATGGATCCTCTGACCGATTAAATCTATAGAATGCAATGGTTACACATATGATTTTGGCAAACAAGAAATTTGATGCTATTCATGGAAAGATACCAGAAGATTTGTACAATAGACTTGTGAGTAGAAAGATGAGAGCACAAGAAGAAGATACTAATATAAGAGAGAATGTGATAAGATAGTTCTATGACATAAGAGATGATGACCACCTTAAATAGATCCTCAAGCCACTTGAAACCCTATTAAGAACCAAAATAAGAACTATACAAATAATGGAAGGTCAGTATGAACAAGTGAGGACTGAAACTGAACAAGCAGTTGTGCAAGTGCTAGTAGACTTGGTAGTAGGAAAAGATAGCAAAGAACAATTAGTTGTAGAACTAGTAGAGAAACAAAGTTTAGAATAGGTAGAGGCAGCAATAGAGGTAGTTGAAGTTGAAGATATTCCCTTTTCTTCTATAAACATTGGCATAGAATCTATGGACATTGAAGGAACAAAAGTTACTTTAGGTTCAAATGATGCGGTACTCAACAGTTTGGATAACATTGTTGACAATTTGGCTTTGGGAGAGTAGGAAAATAGTATTGAAATAGAGACTACATGAACAAAGAAGCAAATGGTAGTAGCGGTCACTACATCTAGTACACCTATTGTACCTATGATACCACAAGAGGACATCAGTGTTACCCCTAAGATTGGAAAGAAAAGAGAGATTGGTTCGATGCTTGAAGATTTAGGCAAAGAAGTGGATGACGTTGATCAACTAGATTTGATCACATCTTTGAACAAAATTATTGGGAAAAACAATAAGCTCAAGAATTTGGAAGGTAGCCTGAAAGATTTGACTGAGAAGCTACGAAGTGTTATATCTACAAAAGTCTTTGATTCAGACCCACTTGAAAGAGAAAAGATGGTAATAAATTCTTTTGATGTTGAGTTCACTAATTTGACTGATATTGCTAAGGTTAAGGCACATGAAGCTTATGAAGCTGAGATGTTGCAGAATATAAGTCAGAATATCAACAATGACATTGGCAGCCTTGACATATACATTAAGAACTTAAGGAAACATCTTGAGACTGGAAAGTGTTTGTACATTCAGTGTACAAAATCTGAAAATATAATAATTGAGGAAGAGAAGAAAATAAAAGAGAAGCGAGATGAAATTGCAGCAGAGACAAACTCAATGGCCAGCCCAATCATAAAGATCAGTGCAGTTGAGAAAAAGATTAGAAAATTATATGATGAGATAAGGACTTTGAATGATGAGAAGAATAGGAAAATTATCAAGATGAACATCTTGAGAGAGCATGTCTCAATCAAGTTGACTATAATAGAAGAGTAGCTAGAAGAATGTCTTACTTCTAAGACATCATTTCAGAAGTTCAACTTTGAATCTCTTCAAGCTTGTCAGATTGCAACATACGGATTGAGTACTTTACTCAATGTAGCAGAATCAATTAAGAAGGCATGAGAGAAAGATTTTGAGGCTTGGAAGTCAGATTTTGCAGATTGTGTTGCAAGCCTACCAGCTTTGCAATAAGATAGTAAGGTAAAAGTTTTGACACAATTTTGTATATCCCTTTCCACCCTTTATTTTGTCATTGTTGTCAAAGGGGGACAGATACTTAGAAAATTATCTATATATGATAAGGAAGGATACTCAGAGGTGGAGTTCTATGGATTATTATGAAATATTATAGATTATGTGTATATTTTGAGTAGATATAAGGATAATATTCTCTGGCCACAATTTTGATATAAATTTTGAGATTTTGACTTGTACACTTAGCCAATTTTCTCATATGTTGCCACTAATGACAAAGGGGGAGATTGTTGGCAATTTGGCTATGGTATGTACATGGATATTGTCATTATGGAAACATATGTTCCTTATGAAGATCACATAAGATGGAAAGTAAGTATGGAAGATCGTAGACTAAAATTGTCTAAGTATGAAACAATATTTTTGACAGAGCACCTGATACAGTTTGTTTTGGCGATGTTCACTAGAACATGATCAGAGTTTGTGTAGTTGAACATAGACTCTATGGTGTCTAATGATACCCCATCTTAGTGAGAAAAAGAGTACGGATAGTACAGACAAATTTATGATTGTTTTACCGATGACAGAGTATAGCTGACAGAGCAATTTTGAAGGCAAAACTAGTAAATGAATTAAGGGATTATTTTTCTTGTCAAAATAATGACTTAATATTATAAAGAGATGAAATCCTAGATGTTTACTCTTGGATAAAGATGTGGAAGCCAACTGAAGAAGATATTATGTTTGTATCTTGTATAAAGATGTAATATTATAATGTACCGAACATACTTGAAATGTAACTTGTGACAGTTGTATATTGTGATAGCGGTGAAAGTTGTTGATGCGAAGTTGTAAGCAGTACCATATTGTAATTAGTAAACATTTGTATTACTTTTTTGGGTAGTGAACTCATCTATTAATTATGTTTTGTATCTACAACTCCTAATAGGGTTGAGGCTTCTAATAAGGCCTATAGTCCCTTAACTAGGACTGATACACTATATGATTATAACAGGGTCAACATCCTTAACAGGATATCTTTTGATTAGTGGATCTTTGTGGGTACCATCCCCACCAGGGTTTTCCCTTGGCCAGGGTTTCCTCGAGAACATATCATGTGTTATGAGTTCTTTACATTTACTATTATGTATGCTATTTAGTCTCTTATGCTTTAAAGTAATCTTTTATATCCATAAGTGGGCAAAAGCAAAAGTTTGTGAAATACTGATTCATGCCCCCCTCTCAGTATTTCCTATTTCTAAAAATACTAACATATCATTTAGGTTTTTAGTTCACAAAATTGTACACACAAAGATTGATCAAGATCATGTCCTTTACATCTTTAAGAGGAAGAATGAAAGGAATTACACTAGGTAGAGAGATAGAGCTTGCACAAAATTTGTAAGATATAGGAGGTATAACTAAAGTGTAAATATGAGAAATAGAAGGTTTAGGAAGGAGTCTTGGTGAGGGGAAAGGAGATGGAACTATAGAATCATTGATTTCAAAAACCTTTTTGGCTTTGAATTTTTTATGTGAAAGGAAGAAATTGTCTTTCTATAGTTGATTTGGTTGAGACATGCTAGTCCAAAAAAATTCAAGGTAAAGGTATCCATGACTAGCTAATGGATGATAGAGACTATGGTTATCACGATGATTTCTCCATCATGGTGAAATTTCAAACACTTATAGAGAGGAGAAACAATATTTTTCATGGAAGTGTACCAAGGAAGGCCAAGTCTATCTTGAAACTAATCAGAAGTTGGGATGACAAAAAAGGTGAAATCTAATGATTTTTTACCAACTTTTATATGAAAGTTAATGGAGCCATGAGTTATACAAGTAAAACCATTACAATTCTTAATCATCACATCTAATTTTTCATAGGAGTCTTTCTCGATGTGTCTTGTGTAATTTTTTTATTTAGTAATAAGATTTACCACAAAAGTAGGATATATAAGTACCCCATAAGACAGAAGACCATTAATTTTCACAATAATTTAAGGAGGACCACCATGTTCCCTAATAGTCTCCTTGGGATCACATGAAATTCAAAGCTTAGGTGCTGGTTTAGGTTTAGGTTTGGATTGATCAATAATTTTTACAACATTTCTTTCCAACGTATACTCACCATCATAGATCACAATAGTAGGAGGATCAACAATAACTATCGAAGAAGTAAAGAAATCTATAGAATCAATGGTATTGGTAGAATAGGAAGGTAAGGGAATGTTATAAATTTTAAAGTTTTGGTTGGGAGGGGAAACATATATTTTTTCTTCATCATTAAATCCCTCAGAAGATATAGCATTAGAATCAATAAGGTCTTGAACAATAGATTTAAAATAGAAATACTTTGTTGAATCATGACCAGGTTGATGATAATATTACAAAAAGGACTTGGGATCAAATTTATTGTTGGATTTTTTTTAAGGGTCAATTTATTTAATGGGAGAAAGTGTTGAGATATTATCATTAATCAACCTCAACATCACATTATGAAAATATTTAGAAAGAGGTGTAAAATTACAAGAATATTTAAAAATAGATGACAAAGAAGCCACACCTTAGGATGTTGTTTCCACTTACACATAATTTTTTTTTGATGAATTGTTTCTCTAGATTAATCCTTTAATATTTTGAAAATTTTGGAAAGGATGGCATGTGGAATTACTCTTATCAACTAGAGTCATTAAGATCATAATTATGAAGTGTTAGGATCAAGTAACATTGAGAGAAGGGGGGAATGGGGTGAATAAGTGTTGCAACACTCTTAACAATTATTAACCTTTTAATACTTAACCATGGAATATCTGAAATAATAAGAACATACACATAAATTAGATAATGCATAACATGGTGATTTATTTTTTAGGAAAACCCATCCAAGGGAAAACCCTAGTGAGGATGGTATCAAAAAATATATGCACTAAGAGTATAATGTCCTTGTTAGGAGACCTAGTTGTATTAGGAGTAGAATATTACATTAGTATATGTCCTTGTTAGAGGATAGACCATATTAGTAGTCTATTTAACCTTGTTAGGGGTAAATAAAAAATGGATCTCACTGGTCTTAGAAATGACTCATTGTCTCATATTACAAAAGGATTTTACAACAACAAAAGTGAACTATTTAATAGCATATGTTATGCCAAAGTAGTTCCACTTAAATCTCACAACAATAATAATAGAATCTACACTTAATTAGTCATCACATATCACTTCTACAACATCTCCCATCCTTGCTGCCCAAAAATTACACATATACATATCCGATCAAGTTTGTTTCTCTGTTGGCTCACTAATTATTCAAAAAATGTGTCTCCAAACTTGGCCCATAATGAGATAATAAACACACAATCTTTCATACAGCAAGATAGGTGAGAAAATATTATAAATCATAAGCTAGTTCAAAAAAATAACTAATGTAAAGTCTCCAAACATCACATCTAGTCATATGTCATATTTTCATTGTTTAGCATACTTGTATGACTTCACCAACCTGTAAATTTTGTCATACATAACCAAAATTACTGAAACCATAATAAAAATTTTACTACATCCCATATATCATGTATGCAAGCTTTCATGTCATGACAATTAATATTCTATGCTCAACAATGAAAACAACTTGATTGTACCCTGCAAAGTAACTCTGTACTTAGGCATTTTTTACTTGACTAAACTTGTCCAAAAATTGAACCATTTCTAGTCCAGGTGACCATGGAAGAGATATGTGTTTCAATAAATGAAAACATATACACATTCATTTACTATCCATCTACCAACAATCTCCCCCTTTGGCATTGATAGAAACACTTATTGTAAAATGACTAAGTGTCAATGCCAAAAACAAATTGTAGTCCCCATAATTACATACCTCTTATTACTCCCTATACATATAAACATATCATATATAATTTTTCACCTTATCACTCCTCATTTGACAAAAATAAGTAGCTATATATGGAAAAAAAAATTTAACTCTCATCATGTAATCAGAACATGTGTAAGATGCCTTGGAAGTTTGTCTCCAAGGTATACAATTATATTTCCCATGAAATTTTCATTGTCTAGGATACCTTAATCAATCCACTTAATTCATAGGAAGATATCTCTTCACTTTTCAAATCTATAGAAGAAAGTCCAGAATAGGACTCCTTGGCCAATTCCAAGACTTCTAAGCTCTTTTTCAAAATAGTGAGTTTAGGAGTGATTATACTCCTAAACTCAGAGATTCTTTTTAGCTCTCTTTATTTCTTTGCCTCAAGTACACTAATTTTGTCCACAATCCTAGACACCTCCTTGTAAAAATATGTGATAGACTATCCAGTTGTCTTACAGTCCTTCTCTATCTTATCTAGCAACTCTTGATCTTTATTTATGATATCCACAATATTCTTTACATGTGTTAAGGGAGTAACAAAATGAATATGTACCTTCTTTCTTTGACTAATACAGGCTTTTATATCCTTTATAGTGATGTCCAAAACAATTACATCTCAAGAGATTGAATTGCACACCTTTGATAGCTTCTTCTATCTATACTCTTTCTCCACTTTTTCTTCTGTGACCTTCTCCAAGGTTATCAAATGGGTATGAAAGTGATCGAAGACTTTGTTCAAGTTATCTATAGCATCACTTCCTTGAAAAGTGAAAGGAAAAGGTAGGAGTTTACTCACCCTGTCAACTTCTATCTCTAATATGTTATCCTTTTTTCAGACTTTTGTTCTAATATTTCTTTATCCTTGGAAAAGGCCATTAGTGACAACTTCATTAGATCATCTTCATCCATATCATTCACATTAGTCAAAATTGGATTTTTATTAATTACCAACAATGGATTGTTAGAATTTGTACTCACAGTTTGTTCAATTATTTTCATCAGATCACTCACTGGAGTATCTATAGGTTAAGACTTAACCTCTTTCAAAATTTCAACTTCTTCCTCTATTTCTCTCTTTTGTCTCATGACCTTATTTAATTCATTGGGTTTTTCTCCTTTATCTATAATCTATGTTTCTTCACTCAAAAGATCAGGTATGAGTTGTGAGAATGGATCCTTTTTTGACAAATTAGCATCAAGTGTGATGCCCATGCCTTCAAAAATAAGTTATGTTGTTGCACAATATATATAATTGATCAGTAATTTCATCGTCCTTAGATCATCCTTCCTTTTCTCTAACTAATTTATATGATTCACCAACCTTTATTTCTTTCAGTTTCATCCCTTTAGAAAGATTGGGTTTTTTAGCACATTCTCTAAGTAGAAAATTATCAATGGCCTTTTGTGTATCTTCTTTTACTTCTTCATATTTCCATGTCATTATCTTGATCAATCTTTTCTTTTTCCTTAGTAAAGGTTTCACCTTCTTAAAATTATTTCAATCTCTTAGTGGAAAATAGATGGATGTATTGTTGGAAAGTTGGCTATACTGATGTATATGATAGAGTCTAGTGTTTTCATTATGGAAACAAAGTCATATAGCAATTTGGAGTCAGCGCACTTGATGGGAAGATAAGAAATCAGCTAAGTGTTGAAGACTGGACAATGTACAAAGTTCTTGAAGCTTAGAGCATTAGTGCACGTGTGTATGACCAAGTTATGTTATGCACCCTAGAAGATAAGTTGGTTCGACTATATTCAAGATTATTCTATGAGAGCATGATCAAATATGCAAGTATGAGAAAGATACAGATAGTTGAAGTTACATAGCCAGTGTGTGCCAGAGAAGAACAAAGTAAGCAGCCGATTGTTAGCATTTTGAGTTGCAGTTATATTATAATAATGTAAAGGCTATGCACCTATTTTAATTAGGTTCTTGACATGTAAATATGTTTTTTTATAAACACACTTGAGCCAATTCAATTGGAAGCGTTGTATGTAATAGGTTTAAGGGCTGACATAATTGTTTGTTTTGTATGTGCATATAAATATGAGATGCGCCCATTGTAATTAGTATGGAAGTTGATATAAAGTTGTGATAAGAAGAGGAGTGTTCAAAGAGACTATAAGATGTATTAGAGCTTTGCAAGAGGTCAAAGTATCAGCGCATCAAAGGAACTGATCTGGCAAGTAGTGTCATAGTGATAGTTCATCCAATAGATATAGTGTGTATCTGAGATCAGAAGGTTGTAGCCTTCACCACTTGAGTAGTGAGCTCTAGGATAGTGCATCCAATCCCCTAATAGGGACTATTGTAAAAGACTCCTAATAGAGTCTGACCCTTGACAAGGTCTACTATAGTTAATGCATTGTAAAGAAACTCCTAACAGGGTTAAGGATCTGCTAACAAGGATCATAAAACACTAGTACAAAATATTAGTGGGTGTCAATTCCCACTGGGGTTTTTACCTACTTAGCTTTCCCCATAACCATATTGGTGTTATGTGTTGATTTCATGTTTCATGTTTATGTGGATGTTCATTTTAATACTTAAGCATTTAAGTTAAGTTTAAAGATAAAATACAGTGAACACTGATTCAGCCCCCCCCCCCCCCTCTTAGTGTTCCCATTCCTAACAATTGGTATCAAAGCTCTGGCCCTCAGCAAAGAAGTTTAACCACTTGAGGAGATCATGGAAAAATAAGAAATGAAACATCTGAAAAGAAATCTTGAAGCTGCTCTTGAAGACATGGATAAATCAGAAAGAGAAATTGAAGAACTAAAAGAAAAAGTTGGTGATGCTCAATTAGTTATCAAAAGGCTAAGAAAGGATTTGAAAGAATGCTCTACTAGTGATCTAGGAGTAATGGTCAAGAAGCTGAATGAAGACAATGCATCCTTAAAAGAACTACTTGAAGAATTTGATGATAAGATGATTAAAAACTAGGAAGTCTATGAAGAACAAGTCAAAGAGAACCTTCAACTCAATGAGGAATTAAGGAAAGAAAACATGGAAATCTTGGAGCTAAGAAACAACAAAGAAAGCTTAGAATCTGAAATTAAAGAATCACATTGACAAATTACACATTAGTTTTAATTTGATAGAATCTCAGTTGTATGCAAGAAGAGCCAAAGGAGAGACTAGCTGCATTGGATACAATGAAGCACAAAGTCAGATTGACAACATGCAAGCAAGAAAGAATACACAAAAAGACTCTACTAATGCTAAGAAGACTAAAGATCAAACTAAAGATAATAGTGAACCACCTAAGGATAGCGCAATCTAGTAGACTGTACTTGTTATGCATGTAACAAGCATGGACATATAGAAAGGAACTATACAGAGGTAAGATCTTTTAATGGCTACTATTATTCATGCAATAAATTTGGTCATAGAGCTATGAATTGCAAGACAAGTAAAAAGTATAGGACTCAGCATGATCAAAGAAATCAAAATCAATCAAATGTAAGAAGTTCACAGAATGTTACATGTCAGATATGTAACTATAATGGTCACTTAACTAGACAATGTAAAATGGTGACCCATGTCAATGCGCCAAGGAATATAAGGCCTCCAGTCATTTTTCACTCTTGTAACAAGGCTGGACACATGTCAAAGTTCTATAGATCAAGGACGCAAGGTCAAGAAAGCCCAAAAAAGATTGAAGAACTAGTATTGGATCCCAAAGGAGAAGTCAAGTTTGGGAAAGCCTCAGAGAATGCAAGCATGATTTGGTTAGAAGAAAAGAAGGATAAGGTTGATGAGTATATATTGGATGCATCCATAGTGGATGCACCCTCTACATCTGGATGAATGGCCCTTAGGATCATAGGGGGAGCTAATTTAGCTCTAGACCCCTACGTGGCTGGTATACTCACTCTCAGATTATGCACCTTTGGACTTAAGCTTTTGAAGACTAAGGGAACCTTCATGCAAGAGCACACTAGCTGGTTGCTTGCAAAATGAAAGATAGAAATTTCCAAGTGATAGCCTGGTTTATGTGACAAGCATTAATGAAATTTTTTTTACTTTAAATTACACATAAGTTAGAATATCTCTCATTGTATTTAAATTAAGAGAGATTGAAGACTAGAAGTGCCTTAGCAGTTGATTGAGAAGGATTATAGTTTGATTCTTCAAGTGATTTGTCGTGCATTTGATCAATTGCGAAAACCCTAGTTCATCGTGTTGATTCAAAATCTCTTGGAAACCTTTGTGAAAGCGATATACAAGTAAGTGATGGCTACTCCTATATTATATGATGTTACAGAGAAGAAAATATATGTGTTTAAGAGGCATCCATTTAAATCTACATGAGATGACCTAGAAGGGGCATTCTCCCGTACGCCTGTGAGCATTATGCATGTTGACGACATTAGGGCATACATCTACTATAAGAAAGAACTAGTAGGATTGGATAAATTAAGGGCACACATGGAAACTATGCTAAAACTAGACAAAACCTTCATGGATGAGTATGCACAGTGGAATAATCAGCTTATAGTGGACTATGCTATGACATATGAGTTCTATGAATTATAATGGATCAAGATTCTATTGAGCAGGATTCATGATGACCTATTTTGAATAGGTGAAGTACCCGTCAGAATTACTAGTGACCTAATTCATGAAATGATAGGCCTCTCAAAGACAGGTGCCATCCTTCCAGTGGGTAAATATGTGAGGAATATTTTTGAACAGACTTGCAAGTCAAGAAGTGATAGGCGCAGAATGACCATAGAGCCTATTGAGCAAGATGACATCAAATTGATGTCTATGATACTTGGATATAGGTTTCAACACACTAGTAGTGTAAATAGTGTGTCTGCAGCCAAAATTCTTGCAACCATAAGAATTGTTAATGAAAATGGAGATTTCAAACTATGTGAAATCTTGCATGCACAGCTAATTGACAACATCAAGGAAATCAAGCATGATAAGACCAAGATATTCAGATTTTGGTTTTTGATAATTTATATGTACTTCCATATTGTTGGAAAGGTGTCAAACTTATACCTTGATAGGACTATTCCCACTATGCCATAGATATCCTTCAAGGCATCTACTGAGAGCACTCTAAAAGACTACACAACTCTAGAATTGAAGACATTTAGAGCTAAGATGCAGATGAGGTATAGGATACCAGAGAAGATAGTTGTGAAATATAAGGATACTATTTGTTTTATGGTTGAAATAGACACAACATGCATGGAGGTAGTTGAACCTAGAAAAAAGTGGATTCATCCACTTGGATATGAAGTAGATGAACAAGTCTTGGAAGCATATGCTCAAGTATTTCTTTCAGCCCCTAAAGACCTTGATGAGCCAAGATGGGGAACCTATGAGGAGAAAACAAGTGAAATTGATGCAGTCTTGAATAGCGCAACAAAAAAAAGGAAGGTTGCTAAGGTTACCTCCAAAATCTTGAGAATACATGGAGTGTCTCAAGAAGACCTAGACAAAGAAAGGGAACAAAAACTTGCTTTGGAATTAGAGAGCACAGATGCAACAAAGGTAGACTCAGATGATCCTAAGCTAAAGAAAGTGAAGATTGAAAAATTTGATGAATAGAAGGGTAAAACTGATGTTACTCCTTTGGTGCCCAAAGAAACCATTGACCTTACTGCTCCTCCTGAGTTTAAGGAAATGTTGAAGAGGAAGAAAGAGATCAACATTGGTCATCCATCCTCGAGAGTAATAAGGAACATAAAGAACTCACAAGCACCTCCTGAAGTAATTTTCAAACCTAGTCTCATTGTGCTAAGTGCAAGAATAATTGAGGAGGGAATAATTGATCAAGTAGGAAAGTTTTATGAAAAATATAGTGAGATAGACAAATCTGAGATACATGGAATGATAGTCAAACACATGATGAAGTTCAAGAAGATAGTCTTGGAACTTAAGACTATGATCCCTGACAATGTATAGAACATCCTAGAATTCCAAAAGAGACAATCCATTGAAGAGGATTTAAGGATAAGGGAAAAGATTCTAGATGACACTCTTCTAGTATGTTCCTTAGAAGAGAAATCTCTATTGTTAGATCTGGTGAAGCCACATCTTAGAAGAAAGTCAAGGACTTTGCATATAATGGACAAAAACTATGAACTGGTGGCTAAGGAAATAGAGAAAGCCTTTGAGAAAGTCTTTATGAATAGGAACATGTATCCAGCTACTGTGCCCATAGCACAAGTACCCTTAAAGGAAGTCAAGGTGGTAGAGCCCACTAATGCATCAGTGATAGGTCCTCAGGACTCAACGACTATAGTTGAAACACAAACAAATGAAGTTAAGTCTACACCCATGACAAAGTCACTAAAGGATAGCACCATTATCATTGATAATGTAGAAATAGCCATGGTGGCCACTAACATTGAGTTGGACAAGTTTGAAGAAGCTTTAGTGAGCACACAAGAAGCTGAAATATTATGAAACTAACACTCCTCCTACTCATCAAGAAGAAATATTGATTGAGGATATAACAAATAAGAAAGAAGAAGAAAAGATGGAAGAAAATAAAGAAGGAGAAAAAGAAAAGGAATCTGAAAAACAAAAAGAAGAAGAGGTAAAAGGAAGTGAAAAAAAAGATGAAACATCAATTGAACCAATCAAGGTAAAACAAGAAGTGATGGATAGCACTCCCATCACTCCCTCACCAGCATTGTTGTCAAGTTTGACACGTAACACAACTAGTTTGGACTCATGGGGAGAAGAAGACCTGATTAATTTCAACATCTTAGCTATGGAAAAGGCCAAGGAGAAACAAGTAATGAGGAATCCTCTCCTTGTAGAGTCGATGAACATACTGAATAGTTTGTTGCCTGCAAACAAGAAAGTGTCCAAGGTACACTCTATTGATGATGTAAGTGCAGATCTTTCACATTTCAAAAGCAATTTCTCTAGTCTGGAAGAATCTGCATCCTTAGTTGCAGAGGAGAAGTATTTGAAGAAGAGATTAGGTGGATTGGTTAGCAACTATACACTTGACCTGAGTTCACTAAAGGCTGGTCAAGCATCTTTGAAGGAGTTTATGACAAAGGGCAGAAAGATCATTGTTGACTATATGGACTAGGACAAATTGACTGGTGGTCTATACAAAAAGGTACAAGAGGCAAAAGTCATGATAGACAACATAAAGAAATTAGTGCAAGATCCCTCTATTGATGTGAAAATGTGCAATAATGTCTACAAAGGATAGTTAGACAAGATTGATAAGGCAGAGAAAGAGATGATCAAGATAAGGGCTAGATAGACTCAGCTAAGGAATGCTCTTGCGCCCTCATTAGACATACTAAATTAGAATATCAAAGAGATCAATGCCACCATGGTGACATATGATTAAGGTCCTAGCATTGACATGGAGAAGATGGAGAAGCTAAAATATGCTTTATACACCCATCTACAAATTGTAAATTCACTAATCACATTTTGGAAGAAGGAGATCCAAAATCTGCAGATAGCATATCCAAATGTTCTATCATAGTAAGTTTTTGTAGATTCAGTTTTGACACACCTTTGTCATTAATTGCAAAGGGGGAGTATGTGTAGAATATGGATTATAGATATGTATAAGGAGATATAAAATAGAAAGATATGTATAGGGAGATATAAGACAAAATTTTTTTGTATTAAGGACAGTTAGCAACTTGGCCATATTCCTTTGTTGCTATCAATGACAAAGGGGGAGATTGTTGGAAAGTTGGCTATACTGATGTATATGACTTAGTATAGTGTTGTCATTATGGAAATAAAGTCATCTAGTAGTTTGGAGTCAGCGCACTTGATGGGAAGGTCAGAAATCAGCTAAGTGTTAAGACTGGACAGTGTACAAAGTTCCTGAAGCTTAGAGCATCAGCGCACGTGTGTATGACTAAGTTATGGTATGCACCCTAGAAGATAAGTTGGTTAGACTATAGTCATGCTTAGTCTATGAGCGCATGATCAGATATGCAAGTATGAGAAAGATATAGACAATTGAATTTACATAGCCAATGTATGCCAGAGAAGAATAGAGTAAGCATCCAACTATTAGCATTTTGAGCTATAGTTATATTCTAATGATGTAAAGGCTATGCACCTATTTTAATTAAGTTGCTGACCTATAAATATGTTTGTTTGTAAACACACTTGAGCCAATTCAATTGGAAGTGTTTTATGTAATAAGTTTAAGGGCTGACCTAGTTGTTTGTTTTGTATGCGCATATAAATATGAGATGCTCCCATTGTAATTAGTATGGAAGTTGATATAAAGTTATGATAAGAAGAGAAGAAGTGTGCGAAGAGACTATAAGATGTATTAGAGCTTTGCAAGAGGTCAAACTATTAGCGCATCAAGGGAATTGATCTGACAAGTAGTGTCACAATGTCAGTTTGTCCAGCAGATATAGTGTGTATCTGAGATCAAAAGGTTGTAGCCTTCACCACTTGAGTAGTGAGCTCTAGGATAGTGCATCCACTCCCCTAACAAGGACTATTGTAAAAGAATCCTAATAGCATCTGACCCTTGATAAGGTCTACTATACTTAATTCATTGTAAAGCAACTCCTAATAGGGTTAAAGATCTTCTAACAGGGATCATAAAACACTAGTGAGTGGCTGCAAGAAGTTGAGTCCCACTTTTGGGCAAAAAGTGGAAGTGTTTTCCCTTTTTTTTAAATTTCATGTCAATTGATGTCTAAATTTGAGACACTTAGAGATCAAATCTTGAAACAATTTAGTAATAGAAAATGTAGCTCTCAGAGTCTACTTTTCAAATATGTAATTTATTTAAATACCCACATGGTATAAATTTATTTTTAGTAGAAATGTTTAAAAACAATGTTTTCAAAATGCTTGTTTCAAGACCATACCATAGCTATGTACGGACACCATATTTTGATGTAAATAAATAAATTTTTGTAAATCCTTCTTGGGAAATATACCTGAGACACCAAATATTGATCAATGTATTTTTCCTTATTTTTTTATTAAATATATATTTTTTAATTAAATTTTAATTGACTATAAAAACATTTTCAAAACCTCTGGTGTATGGACACCATAATTTGATGAGAATTTCATATTTTTTCAAAATTCTTTTTTTTTTAATTTTCAAAAGAATTGTATCTAGATTGATCTCATATAATTTATTTTCCAAGAAACCTAAAAACAAAAAAGTTATTAGCATTTTAGCGAACCTCTCTATTTTACGTTTAGGTACCACTTTTAACTAATAAATAATGCAAAAATAGTAAAACTAATCACATCACTATGAAATTTACAATTTTGAGATTATGAGAGTGAGAACTCTAATGGGTTTTTTTTCATAAAATGATACGATCAGGAAGGCCCTCAAAAAATTATGGCAAGGCAGAAATATGGCATTCCAATGCCTTAACCAAATTTTTGGAGGTCAAGGCATAGGCTTGGTTCTGCCAAGCCTAAACCAAATCGAATTTGAAATGAAATTTGAGGCAGATGTGTGCTTCCCGCTCATGTCTTAAGAAATGGTCACCCATTTTTTTAAAAAAAAATTCAAAGTGTTAAAATGCATTTTTAAATCTTTAAAAAAAAATAAAAATTTAGAAACGGGCACCCATTTTTTGAATTTAGGATCAAGTGCCCGAACCTAAAACGAGCGCCCATTTTTTGAAAATGGGCACCCATTTCAAGTGACATCTCTCATTTCTAAAACTCCAAATTCTTACCCTAGTACAAAATATTAGTGGGTGTCAATTCCCATCGGGATTTTTACCTACTTGGGTTTCCCCATAACCATATTGGTGTTATGTGTTGATTTCATATTTCATGTTTATGTGGATGTTCATTTCAGTACTTAAGAATTTAAGTTGAGTTTAAAGATTAAGTTAAAAGATAAAATAAAGTGAACACTGATTCATCCCCCCCTCTCAGTGTTTCCATTCCTAACATGTATATCCTTTGTTACTTTTACGTGGATCTTATTATCTCTTTCTACGGTTCTTTTCTTTCTAATTTATAATCTATCAAACAAATCCTTTGGAATACTACCTTCAAGCTCAATCAGATTCTTCTTGATGGTTAACATATGAATTAGCACAATCTCATTGTTCTCATTATACCTTTCATAATATTTTGGCAATTGGTTCAGCTTTCCCTTCTCTACTATTCTTTTTGCTAACATTTTCAGATCAGGTTTCCACAACTATCTCTCAATTGGCTTCTCTTGTGCTATCACCTTATGAATAGGTTGAGTGACCTCTATTTTTTTCTCCTCTTCTTTTTCTTCTTTCTTCTTCTTCTTTTTTGGAGATTCTTCCTTGGGTTAAGTAACCAAGGTGTTCCTTTTAGGAATAGGTCCAGTGCTTATCATCTTAGGTCTAGTGGACCTTGTTTGCCTCACAAGCATTTCTAATTCCTTTTTCTTGATTTTTACTATTCAAATTATCTATGATGTTCTCCTAGGAGGGGTAGGAGTCTGATCATGTACTGCAACTACTGCTAAGGGTGAATCACATATGTTTACAAGTTCTATAGGCTGTAAGGGTACAATCTCTCATCTCACCTATCCAAAGGACTTCTCTATAACCTTTTTCCTTAGTTTTGTCATAAATTCCTTAGGTATCCCTTCCCATCATACAAATTTATCAAAAAATTTCTCTACTTTCCTCTTCCTTTCTCCCATGGTCAATTCCTCTCTAACCTTTAGAGAATTGTTTTCATATGTTCCCCATCTTTCCTCTATGGGATATTTATTATATGCTAGGACACGTTCAATGTGAGGGATAACAATCTAAGATCTCACCTCATAACCCATTAGACGACACCATCACACTCTTGGCTCAATAGCCTGAACGTATGTGTAATTTGTCTCTATCATAAAGAAAATGGTATCCTTATACTTTTCCACTATCTCCTTGGGTATCCTCTCCCTTATTTAATTTCTCTTGGAAATCCCTTAAATAACCCAAACAATTCACTATCTATATGGTTCTTGTCTTGGATTCTATAGTACTTGCTAATTTGTGTAGTAGTGGGCTCATCTATTTTACATGTATGAGGATGCATGCCTAGAAATATATGAATTATGTAGAAGAAAATATGCAGTATGAAGGACCCAAATATGAATGGATTTTCATTTTCATTCTTAATTCCCATTAGATTCTCTAGCGAACATAGTCTAAGTACTTCATATATGTCATAATTCTCATTCTGTGTGATCATCTTGTAGGTCATGTGGATAGTACCTACTGACATAGAATTTATCATGCTTCTATAGTAAATATTGTAGCCAATAATCATGGAAACAAGTCTATCCTTCTTCTTAATGTTTGCAATGGTCATCACATGCTTGTTCCTCTTGGATCTAGTTAGGGTTTTAACATCTTTCTTGGTATTCTTTTCCACGGTAGGTATTTTACCTGCATTATCAAGTCCAGATACCAAGTGAATGACTTCCTTGGTTATCTTTACTAGTTTCTCTCCAATCTAGAAGAATTGATCATGAATTCTTCTCAGCACTATCGTAATCCATTTAGGCTCATCAAAATCATTTTACCTCTATCATTTGTAGTATATTTAGGTTTTCTAGCTTCGCAAAAGTGGGTCTCAGTGATGCATCATTATTTAACATTTCATCTAGGTCTTTATGTATCTCATTGTTTCCTATAATCTCAACTTATAGTGAATATATGCCCTAATATACTCTATGTGTAATACTTAATGTGGGGTTTGAGAGAATGCACCCTTAGGGTCTTCTTCCATATATTTGGATAGATGTTTTTTGAATTTATGTAGTTCTCTCCTTAAAATCAAGAATCCATGGTACATCTCTAGTTTCAATCTGCAAATGTTACAAATTAAGCTTGCAAGAAAATTTAAGTACTTTCTTTTCCAAACTAGACTTTGGACCCACGCGATTTCTGAAATTGATCCAACTACTCAAAGATCTCTCTCTACTCCTTCAATCTTGCTCAAATGGTAATAAAAGTGATCAAGTATTCATCATATATAGTTCACAAGATTTTTGTGACACATTTCCAAATGCACTCCAAAAAGCTATTTTAGGGCTAGTCAACCATGAAACTACTAGTGATCAATCTGTGTAAACTTTCATACCTCATGATCATATATTTTTCTTTCACACTTAGCTGTATCCATGTGGCCAACTTGAAATCTTCTCAATGTTTACTTTAGGGGTTGGATAATAGACTGGTTTAGTTTTCCAAAGATCCCCATAAGGCTATCCTTGGCCATTTATGCTCATGTGGAAATGGTGACATCTGATGTAGATTTAGTAGCATCCATTGCTCCTCGCTGACCCTTAGATTAAATCTAATTCTTCTTCTTCCATAATTTACCATTTTCCTTACTTCCTTCTATTGCAAAAAGGTGATTAAATTGGTCTATATATTATGCCAATCTCTTGCCAGTATCACCAATATTTTTCTTTATTTCTATAGGTGGTCTTCCATTTTCAACATATATATTATATGTGCAATACTTTTCTATATGTCCCACATTGTTGCACTTGAAACAAGTAATGAGTGATCTCCTAGGATTTAACCTATTCTGGATATCTAGCAACTTATAGTTCCTTGCTATGTGCCAAAAATTATTGTATCTGTAATATGTAATATTATTGTTCCCAATAGTTTTTCTAACATAATCTTGTTCCTTCCATATTTCATTTGATTTCCTATATTCATTTCTTCTACATCTATATGCCCAATAATTAAAATAGTAGCTAGAAAAGGATTTAGGAACACTCTTACCTTTTCAATCCTTCTTCATGTGACTAAATTTGTTACATTCAAAAAATTTGCCTTTGAAGGGTTTGATCTTGTCTTTAGATTCTTCATCCTGATTAGGTGATTTCTCCTTTTTTTCTCGATATTTCTTCTCCTGAGATCTAGAACATTCACCTTCATTAAAGCCAACTCCTATCTTGTCACCTTTAAGTTTTTGTCTCTCTAGTTGTTCATCAATTTCATTACTACTCACATGAAGTTTTTCAATATGATTCCTTGCCTCCAAAATATCTTCCCTAATGATGATATTGTACTTCTCCAATTCTTGATACTTGATTTTGACATGATTTATTTCTAGTTGCATTCTTCCCATCTTGTCATTTGCATTTTTCAAGTCCTCTTCAAGTCTTCTCTTTTCATTTTTCTCTTGTTGAATTTCTTTAGTCATTTGCAAAGTGGTGATCTCACATTCATGCTTTAGTGCCTCCTTTTCCTGTTTATTTTTTTTAATCAGATTAGATGAATCATTCTCATATTCTCCCTTTATCTTTTCCACAAGTTCTTGTCTTTTGTTCCTTGAGAGTTTAAGTTGTTCCTTAAGCTTCTTGATATAATATTAAGCTCTTCTTAGTTTGAATTTTAATTCCACATTATCAGCATTAGCCTTGTCCAAGTCCTCAACTTGTGTCTCATAGTTTTCTTTCAAGGTACTTTAATCCATCAATATCTCCCTTAAGTTGTTAGAATTTTTCTCCAAGCGCCTCAAGCTCTGATACCAATTATTAGGATAAATCAACAATGACAAGGGGAGGGGAGGGGGGTTATGTTTGATGTTGTTGGCATTGGTTACTAATGTTGTTATCATTCATTTTTTATCACTGATGTTAACATATGTTTCTAGGAAGAGAACAGATTGGTTACTATAGTGGACGAATATTGTATGGTTGATTCACAATGAGAAAACATTGGATTGTGTACATGGAGGTGTTGTGATCTTATATCTAAGATCACATGCTGTAATATTTCATATTGGCTATGTAAAAGAAGATTTGGTGAAGATTGGTTTCTTGACTATGAGAGTGGAATTTGACAGAGTTAGTCTCTGTGTTTTGAGTGTATCTTACAAGAGATGTGGATTCAATGTATGTGAGCTTAAGGTATGCCAGATAATGTATTGATGAAATTTATTTTATCTTAGAAAGTTGTGGGAGGCATGATGATGTCTTTTGTCGCATGTGTTCTAGAGAACTATTCGAGGCTGACTTCCGAGTTGTAGCATGTATTATGGATAGCGAGCATGGATTACGGATGTTGGACCTTAATTGTTAAAGTGTAATTGTTGTATACTTGTTATATATACCATGTTTATCTTAGCAAGGGGTTATGTAATTATTTGTATATTAGGAAAGCATAATTAGTCAACTTGATGATTTTATTGTAATAGGGTATTGATGCAAGGGAGGATATAGAGAGGGGACAAAGGAACACCCTAACTAGATCCACCTTGTAGAGATCACACATGGAAGCAAAAAAACAATAGTAAGAGAGATAATGCAAATATCTTTCATATATTATCTTCAATTTGATTCATACATGGAGGGCTGTAAGGCCTTCCCAGTTTAGGCCAGATATTACAATCAAGTATAGAAGTCCTCCAACATGTGAGGATTTGCCAATAATATCTAATCTTCTAGCTTATATCTTCTATCGAAAAAATTTCTCCCTAGACTCTAACCAAACAAATACTTTTATACAAGAGGCTACCGAATCAAGTCGGACTTTAGATCCATCATCAATAGAAGGAACAACCAGATCTAGGTCCACACATTTCTCAATGATAGATACCATCATTAAATTCATGACCAAAATTAATTACACAATTTCGCCTCAACATAAATCCAAAACAAACAACTCGGTAAGAAAGGATAACTGAGCACCAGACAAGCATCACCGAGCGCAAGGGAAAATCACTAAGTGCCAAAGAGATAACCAACCAACACTAGTAAACAAAGGAAACCGATCAACACTGAACCAACTTAGTCAAAAAAGGAACCGAGCAACACAAAAAACTTCAAACATCTTTTTGGTGACACAAGATTTCCAAGGACCTAAGATTCTCTTGCATCAGACACCTAGGGTTATTTGAAATGATTCTCTAAATCATGAAACAAGTATGATCTGAGCTACATCTAACTCAAATTATGAAATCCATGCACTATTTTTATTCGGTCTATTCTTCCACTTTACCAGATATTCCATATACTATTTTCCTCTTGTACTTCTACCAATTCTTTTCTCCAAAATATGCTCAACTTCTTCTGTCTATTTCTTAGGATAATCATTCGGTACTGTCATTTCTTCACCCGGCTCATGGTACTCATACAAATCAACAATGTTGAAAATATGTGATATATCCATGTCATCAAGTAACTCAATCACATAAGAATTACCACTATCAAATCTCTTAAAAATATTGCAAGGTCCAAACTTCTTCATTTTTAGCTTCCCATATGTTCCAATAGGAAATTGACCTTTCTTCAAATGAACCATTACTCCATCACTGACTACAAAAGTCTTATGTCTTCTTGATCTATCAGCTCTGTCTTTGTATTTTTTATTACTTTTCTCCGCCTTATATTTCACATCTTCATGCAATGTCTTCATGTACTCAGCAAACTTTACTCCTTAAGAACTTCTCTTTTCATTAGTAATATCCCTCAAATCTGATATACCTCTCGGTTGTATGCCATTTACAATCTCAAAAGGTGTTTTTCCAATACTCCTATTCACTAAATTATTGTATGCAAACTCTATTTGTGCCAACACAGAATCCCAATTACTCGATGTGTCTCCAACTAAACATCTTAAAATATTTCCCAAACTTCTATTCACAACTTTTGTTTGTCCATCGATCTGTGGGTGAAATGTAGAACTATATTTCAACTCGATACCAAACTTTCTCCAAAGGGTCTTCCAAAAGTATCCAAAAAATTTACTGTCTTGGTTAGAGATAATACTTCTTGGTAATCCATGCAATCTGACAATTTCCTTAAAGAAAAGATCTGCTACATGTACTACATCTGATGTCTTTCTACAAGGTGTAAACTGTGCCATTTTAGAAAATCTATCCACAACAACAAATATAGAATCATTACCTCTTACTGTCTTCGGTAATCTAAGAAAAAAACCATATTGATGTCACTCTAAGGTTTCTCAGGAACAAAAATTGGTGTGTACAATCTAGTATTCTCACTTACTCCTTTTGCAACTTGATAAATTCAACAACTTTTCATAGATTTCTAAACATCTTTGTACAACTGTGGCCAAAAGTATTTCTCCTTAAGAAAATTCAATGTCTTATCAACTCCAAAATGTCTAGCCAAACCACTACTATGTTTCTCCTTTATCAAATCAGTTCTCATTGATACTCTTGGTATACACAACTGAATACCCTTAAACAACATACCTTCTTGAATAAAATATTCATCCCATTTAGTACTCGGTTGATCTTGAATATGTGCTTTGCACTTTCTCTATAGCTCAGAAAAATTAGGATCAAATTCATAAGAATCTCTCATGTCATCAAAGCCAAGGACTTCAATTTTCATCTTGGTCATCAAAGATCTCCTTCTACTTAATGCATCAACAACTCAGTTAGTGACTCCACTCTTATGCTTTATCACAAATGTATAACTCTACAAATACTCAACCCATTTCATATGTTGCTGATTCAACTTATTTTGACTACCCAAATACTACAAAGCCTTATAATCGGTATACAGCACAAATTCACTCGGTATCAAATAATGTCTTCATTTCTTTAGTGCTTGAACAATATCATAGAATTCTTGATCATAAATAGAATATTTCCTTTTTGCATCATTCATCTTTTCACTAAAGAAAGCAACAGGTTTACCTTCTTGACTCAACACAATGCCAATTCCACTTCTATTTGCATCACATTCCACATGAAATACCTTATTGAAATTAACCAATGCTAAAATAGGCAATTCCACAACCTTCTGCTTCAAAGTCTTAAAATTTTTATCAGCTCCATGTGTCCACTTGAATTCTCTTTTATCTCCTCTCATAGTCTCAGTCATAGCATTACATATTGAACTGAAATTCCTAATGAACTTTTGGTAAAAACTTGCCAAACCATGAAATGATCTTACTTCACTAGCATTCTTAGGTGTAGACTAATTTAGAATAGCTTCAACCTTCTCAGGATCCATTTTCAAACCATCAGCTGAAATCACAAATCCCAAATACACAATCTCCTCTTTCATGAATGAACACTTTTTCAAATTTATCAGCAACTTTTCTTCTTTCAGTCTCTACAATTCTTGTTTAACATGCAACAACTTTTCTTCTCTTGTCTTACTAAATATTACAATATCATCAAGATATACAATCACAAATTTACCCAATAATTTATTCAAAACTTCATTCATCAATCTCATAAAAGTACTCGGTACATTAGTTAAACCAAAAGGCATAACCAACCACTCATACAAACCTTCTTTTGTCTTGAAAGCTATCTTCCATTCATCACATTCTCTGATTCTGATATGATGATATCCACTTTTCAAATCAGTTTTGGTAAAATACTTTGCTCCAGTCAAACTCTCCTTTATGTCATCCATTCTCAGTATAGGAAACCTATATTTCACTATTATCTTGTTAATTTCTCTGGAATCAATACACACTCTCCATTTTTCAGTCTTCTTAGGTTCCAATACAATAGGTACTGCACAAGGACTCAAACTTTCTTTGATCAAACCTTTCTACAATAATTCTTGAATCTATCAGTTCATTTCTTGATTCTTGGTAGGTGCCAACTGATGTGGTGCCTTCTTTAGTAAACTAGCTCCAGGGATAAGATCCATGCAATGATCAATTCTTATGTTCAATGGAAAACCATCAGGTACATTATCAAAAATGATTTCACTATACTCGGTGAGTAACTTGTCAATCTCCTTAGGGACACTATCCTCTGTTTTCTTACTCAGTTTGTTAGGAATCAAAGAAAAACATACATCATTCTTCAAATCCTTAACGAACTTTCTTCCTTCCATCAAACAAAGTTTCATAGATTTGCAAACATTACTAACAAGTTGTTCAATCAAAGGTAACAAGATTTGTCTTCTCCCATCAGTCCAAATAGTATATTTATGCAATCTCCTATCATATATAGCATGTCTATCATATTACCAAGGTCTACCCAACAAAATATGACAACAATCCATAGGCATGATATCACATAACACCTTATCATAGTACTTTCCAATTTTGAAATTCACATAATATTGTTCACTTACCAAGAGTGTATGATCATCTTTGAATCATGAAATCTGATAGGGCTTCAGATGTTCCAACCTTTACAACTGCAACTTTGTGACCATTTCTTTAGATGCCAGATTCTTTAAGCTACCATTATCAATGATTACCTTCCAAACTTCATCAAAAACCTATACATATTGTGTCATGCCCCACAAGGGAACCAGGGAAGAAAACAAAGATTCTCTTTAGATAAGAAAACCTAACTAGTGATTTATGAAAAATTTTGAATTTTCCAAATGAATTAATTGAACAAAACTTAAACATAGTTTATCTTACATTCCTCCCCTAAGGTTCTCTTCTATTTTATGAACTATTCATTTTAAATCCATTATAAACTACCTCATATCATTGAAGATTCTTTATAAGGAAAATACAAAATTCTTTTCATTTCAATTTGACATTTGAATCCATCTAAATTCCTAAGTATCCTTTGTATATAATACAACATTTAAAGTGTTAATACTACACAATAGATTCATCTACACATTTGAAACATTACACATAGGAAATAATTACATTTGATTCACTAACTTTTCCTTAATCAACAAACTATTCTACTTGAAACCCTACAAAAACCCTTTCACATCATTTACATAAAGCTCATATTTTCCTTTTTCCCTTTTCCTAATTCTACCCACTCCAAATACATCATTTGGAATACATTATTGATTACATTACATTCTTCTCCTCTTGGGAGGTAACAATAATTTTACATCATGAAAGATAGATACAAGTCCTCATTCTTCCAAAATAGGAACACTATGCAAGCATGAATCTTTAGAAACTGCATCCACAAAAGATACCTTGATAAAAATATTTACCACCCAATCACATGGATACTGAAAGGCCCACTCCCTGGCACTGGGATATAAACACAAAGGTTCAAAAGGAAATGATAACAACTAGGCCATACCTAGGGTTGGGGTAATCTTTCCCGAATAGCAACTAAAAAGAAGATCAAGGTACCGACATTTCCTAAAGGCTCATACGTTGGGTATAAACTCTAAACAATAGAATAAGTGAGTGTCCTGAGGTTTCCTACCCTTAACCCAAACATCATAAGCACAGAATACATGAAGTAAAACACATATTAAAGACATTTGAGAACATGTATCAAAGAATAGGAAAGTTAGAAACATTTAGGAATGTTTAGGAAGCCTTGGCGTGGTCCTAGTCCACCATACAACCCTAAACCCTAATTCTGATCCCTAACCATACCTAAACCTTATTCAAGCATCTAAATGCACCATATAACCTCAACCAAACAAATTATGAACCTATAAAAATTTTACACAAAATTCCATATGTCGAAACACAATGTTCCATAAGACCTCGCCTGTCTGAAATTTAACCAAGTCTGATTTTTTGAAAATTTTAAAATCTAGAATCTACATCTTAACTACTATGAAGTCGAAACCTATCTCAAACATCCTAATAGGTACCTAATTTCTTTATACAAGTATAACTTAAAGTTTAAAAACTTATACTTGAATGTTATACTTGTATAAATGACAAAAATAGAAACTAACAAAATTACTCGGTATACTAACTCAAGATTAAATGTTATACTTGTATAAATGGAAAAAATGTAAACCAACAAGATTACTCAGTATACTAACTTGGGATTACATCAATGCACAGTCAGATAATAATAGAAAACTACAAACTGGAACAAATAAGGATTAAATCAAACTATGCTATACTTGTATAAACGATTGCCACATTACAAGGACACAATAATATAAAATGCCTCACAGAATATAATAACATTAAATGCATGTGCTTGTATAAATGGCTCACTTAATGAAACAATACAATAATATTAAACATGACAATAAAACAACAACATTAATAAATGGTTGGCATAGTATGTGTTGGTACTCAAAATGTAGTTTTGAGGTACCATGTAAAATTCTTGATTAGTGCTCATTTTTGGCCTTGTATTGGATGCTAGTATGGGTGTATTTGGGGTCAAATCTTGAGGTCTATATGTTCATTGCTTTGTATTTATCCTATCAAGTTTTTTTTTGAGTTCTTAGATGGCATTTTCAAGTGGGTTAGCGTCGTTTCATTTCTAGGAGGTCGTGAATGCAGAAATTGTTAAGTGTGAAGGTCACTGGGAAGGGGTACTTTGTCAGCTTGTAACATGCACCCTGGAGAGCGTCATGAAAATATGAGCCTAGTGTCTTTTTGTACACATTTCATACTATTTATGTGTCAGGTTTTAGGCCTCTGTGATAAGATTTGACCCCGTTTATTTATCCCCTTCCGGAGGTGTTTCCTTATTTTTGCACTTGTGCACTTGTTCAATTTTTCTCGGAGGCCCTATTTGTGGAGCTGTATCTTTTTCCTTGTGATTGATCATTGCATGCCAGTTGTGGCATCATACTATAGGTATGGGAGTGAGTCATCTTACTAATTTTTTTCCCCCCATGCACCTGTTTGACCTATTTGCTAGTGCCATTCCATTTGCAATTTGTTAGAATTCTCTGTGTGCTTTGTTCAGAGTTCTAAGTAGCCTACTTTGTGTTATCCCAGTTTGTGCCCTATGCAAGGTCTGACATAATTGAATGTTTTTCTATACTATAGACCTAGAAGACTAAGTGCCTGGTGATTTTCAAGTCCCTGCCAATCCGTTTGACCACTTTCCTAGGCCAATTCCAAAACCAGTTTTGCACTTTTTCACTGTTTTAATCCTGAAAATTTCTAACTGGTTGAATTTGGCATTTTATTGTGATCGGCATTTAGAATTTCTGAGGAAGCTAGTTATGGATTCATATTCCTTGTATGAAGGTGTTTTAGTGTCCAGGATGCCAGGTCTCAAAAGTTTCATTTGGTCAGTTTTAGAAGCCAATTCCAGGAGCCAGTCGGTGTTGATGATCAGTTTTGCCAAAATGTAAAAAGTGAATTATGTGATTGAATCTTTGACATGCCATGTTTCTACTTCAAGTGGTTGACTACATCTCGGTCTTACAGAGGAAGGTGTGCATCAAGAGTGATGCCTCGTGCTTAATGTCTTCAAGAGATTGTGTGTATACTTAACATGGACAAAATGAAAGGCAACCAAGGATGCCAGTGTCATTGCTTGTTTGAATGTAATGAAAGTCATCAAGGAATTGACTACTGTTGCCAATGCATATTGGTTTGATAAGAAGGACATGAGTGTTTCTTATATCTTCTTTCAATGGTTTCAAAAGGCCAATGAAATGGAACCCAAATGAGCATTGAAGGAAAATGACCATGATTGAGAGGTTGCCAGCCTTAATGTGAATATATAAATGTCAGCATGTTTAATAAGTGTGCATATATTTTGAGGGTTGTGATCATTACACACCACACCAAACAATAGAAGGGGCTGTCAGCGTGAGTGTTTAAAAGAGATGCAAGGCTTGGCTGGGCATATTTGGCCAACGAAAGTGATTGCAGACTGAAGGCAATCAAAATGTGGTGCATGACTGTGAAGGAAAGATGTGCATAAAACAAATTGAAAGAGGAGTTTTAAATGTAACATGGATGTTGTGTATTAAATGGAAATAGTCTTTTTGAGAAAGCAAAGAAGAAATAGCCCACACAATGGATTTTGAAAACGAGGATTTGCAAAAAAGGAAAACACAATCATATTGCGGGGGGCATAACTTTTTATTGGACCATTGCATTTGGCCAATTTTTGGATATGTTGTTGAAAACCTAGTTCTCCAGATTCTCACTGGAGCGATTTTCTAAATTCTTCTTGGTTCGCGAGTTACAGTCACCTGAGTGTGACACTATCAAAACTGCCCATTAAAACTTCAAGACCAATTATCCCAGATTGGCTGGGTGAAGGATTATTTTTGTGTTTATATACAACAGCACTCCAATGCATTGTAAACAAAGAAACAAGAGGCTCTTGCTGGGCCCCTTGGTTGGAGGATTTGGTGCGGCGGTGGGCCCCACAAATTTTGAATGAAAATGTGAAGAAGGCTTTAAAACCCTCAGCAGAATTGTCCCACATTGATCCCGGATTGAGAAATTATAGTGTTTATAAGCAATCACCCACACAAGATGAAATAAGAAGAAGTGTTGGAGGCTATGTACGCGACCCTCAGTGTTAGTGCCTTAGTTTTCATGCCCATGCCCAGAAGGTCATTTTGCAGGAGTGTGACAAGGATGAAGTGGACACATGTCACCTTGTCGCATGATCGCAAGGGCGATTTCTAGCCCATGCGATCATGCGCCTGGCCGCCATGTGGTACTCTTGTGAGGTGGCAGTCTGGTGCAACATAGGCACCCAGTCAGTGAGGTCGACCAGTCATGAAATGACATGTGGCAGGGATGTGGCACATTGGTGACATGGCGATGAGGTGGACCGGTGAACCAATAGGGTGTCACCACGTGGCATGGGGCTCACCTAAAATTTTCAAATGCCTACATAAATTTGATTTTTGAATTTGTTAAAGTTGCACTATTCAAAAATTTCAAATATTTTAAATATACAGTCTGCTCGTAAAAATGGCACCCAGGGCTCAGTTTTTCACCAAAATATGAAGTGTTATATACCGCCGGAACCGGGAGAAAATGAGGATCTTGATTTTGCAATTAGATTTTGCACAGGTGGCCATTTGCTCGTGATATTTGTGATGGAATATGGATGAAGTGACTGAGAGGGGGGGGGTGAATCAGTCAACCATAAATCACTTCACAATTTAATTCTTTCCAGATCCCTTAGGATATCTTAACAATGTTATCTGTTTTAGCACTCGGTAAATAGATTGTAGTCACTTTTCACATCAAATTTATTTCTTTTGGATTCTTTTAAGATATAACACTTGCTACCGAATATTTTCATGTAACTTACATTAGGTTTATAGCCATACCATAATTCATAAGGAGTTTTGAATGTGTCTTTCTTCAATTGTACTCGGTTCAAGGTATGAACTGCAGTGCTGATAGCTTCCTTCCAGTACTTTATAGCGATGTTCTTTTCTATCATTAGAGTCCTTGCACAATCCATAATAGATTTGTTTCTTCTTTCTGCTATTCCATTCTGCTCAGGAGTTCTAGGAGCTGATACCTGTCTTTTGATTCCTCTTTCAATGCAAAAGTTGTTAAAATCATGGGAGATGAATTCACCACCTCTGTCTGATCTTAAGCATTTCAATCTTTTCCCTGTTTCTTTTTCTACTCTTGCTAAGTACCATTTGAACTTTTCAAATGCTTCTGATTTTTCTCTTAAATACATAACAGTCATCATTCTAGAATAATCATCAACAAAAAGAATAAATAATTTATCTCCAGTATAGCTTTGTATTCCAATAGGTCCACATAAATCAGTATGCACAATTTCCAAAATTTCTTTAGACTGATAGTTCTTACTCTTGAAACTAGTTTTACTCATTTTGCCAATCTGACAATTCTTGCATAGACCAGTGTCAGGTTTCTTCAAAGTAGGAATGCCTCTAACCTTCTTGAATTTGCTTATTTTTATCATGTTATCAAAATTCACATGACATAACCTTTTGTTCCATAGCCAACTTTCTTCTATTTGAGCAATAAAGCATGAATATTCATTGAGATCAAGATAAAATAAGTTACCTTTTGTTTGTTTGCATGATCCAATGAGTTTTCCTTTTCCATCCAGCAGTCTTGCTTGACCATTCATGAATTCAACCTTGAAACTAGTGTTGATTAGCTGTGCTACACTTAGAAGATTATGTTTTAGTCCTTCAACCCAGTAAGCATTATCACATATGAGTTCTTTGGTTAATGAGATTCTTCCTTTTCCTTTTATACAACAAGGTTCATTGTTTCCAAATCTTACATTACCATTATCACAGTCTTCTAGATATTCAAATTTTGTCTTGTCACCAGTCATGTGGTGTGAACATCCGCTATCTATTATCCATATATCATCTTTGCTTATATGAGAAATAAGTGCCATCTTATCTTCATCATCATCATATTCATCTTTTATAGCAATAAAGACAATTTCTTCTTCACTATCATCAGAATCTTTAGCCATAAAACATGATTTCTTACCTTTATCCTTGTATGATTTGAAATTCTTTTTACCATAGTACTTGTGACTTCTCTTCTCTTCCTTGACTTGCTTGTTTGGGCACCTAGCTGCAATATGTCCAATTTCTTCACATGAAAAATAGATTAAAGGAGTTTTACCTTTATACTTACCTTTCCCTCTAGAGTACTTCTTTGCAAGTAATGCTTCTACAATTTCAAGATCACTATCAGAACTTTCTTCTGATTCTTCTTCACTTTCTGACTGAACTTCTTTAATTTTCTTGTTCTTCTTTAGTGAAACCTTGGCCTCAAATGCTGATTCTATATTTTTGGAACTAGGAACATAGTTGTCATAGTTGTCTAATTCAAAAGCTGTCAATCTTCCAACTAAAGCATCCAAAGTTATATTGTGGTTTGTTTCACATCTTCTTTCTTGAATAGCTGATACTCTTATTGCATAGATAGGGAGTAATGTTCTGAGTACCTTACTTATAACAGTCTCATCTGAGATTGTTCCTCCAGAAGCTCTAATTGCACTTACACTTGCTTTGATTCTTTCAACATATTTTGCAATGTTTTCATCTTCCTTCATATTCATCTTGTCAAACTGTCCTCTTAGGCTTTCTGCTTTGGCTCTTTTCACATTTGCATCACCACCATATATTTTCTTCAGTGCCATCCACATTTCATATGCAGTAGTGCAATCTTTAATATCATCAAATTCTTCATAGTTGAGAGCAGATGCAATGTCTATCATCATGGTGTTGTGAGTCTTTTTATCTGCAATGTCTTCAACAGTTAATGTGCCATTAGGAATTGTGTATTCTTCATCAATGTATTTGCATCCTGAGTCACCAATGGAAGCCAGATGAAGTCGCATGAGACCTTGCCATGCTGAAAAGTTATCTCTGTTGAGCTTTGGAATTTCCCTCTGTAAGACATCCTGATCTTTAGCTTAGGTCCTTGAAACCCTTCCTGCAAGCACCAAATTGCTCTGATACCTATTGATGCAATATGGATGAAGTGACTGAGAAGGGGGGGGGGGTGAATCAGTCAACCATAAAACACTTCATAATTTAATTCTTTCCAGATCCCTTAGGATATCTTAACAATGTTATCTGTTTTAGCACTCGGTAAATAGATTGTAGTCACTTGAAGATGCAGAAAGTATTAGCAATATTATCTTTATATATTCATCAGCACATGTATATGATTGAGAAAGAAATTAAGAACACAAGAGACACAAGATTTAACATGGAAACCCAATATGGGAAAAACCACCAATGTATCTAGATACTGATTTTCACTTTTCTGAAGTGATGCCCGGTTAGAAGCCAACCCGGTAAAAGGTTACAAAACACACTGTTAGGTGTGACCTTGTTAGAGGATTTAAAACACCCTGCTAGGAGTGGCCTGGTAAGAGGTCTTGAAAACAATTCAATGGAATTGTCACTTTGTTAGAGGATTTACAATATCGTTGTTAAACCAACTCGGTTAAGAGATTTAGAATTCACTGTTACAATGATAAGAAGGTAACAATGAAAAATGACCTGTATAATAATGCAACTGTCTTGCTGATTACAGATCTCTGTTTTGCATAAGTCTGATCCTTTCTGATTGAATAAATCTCTGCTGCTCCTCAAGGATATCTGAACATCCTTCACCAATTCGCATATACCTTTCCTTCTTTTCTTCTGTAAAATCTTCTGCTGTGTATGTTTTCTTTTCACATTTGACCTTTTATTTATATGATTTTAGATTTGTCAAATCAACATTATTTAGTATAACAGTCGGCTAAATTAAGCAAACTCTATTTGCAAAAATCCTTCAATGGCTGACAGTGCTCGGTGACCATAACTTTCTATAATCTTTCGGAGACGAGGGAACTCGGTAAACACCGACAATCCTTTTCCTTCGATAACCGACTGAACTCGGTAAACACTAGCTTTTCTTCGATGACCGACTGAACTCGGTAAACACTAACTTTTCTTCGATGACCGACTGAACTCGGTAAACACTAGCTTTTCTTTGATGACCAACTGAACTCGGTAAACACTAGCTTTTCTTCAATGACCGACTGAACTCGGTAAACACTAGCTTTTCTTCGATAACCGAGTGGACTCGGTAAGCACTAATATTCCTGTCTGGCAGACCGACTGAGCTCGGTAGAAACTGATTGCTGTGGACTATGACATTGTGTGACATCAAAGACAATACATAATTGAGTAGCAATTTCCTTCAGACAATTGTTTCCAACAATTTGCAGTTTCAGTTTCAGGGGGGCTAGGAAGATATTTTGAGATATTTGATTTGTTATGTCCGGTGACTCATGTGTTTTCAAGGGGATAGAGTAGATCAGGTTTGTTGTTCCAGACTTCATGACTCATTCAGTAAGTAGTTCAGAGTTTGACAAGTGTCAGTTGGTAATGCTTTCTGGTGTTTCCCCCTTCTCTTCTTAGTCTTGATTCTTTTCATTTCGAAGGGTTCCAATCTTTTTGCATGAGCAGGGCTCTGCAAATTTGAGTTCCATGAATGCAAGTTCAGAGTTTCATTTCAGAGTTCTCATTTTGAGTTTGTTGTGATTTGAATGGATAGATATAGGTGATTCAATGAAAGACAGTGGAAATCCTTTCCTGTATTTGTCTGATGTCTCTTTGTGTCTTTGTCAAATTGTTGTATATTGATTTGTAAGGCATCTCTGTATACCTGTTTACAAGGTAAATGGTGCAATGACTTTCAAGTTTCTTTCAAGGAAAGTGTAATATCTTGAAGATTGTTGTTGATAACATGATGTTTTATAAGGATCTGATGTCCAGATAGGGGGAAGAGAGAATGGTGTACAAGGTGCATTGTTTGATTTTCAGTTGTATAAGATTTGAAGTTTCCTGTTGATGTGCATCTCATGACTCCATGCCCAGGATTAGGCACTGGTTTGACCAGACTTGTAATCAAAATCTTTTCCAATCAATTTTCCCTTTCATGTTTAAGAGCATAAATGTTTGTTGATTGCATTGAATAGTGCAAGTGCTTTTGGTGATTCCTTGTA
>BSBK01009896.1:37500-142500 GCA_027943335.1 Chamaecyparis obtusa | reverse complement strand
GGGAAGTTTTATTATATACAACGGTAAAGAGAGAAATACATAAAGGATCCCCTATCACTTTGAGCATAATATCCTTTCAAAAGATCCTCCTGTTACCAATTTAAGTAGGGAGAAGAAGATTTCACTCAAAGATCTAGATCATAATCATGACAAATCACCTTCTTGTGCAATAAGGGGGGATACAACAGCCCCTATATCAGTTTAGTCAGAGGATAGTAAAGCATTAGGAACTTACTCAAATGCTTCTGACAAGAATCCTAGTAATACTATAATTAGTTCAGAGATGCCTTTGGTTAATGAATTTTTCCACCTCAAGAGTTGAGGATAAGCTAGTTCCAGATACTAACTTAAGTAAAGAGGAACAAGGACTCTCCTCCAATCGTAGTATATCTGATGGAGGTAAGGACATTACAATCCTACATAAAAGTAACTTTGTCATTAAGGATGAAAAGGAAAAATGTGAGAAAGAAGTCAACAAAATTATGGAATTCTTAGGAGAAGAGGTTACTAATGAACTAATGTATAGATTTTTGGATGAAATTTGCAATAGGGAGGAACTTATTCATCAAAGGAAGCTCCTATTTCAAAGTATAAAGGATGGCAAGGCAAAAAGAAGTGATGAAAATGTCGATAGCGCGAGGAGTAAGCATGAGAACATCATCATATCAACTGAAGTTGAATCTATTAATAAGACATTAGGTCTGTCCCAAATTTCAAATCTAGAAGATTATGGCAAGAATCTAATAGAATTTGAAGATTCTTTATGAATGAGGAGGATTATGCTTAGAATAATATGAATAAGGAGGAAAATCTGATCAATAAACATATATAGATTGATGAAGACATTAGCAAATGCCTAGATGGAATTACTAATGTTGATAGATAGCTAGGTATTGCAACTAACATTGCTGGTTTATCCTCTCCAATCACACTTAAGACAAAGAAAAAAAGAGGCAAGAAATCAACCTATGAATTAAGAGCTAAAGATGGATAGGCAGAGAATCAACTGAATCTATTTGATATGTTGAATGCAGGGAAGGGGAAGATCCTTCCCCAAGATCAATGAGAGTAACAACATGGAATGTTAGGGGTCTTAATGCCCCTAACAAAAAAACTTTAATGAAAAGATATCTAAATTTATTTGAATCTGAAATAATAATAATGCAGGAAACTAAACTAAATCAAAAGGATAGCTTAAAATTCAGTCGCAAATTAGGTGTTTGGAAATCATAGATAGTTTTCTCAGAAGGAGCCTTAGGTGAGCTAGTAGTATTATGGGACCCTAGGAAAGTAATGATAGAAGATGTATTAAAATATAGTAATTGGTTATAACTAATAGTCATTAGCCTAAAAACCAAACTAAAATTCAAGCTCATCAATGTTTATGGTCCTATCCCAAACTCAGAAAAGAAGAAATTATGGTAGGACTTACATTCTTATCTCAGTAACAATCGCAATGATATACATATAATTGGAGGGGATTTCAATGCAATCCTAGATATTAATGAAAAATTTGGTGGATCAAGATTTGTTTCACAATCACAAAAAGACTTTAGTCTTTGGGTTAGCGAAAACAATTTGAAAGACATTCCCACTAATAATGGAACATTTACATGGAATAATCGTAGAACAAGCTTTAGCCATATAGCTGAAAGGTTAGATAGGTTCTCAATTAGTGGAGATATGGGTAATTTTAATTTCAACACATATGCGGAAGTACTTACTAAATCAGGGTCAGATCATTTTCCTGTTAGATTAACTATTTTTGAGAACTATAAACCACTTAGAAAGTTGTTTAAATTTGAATTTATGTGGTTCCAGGATAAGGAGTTCATGCAACTTTTGGAAAGTTGGTGGAAGCAGATAGAGGTCTCTAGTTCTAGGATGTATTGTTTAGTAGCCAAGCTTAAAATTATTAAACAGAAGATTCTAGATTGGAACAAAGAAAAATTTAATAATATCTTTGAGCAAAAAACCAAGATAGAATCAAAAATTAAGGACTTAAATGAAATTGTCATTAAAGAAGGTATGAATGAAGCATCTTATAATAAGGAGAAAGAATTAATGGCTAAACATGTAGAGATCTTATACAAGGAAGAAATTTTTTTGAAACAAAAATCCAGAGAGACATGGCTCAAAGAAGGTGACAACAACACCAAATTTTTTCATAATAGCACTAACAATAATAGAAATATTAATAGAATTTCAAAACTCAAAGGCCCAAATGGTCATCTAATTAAGGATCCTAGACTTATAGCAGAACATCTTGTCAGCTACTACCAAGCGCTCCTCAACAATTATGACTTCTCTAATCTAGAAGCCCAAAATAAGTTACTATCGTCAATTCCCAAATTAATTATTGAAGTAGACAAAAAATGGATCAATAGCAAACTATCAATAGAAGAAGTGAAACCAACTTTATTTCAGCTCCACCCTGAGAAAGCTCCCGGTCTTGATGGTTATCAAGTAGGTTTCTTTCAAAAATGCTGGCATTTTCTTGGTGAGGACATATGGAAAGTTGTAGAAGCTACCAGAAATTCAGGCTCTTTAATAATGGAAATTAACAATACCTTCTTCTCCCTCATTCCCAAGAAACATGACTACCTAGATCCTGGGGATTTTCTTCCAATCTCTCTTTGTAACACAATTTATAAAATCCTATCCAAATGTCTAGCAAAAAGACTTAAAATCTTTCTCCCATCAATTATATCAGAAGAATAGATTGGGTTTGTACCTAATCACTCAATCCTTGATGGAATTATAATAGCCCAAGAAATAATCCATACTACTCAATACAATAAAGAATCTTGCATGCTCATTAAAATAGATATACAAAAAGCATATGATAGAGTTGATTGGAGATTTCTATGTAAATGTTTAGAGGCATTTGGGTTTTCAAAACAATGGATAAATCTAATTTATAATTGCATTTCTACCCCCAAGATTTCTCTCCTAATTAATGGTACCCCTGAAGGTTTCTTTGAAATCTCTTAGGGTATCAGACAAGGTGATCCACTATCTCCCTTCCTATACATAATCATGGTGGAAGCATTGGGTAGATCCATAACTAAGGCACATTTAGAAGGTAAAATTATAGGAGTTAGAGTAAAAAAGAATGTATCTAATATCACCCATCAACAGTTTGCAGATGACACAATATTACTTGGGGCTAGCAACTTAAAAGAAGCTAAAGCTTTTAAATATGCCCTGAATGTATATATGAAGGCTTCAGGGAAAAGGGTCAATCCCAACAAATCATAAATTTTATTTTTTAACATGCCCCCTTCTAAAGAGAGACAAATCTGCAATATTCTAGGTTACAAAATTGGAAAGTTTCCTTGCAAATATCTAGGGATTCCCTTAGATAAGGGGGTTCATAGGTCAAAATTATGGGAACCAGTTGTTTCTAAGATCCAAAATATAAAAGGGAGTTGGAAAGGAAAATGGCTGACTAAAGCTAGATGAGCTACGATGATTAAGTCTATTCTAACAGCTATCCCCACCTATCAATTGTCTTTTATCCTGCTCCCTATCAATATCAAAGCTAACATAGATAAACTCCTTAGAGACTTCTATTGGCAAGGTACATCAAAAGATAAGAAAAAAATGCTAATTAAGTGGGATAACCTCTGCAAACCAATTTCCCTAGGAGGTTTAGGCATCAAGAACCTTTAATGGAAAAATTCAGCTTTAGGAGCTAAACTAGTATGGAATATGTATAGAAATCACAATAGAAAATGGGAAAATATTCTTCTTAATAAATATATTCCTAATGCAGAACCTATCAATATTTTTAGAGCCCATTCTCACATGAAAGGTTCCCGTATTTAGAATTTTATTATTAACTCTAGAGAAATCATCAATAATCTTCTTACGTGGGATGTGGGAATGGGTAACGAAGCCCTATTCTAGGAAGATTCATGGGGAGGTTATCCTCCATTAATAAATGAGGGCTTCTCTCAGGAATTCATAAAAATTTGCAAATCTAGTATTGGTAGAAACATTAGAAATTACATCTCCCCAGGAGTTGATCCCATATGGAAGTATACAAATATCACCCTTGGTGATCCCATTGAAAAAAACAAACTCTGAGATATTCTCAATCATAGAGTAATATCACTTAAATGTAGAGTAGATCGACTAATTTGGTCAGGAGCTAACGATGGAAATTATAAAGTAAGAGATGGTTACAAATCAGTTTTGGAAAAACAAAATCTGGATTCCTTAGATATCCCCCTAAATCTTTGTTGGAACAAGGTTTTCCTTCCTAAAGTAGGGCATTTTCTTTGGGCAGCATTACAAAAGAAAATTTTAACCTCAGATAGAATTAGAAAATTAGGCTTTGAAGGCCTGTCTAGATGCCCACTATGTGAAAGCCAATAGGAAGAGACTAATCATTTATTTTTAAATTGTGAATTTGCACAAGAATGTTGGAACTGGCTATGCAAATGTTTAAAATGGTCCTCGGAAAGGCCTAAAGATCTATTGGAATTTCTTAAAGCTTGGCCCACCCCTAACAAGGAAAGCTTGTTTAAAGATGTTTGGGTTATAGCCCCATCTATAGTAGTATGGGAAATTTGGAAAGAGCCTAATAGAAGAATTTTCACAAACCAAAAACTTAAATGGAGCTCAATAACTAATAAAATAGAAATTGCAGTTATTGAAATTATCAATAATAGACTTTGAAGCTTACATAGCTATGAAAACTCATTCAAGTAATGCGATAATGATCTTAGCAAGATATGGCCAAATCTAGATATTCCCCCTTTATATGGAAAAGGGGCAAATAAAACAAAAGAGGACAAAAGTACTTGTAAATGGAAGCCCCCTAAAGATGTGTGGTATAAGCTTAACTTTGATGGGGCCTCCAGAGGCAACCTGGGCATAGCAGGCATAGGAGGGATTATCCACAATGAGAAGGGAGAACCTATTGCTAAATTTTTTAAATCCATTAAGCCTACAACTAATAATATGGTAGAATACGAGGCAGCTCTAATAGGTCTCAGAATATGTCAACAATTAGGCCTAACAAAAATTAAAATAGAAGGAGACTCCCAAATCATTGGTAATGCTATCAGAATGAGAAAAACACCAAACTAGAAACTTAATTTGAAACTAGAAGAAATTTTAGAAATCTTGGATAAATTCTCCCAAGTTGAAGTAAAACATATATATAGAGAAGGGAATTTAGAAGTAGATCTCCTAGAAAATAAGGGAGCAGATGGTGAAACTATTGTAGATCAGTTTTAGCAATATCTAGGCTAGATCTATTCCCTAGAGGACCCATCAGTAAATACATATATCACTCATATCATCTACAGGTTAAATTTTAAAATAAGGATATAGGATGAATTCTCTAACAACTGTTAGGATGTTTATCTTGATTATCTTAATTCTAATAGTCTTATATATATCTAATCTTAGCTTAGAAATATCTTAATGCATATGTTGATGGTAGAGGACCCTTCCTTTACAATTTTAATTACTAAGGCTCTTTAGATATACTAAAATGTATTAAACCCTCAAATCTACCTTGTCACTGACCTTCAAGTCGATACATAGCATATCAGTCTCTTCATATTTAGATCTTGACTTCAATCCTTTGAATATATATACTCAATCTGTTTAAATGAACTTTCCCATATTTTGATAGTTCATCAATATCTTAACATCATTCCTCTTATAATATATATCTTTTTGTTCTAGACCAATCCTTATTTGTATTCAGGAAAATATGTATAAATATATACATATATAAACATAGATTTATACATCGACATGTATATTTATTTATTTATAGGTACTAAGATATATGTATTTATATATATATTCATATATTTATATCCTCATAGTTCTTCATATATCTTATATTTAATATTAGTAATGTATATGCTCACATGATCAAGTGAGGGGAATGGAACAGGTTCAAATAGGATGCCTTGTTCCCAATTCAAAAAAATGTTCTTATCATCGAGGACCATTCTCAATATTAATATGTCTCATGTATGATGTCTATTTGTAATCATAAGATTAAGGTAGGTAGGATAACTATCTTTTGGTCTTTTCTATGATTGCAGGAGCTCTTACCCCTTCCTTAAGCTATTATAGTCAAATTAGACTGAATTGATTTAAAAAGATGGGTAATTATAGGATACTTGTACTAACTAATCATAAATTGGTGTTAGTTTCATTACTTCTTCCTTTCTCTAATATCCTGTGCCTCATCTTGGATTATGGTAACTTTCTTATTAATTATTTTTGCAATATGGCTTCGTTAAGGGTTAACTCCATGGGACCTCTCATCTATAATAGGGGTACAGATTTCTTTGACCCATCTTCTAATGATGACAAGCTATTATAGTTTTTAATAGGCCCTGTTTTCTGTTGATATTGTCTTTTCACATCATTAGGATCCCTTGGTGAGAATGTCTAGTAATGATGTGCTTAGAAATTGTGCAGGATGTTTATTAAAGGATATGGAGTCAATTTGGTAATCCTATTAACTTTCATCATTTTCATCCTCGAATAGCCTCAATATAGGTGGAACTTAACCCAAATTATGCAAGTAACATTCTGGCACATTACACATGCTCATTAATAGCATTGAGTTGTCTAGTCAGGCTATGATTTGATTTGAATCATAGATTTTGTGCATTAATATCCACAGGAAGACTTATGGTCTTACCTTAATACCTTTAAACCCCTTTAAGGTATGTTTCATGTTCAGATAGCTTTCTAAGTATTACATGATGTTTCAAAATGATTAAGATAAGAAATCACTTCTCTGATTGCTCACTAGTATTAACCCCTTGTATAAGGCTAATATATATATTGTAGCTATGATTGCTCACTAGAATAATGAGTGGATAATATCTAAATCTCAATGCCATTAATAGAATAGAGTAATCAATTAGCAGTGGTTATGACAGATCATCCTTAGTAGCTGATAATGCCTAGCTATCAGGAAAGTTATCATAAATACTATTCAGGGTAGGGAAATAGGTCATATTTAGACTGATTGTTGACTCAAGCATTCCCTCTACAAAGTCTCATCAACTACCCAACTTTGTGTAGACATGGAATCTAGATTGATCACTTTCTACACCAAGGGAGACAAAGTGATGGCCTTTCAAGGACACATCCTACCTGAAAGGTGGAACCAACTTTTGAATCCTTTGCCTGATTCAACAAGGAGAGCTGTAGAGAAAGCGTTAGGAGATCAATATTTTGACAATGAATTTACATATAGAACAAATAGAGTTATTATTGGCCAATTTATTGCATTATCAACTTTTGGAGGAAAAACAAAAGATGAAATAGTTTAGGTGGTGAGGGAAATTTTCATCGAAGACCACCTTGGAGGGTTGGAAAAAATGGTGAAGTGTGTTGACAATAATCTCACAATACCATATCTGAAGATCATGATGCAGACAGAGATAGATAGGCTTGATGAAATCCCTCAGTCTCAACACATCCCAATGATGAAGAAAGGAGCCAAAAGTCTCTAGGTGTGCTTAGCGCACAAAGAAGGAAATAGAGGAGGTCGAATGCATTGTGGTAATGGTAAAATAGGAAAGCATATGGAAATACACTGCAGTTCAGAAGGACACAGACTAAATCAGATAACAAGGATATACTAATGAAGTATAGAATTATCACCTATACCTGAATATAGTATGAACACTCTTCTTAGTTGGCTAATATATAGACTTTGATACTTTGATAAAACTACAGCAACTAATATATCTTAAGGTTACAATGTATAAGTTTAAGATGTTCCAAATATGTATAGAATAGCATGAAATGTATTTCCTTTTGTATGTTTGGAATGATCCCTTTAGTCATATGGAGATGATATGGAGTAATTATGTTCTATAAATCAAATTAAATTTTGATAGACAGGTACACACCTCTCCCAATCCAAGCTCTTGGATTCTTCAGCAAAGGCTAGGCATTTGATGCTAAGGACTAATTGATTCATTAACTCAAAATAAAAAGGCAGAAAATTTATCATTTTATATGGATTAATGTAGCCTATGTCATTTTGTGACTATGTTCATTATGCAATTTTGAATTCAAATTGGTATGGCATTAAAATCTTAAATAAATTACATCTCCTTAAGGTACTGATTATGTATTAAATTCTTATACAGATGATTTTCAGTAGTATATGTAGATAGTAGTTCTTATTTCAGGTGTAAAGGCTACTACATCAGCGCATTAAGCAAGGAAAAGGTAATTCAAACTGAGGTATAAGCAATTTTTCTTTATTAATATATTCATACACATTTCCAATTAAGTTATCTAAAGCTCACTAACAAGGTCAGAAGGTAGTTCTTTGGTGTGTTTTGTCAGGAGCAAGATTTTCAGATGAAAGTTGCTCTTGGACTGCATCAATAGGGAAGACCTTATAAAGATAGTTTCTCAATAGTGATAGCGAAATACAGAGAAGCAAGTACCCAAGAAAGGTCGCCTAGACATATATATGAATATGTAAACAAAAAATATGTTTTCAGATCTCGATGTTAGAATGATGTATTATTCTTTTAAACATTAAATAGTGGGTATGCCCACAAAATATGTATGTATCAAAAACCAGACTATGGTCCCAGGCAAGGCTAGAGGTTTTCTCAACCCCGCTCTTTCCTACCAGCACCTGCACTGAGTGGGGTATACATGTATAAATTTTATTTAAATATTAATACAACTCATTAGCTTTAGCCTTTTACGGATCAAAAAAAAATAAAAAATTCAAATAATAACTCAAGCTAACAATTTAATTATAGGCCTTCCAATAATTATCATAATAGTAGTTATTCAAATAGGCCACATTGCACCTATTGTGGTAAAGATGGTCACTTAATACATAATTTTTTTAAGAAACAAAAGAATGATCAACATAATTCTCAAAACTACTCAAATGGAAATTCTAATGGAAATCAATCTTGTTCTTCTTTTACTGCCTATTTTAATGCTTCTAAACCACTTGACTGTGGTGCATCTCAACATGTTACATCTCATAAGGAAGTCTTTGATTCTTTGCACCCTAATTCTATGAATATTCTTATTTCTTTAGCTAATAATTATGGTTGTCAAGTTGAAGGAACTGGTAATGTTTCTGTTCCAAATGGTAAATTACATGATGTGCTTTATGTTCCTGATTTGCAATCTAACCATATTTTTGTTCCTCTTGTTTCTACTCCTAACATTAAGGATAATACTAATTCTCTTCAAAAGGATAATGATGAACATAAAAATAGTAATGATTCTCCTAATGATTTTGTTCCTTCTAGTAGTAGCAGTGATGATGATGATGATGGTAATAATATATTTACTCTTCCTAGTAATATTTATGTTAGTTCTAGGAAAAACCCTAACTAGCTTAAAGATTTACTTAATGAAGGTGATGATATGTTTGACCAAGAAGAGGAAATTATATATAACTTTCTTAATGTTACTTTGCAAGATATGTTTATTACTCAAGATAAAATTCATGATGGTAGTACTAATCCTATGATTGTTGTAGAGGTTAATGATAATGATGTTTATATTAACTCTCCTATTGATGCTTCATATTATGATGAATACACTATAGATTTGCCTTAGGCAACTAAATATTTCATTCCTTATTATTATCCTCATGATTCACAATATGATTTTTTCCAAAGTGTTACTGATTCAGCACTAGGTGATCCCAATGATGGGCACTCTACTAGTGGTTTTTGCCTTATTGCAGCTCAAGTGTTGATTATGCTCCACCTATACTTTCTACTAGAAATAAATATACAGAATGCATAAATACATCTCAATAATTTCAATGGTCTCTTAAATATTTGGGCTCCCCTCAATATGCTATCCACTTTACCAAAAGTCTTATGTACCATTCAAGCTCCAAAGCACAAGTTGAGGACATGCAAGATGATCAAGCCAAAGACGTCCTAGTGAAGACTCTTTCAAAAGAAACATCTCAAATTCATTGTAAACATTTGGGTTTGACACCTATTGATGTAATTACCCCAAGTAAAGATTAAAGGGGGGTGTTAGAATTTAATCTTTCCTTGGTATATTTGTATTTAAAGGATAAACCAAGGTATCCTATTGTATTCATCCTCTAGTCCAAGTAGGAGGACATGTCTCATGTTTGTAATTCCTTTTTTAAGGGAAATACATATTCCTCCTTATGAGGAATCCTACACTTGTCTCACACACTAGTGAAATGTGGCATACATAGAAATGGGAGTTACAATGTAACTCCTTTCTCACATCTGTATTAAAAGAGATGGCTCTCCTTCTCTCCTCATATGAGATTCTTCTTCTTCTTGAACATTGTATGAGCTAAGCTCTCACTCTATCTCTCTCTCTCTCTCTCATTCTTAAGAATTTTTGCCACTTTCAATATATCACAGGGTTTTTTTATGCTTTTCCCCCTTCAAAATATTGTCTCCTTGTTGCTTCTTTCTTTGGTTAATGCTCCTAGAGTTGTGATTATTCATGGTAAATCTCCTTATTCCTAGCTCATTGATTAAACAATTTCCTATCTCTCTATATTTTGTTATTGTTTTTAACAATCATATTAGTCACCTGTTACTTGTCTTAATTAGTCTTAATTGGTCAATTAATAGGTCCTAATTGGTCAAGTATTAGTCACATGTTAGGTCTTCATTGGTCCTTGTAGGTCTTAAAAACTCCTATTAGTTCTTAAGGGTGCTATTTTGCTCTTATTAGTAGGTCTTATTAGGTCGTATTAATCAATTTAGGTGCTAATATGACGTATTATACCTCTTATTAGTTCTGAAGGGTCCTATTAGGTCTAAAGTGGTCCTATTAGATGTTAAGGGTCTTATTAGGTTGTATTAATCATGTTAAGTATTAATAGGAAATATTAGGTCTCATTACTCATGTTAGGTCTTAAGGGGTCCTATTATGTCTTATTAATCATGTTAGGTCTTAATTGGTTAGAGAGAGAGAGAGAGAGAGAGAGAGAGAGTTCATGTTGGTTTCTAGTATTTTGGTTTATGTTGGTTTCTAGTGTCAAGGTTCATGTTGGTTCATGTTCCAGTTTCATGTTGGTTTAATGATAGGGTTCATGTATGTTTCATTTTAAGGTTTATTTCTCAATTAGGTTTACAAATTTTTTAAAAAAATTAGGTTCATTGTTAGGGTTCATGTTTATTTAGTGTTAAGGTTTATGTTGGTTCATGTTCTAGTTTCATGTTTCTAATAATTTGTGACATTTTTCTAATATTTTGTAACATTTTCTTAATATTTTGTAATATTTTAAAACATATGTAATAAAACTAAATTAATTAACTAACTAACTAACACATTTTCTTAATTGGAAAAAAATATTATATTAATCAAAATCTACATAAAATCATATTATATAACTTCTGCAATTAAAAATAATAAAATTACATAAACAAAAATAACTATTAAATTAACTTATTATTAAAACAACTATTTCTACAAGTATTAAATTAACTTTTTTTATTAAAATTACAATAATTTAATATTAAATTGACAAAAACAACTAATACACATAAAAAACATAAAATAAAAAGATAAAAATAGGGCCTACCTGTTTTAGCCGAAAATCTCAAAAGGCGCTCCACAATTCTCACAACCCAATCCATTCAAATGATCCCACCCAACACATTTTGGGAGTTTATATATTTTTGCCTTGTTTCAACCGAAATAGTTTAGACTGGAACCCTTGATAGAAGTGCTCCAAGGTGTGCTCACACAAGTTACCAAGGACTTATCTTGTCCAATCTACCTAGGATCCTAGTCCTTATTCTAGGATCTCAATAGCCTAAAGACTCCAAGCCTAAGACTACCCTAACTCCACTCCAACAGTTAGTCTTCTTGTGTTTAACCTTGAAGGACAACTATCACTAGTTTTGTCTCAATGCTTCACTACTCCTTAAATGACTACAAGTGCTCTTTCACCACAACTTGTCACAAGTGCTGCAGGGGGTCCATTCTTCATCAAAACATCCTTTTGTCTTACCATTGATCTCATTTGAATAGATTTCAAAGATCTTTTCCATCAGGTTCACAATCTAGCTTGCCCTTGGCTTATTAGGCCTAGTGATTTCTAGTAGCCCTAGACATGGTACTTTTCTCAATTCTTGCTAAAAAAATTCCAAATGACCTCCAAAACTAATTTGACATTTGGATAGCCTTTTGGGAGACTTTAGATATTTCTTAGGTTTATGGGTTCTAGGGCCTCCGTACAGTAGCTTCCTAGATTATAGGGCTAATAGGGCTATTCGTAAGTTGGTTACTGATTTCTTGCTAGAAATATAGGTTAGAGGATTGGTCGATGCCTAATCTCACCACCACATATCAATATGTTTATGGTATATTTGAAACCATAATCTATATGTGCTTCCATTCTTTCCCCTGCATGTGCACACTTTTTCATCCCTATCACACACCTAGCTAGGTACACCAATCTTGCCTAGGGCATGACCTCATAAATGGCCATTTGGTTCTTCAATATTCCTTCCTACATATATACACTATACAATTGTTCCCCTACCATATTTATCCAAACCCTTATGTTGCCCATAGTTGGAATTTATGGGGGAGCCATGAAACCAAAAACTATCTAAAATGGACTAGTAAACACTCTAAATCCTAAAAAAAATTCTAAGCCTACCAAATCAGCTCTACTTCTACTTCATGAATCCAACACTAGGTTAACATTTTCAAATCATTAAAAAACTATCACTATTCAAATAAGTCGACTGTACTTAGAAAACTAGAATACTTTCTTCTATTCATATTCAAAAGATTGATTTACCTTGGGAAATGTACCATACAGTATCTTAAGATGCCTCTCCCATTTTTTAAGGCCTCTAGCATTTATTTCCCACTCCTAGAATGAAGGAAACCCAAGGTTGTCGAGTTGCATGCAACATTTAAAAAAGTTGCTAATATTGTGATGACAACTTTTGAGCATCTTTTACATTTATGAAGACAACTAAAATTTAGGACTTCTATCCCATATAAATCAATGAATTAACATCATCAAGGCCTTTTTAGGCATGTTTCACACTTTTCTTAAGTCTTGGACACATTTAGACCATATTTCCCAGTTTTAGGCCTATCCTAAGGACTAAGAACTTGAAATCAAAATAAGCTAAACTAGATTGTATTTAGTACTAACTACTAATCCATCTAGTCACACACACAACAAGACCTTCTAAGGTCAAAGAAAAGAAATACTGACTTGGCTAGAGTCATTTACAAGCCAAAATTGACTAGGGCTTTAGGGATACCCTAGGTGCTCCTGTACCATCCTCCCCAAATGGAAAGATTTCAATCCATCCTTGGATTGAGTAAGTTGGGATCAATGCCCAACTTTTTGAACTCTAACTCCTTTATCCAATTTGCATCTACATCCATTTTTCCATGCTACTTTCCTAGTGTTCTTTGTATTCCTTCTTCCTTGTCTTCTTATAAATTCAGGAATCTAGTATGTGGTGTGCCTTCTTAATTGGTGCAGATGGAAAATTGAGTTTCCCCACTTCCTTTATGACTTTATTCAAACTTTGATTTGGATCTGGTATTGGTCCTTTGTATAAAACCAAGTTTGCTACATTAAAGACATGAGATAAACCATTGTCCTCTAACAATTCCACTTTGTATGCATTGGTGCCATACTTTTCTAGAATGGTACACAAACCAATTCTTCTCATATAAATATTATGAGGCACTCCCTTCTATAATCTTGCCTTGTTGAGATGGACCATCACTAGATCCCCAACCTTGAATTGGACATCCCTTTTTCTTTCATCCACCTTATGTTTGAGTTTCTCTATATTTTGAGTGAGTTTTTTCTTCACTATCTCATGGATCTATTGCATAGCATTTGAAAAATCTTCTACTTAGGTACTTCCCTTAGCTCCATCATTTAGATCTCTAAGCTCATATATGCCTCTAGGATGAAGCTCATAGACTATCTCAAAAGGACTCTTACCAATAGTCCTATTCATTGTGTCATTATATGCATACTCTACTTGTCTAATTAGGTTGTCCCAAGTTTGACCATACTCCTTAGTTAGACACCTTAGGAGGTTATCGAGACTCCTATTTACTACCTTCATTTAACCATCAATCTAAGGATGGTATGCAGATCCAAAAGATAAGTTGGTGCCTAGATTTTTCCATAGAGTCTTCCAAAAATGACTCATGAACTTGGTCTCTTTCTGACACTATGCTCAGTGGTAAACCATGTATAGTAATTACCTCCTTGAAGAATACATAATCTATTTGACTTGTATCATGAGTTGTCTTTCATGGTACAAATTATTCCATCTTACTAAATCTATCCACAATAACATAAATTTTATCCATTCCCTATTTCATCTTGGGTAAACCTACCACAAAATCCATGCTTAAACACTCCCATGGTTTGCTAGGAATTGGAAGGGATTAGTAAAGACCTACATTGGTAGATGTACCTTTTTCCTTTTTCCTTTTGACACATAACACATCCTTCCACATACTTTTTGACATCTAGATTCATCTTAGGCCAAAAATGGAACCTTTGAACAAGTTCTTGGGTCTTTTTAACACCAAAATAGCCACTAAGTGCACCATTGTATTTCTCTTGGATTAGATTCTCTCTTATAGACCTTCTAGGGACACACAATTGACCTCCTTTAAATAATAGACCACTCTACAAAGTATTTTCGAGTATTAACTATGAAAATGATTCTTATATTCTTGACATAGCTTGTAGATTTCTACAAAATCTTCATCTTCACTATACAAGTCCTTGAAGTTGTCAACACCCATGCTTTGAAATTGTATCTCTTGAATAGTTAGAGCTCTTATACTTAAGGCATCTTCTACCTTGTTCTACAATCCCTTCTTGTGTTTGATGTTGAAGGTGTAGGCCTATAGATATTCCACCCATTTCATATGTCTATGACTGAGCTTATCTTGTGAATTCATGAAGCTTAATGCTTGGTTGTCAAAAAAGACCACAAACTCCTTTGGCATAAAGTAGTGCCTCCACTTTCTTAGTGTTTGGACTAGAGAATACATCTCTAAGTCATAAGAAGAGTACTTCTTCTTAGCATCACTTAATTTTTCAAAATGGAAATCGACTGGTCTTCCCTCTTGGCTCAAGACAACACCTATGGCCACATTACTAGCATCACACTCAACTGTGAATAATTTCTCAAAAATTGGCAAGGTTAAGATTGGTTGAGTAGAAATATTCTTCTTTATCAATTCAAAACCATGGTTATCTTTCTCATTCCATATAAACTTAGTTTTCATTCCTCCTTTTATGGTGTCTATCATAGGAGCACAAATATCACTAAATTGCTTTATAAACTTCCTATAATACTGAGCCAAACTATGAAAGATTCTTTCCTCTATTGTTGTATTTTGATTAGGCCAATTGAGAATGGCTTCCACTTTGCTAGGGTCCATTTTTAGATTTCCTTGAGACAATACAAACCCAAGGTACACTAGCTCCTGCCTCATGAACTCACATTTCTGCAAATTTATCATCAATTTCTCCTCATGTAGCTTCTTGAAAACAATCTCCAAATGCTTGAGATGTTCATCCTTGGTCTTACAATAGATTAGTATATCATCTAGATATACTACCACAAATTTACCCATGTAGTCCTTGACGACTTCATTCATGACCCTCATGAATTTTGAGGGGGCATTGGAGAGCCCAAATGGCATGACAAGCCATTCATACAAACCCTCTGTGGTTTTTAAGGCTATCTTACACTCATCTCCCTCATGGATTCTAATTTGGTGGTAACCACACTTTAGGTCAATTTTAGTGAAGTACTTAGCTTCTCCTAGGTTGTCCATTAGGTCTTCTATCCTAGGGATAGGGAACCTATACCTAATGGTTATCCTATTTATGGCTCTTGAGTTAATACATAACCTCCAAGTTCCTCCCTTTTTAGGTGCTAAGATAGTGGTTACGAAACAAGGGCTAATACTTTTCCTAATGAGACCTTGGCTTAAGAACTCTTGAATTTTCTTGGCTATTTCCTCATTTTGTTGAGGGGTCATCTTATAGGCTACCTTATTAGGAAGGGTAGCTCCAGGGATGAATTCTATCCTATGGATTACAACTCTCTTAGGGGATAGGATTGATGGTTGTCCATCACTGACAATGTCTTCATATCTCTATAATATGTCTTATATCTCCTTTGGTAATTATGGCTTATTGACTATCTTGTCACTGCTTACCTCCTTTGGCTTCAATATGAGTGCAAAGCCACCTCCTTCTCCTTCTTTTGGGACTTATAAGAACTCCTTTTAACTTACCATGAGGACATTGGGACCAGATGACTTCACCTATGCATCTTCTAATAGTGACTAGATTTTAAATTTCACATTGTCCTTAAAAGAGTATGAGTTCTTCACTCCATCATGCATGGCCTATCGGTCAAATTTCCATGGTCTACCTAGGAGAAAGTGACATGAACCCATAGGTAAGACATCACATATTACTTTATCTTTATACCTCCCAATGGAAAACTCCACCCAATCTTATTCATTGACAAGGACATGTTGTCCCTTGTTTAAACAAGTAAATTTATAGGGATTTGTGTGGGGTATCGTCTTCATTTTCAAATTTCTAAATGCTTCCTCTGACATGATGTTGTCAATAGACCCTGAGTCTATGATGACTCTACAAACCTTACCCATCATCTTGCATTTCACTCTAAACAATGATCTGCTTTGATTGGGTTCTTCCTTTACTGGTTCCTTAATCAGAGTTCTCCTCATCATAAGGTTCTCTCCTTCCTCTGATTCCAAAGGTACTTCAAGGGGTTTCACTCAACCACTTGTTTCCTCTTGAATAAAGTTCACTCTTTTGTCACTTCCTTGAGAAGTATTGCCTTTCTTTGGACACCTATATGCAGGGTGTCCCATCTAATTATAGTAGTAACATTTCATGTTTGCAAAGTAGTTACCTCTCCCTTGACCACTATTTCTTCCTCTACTATTACAGTTCCTTCCTCTATTTCCTCTATTAGAGCCTCCTTATTATTTATCTATAAACTTGACCTCTCCTTGAGTCTTTGGTTTATAACTCCTTCCACCATATCCATCTCTTTGTCCTTTGTTATCTCTTCCTCTGCCTCTGCCTCTAGTTGTACTAGAGTCTTGATTTTTCCTTAGCTTCTCTTCTACCTTGACAACAATTTGGTGGCACTTCTAGATAGTGTCTGGAGTCAAGAGACTCATCTTATCTTGTATGGTCCACTTAAGACCATTAAGGTATCTTTCTACCTTCACCTTTTCATCCTCTACAACTCTAGATCTCATGCAAAGTCTTTGGAACTCTTCAGTATAGGAGTTCACATCTAAGTCTCTTTTTCTATTACTTTGTCTTCTCTTATGAAATTGGATTTCATAATCCTCTAGCACATAAGCATCTTTGATTTTAGATACCATTTTCTTCCATGTAGCAATAGGCTTCTTTCCTTCTTTCTCTCTCTGATATTGGATAAATTTCCACCAAGTGAGTGCAGGGCCTCTCAATCTAGCCTTAGCCACTTTAACCTTTTGAGCTTATGTGATCCCATCACACTTAAAATGGTTTTCTAGTCCTTCAATCCAATCTAGGACTATCTATGGTTCCATATTTCAATTAAAAATTGGAATACCTTCTAGTGCCTTCGCAAACAAGGCATTCAATGCCTTTATGAATGGTTCTTTAGCTAGGATTGGATCTGGTTCAAGGACCTCATCCTTCAAAAATATCTCTTTTTCCTTCCCATCTATCTTATCCTTCACTTCTTTGGCCTTCAAATCTACTTCATCCACTTTTTGTTCTAGATGAGCCAACCTATCTCAGAGTATTCTATTCTCCTCGTCTTGATCTTCCACTTTCTTTTCCAACTAACCATTGGTCACCATTGTAGATTCTCCTACCAACTCTTCTAGTTGGAACATTCCCCACAAGCCAAATAAAAATGGCTCTGATACCAATCTGATGGAAGTGCTCCAAGGTGTGCTCACACAAGTTACCAAGGACCTCTCTTGTCCAATCTACTTAGGATCCTAATCTCTCTTCTAGGATCTCAATAGCCTGAAGCCTCAATGTAACCCCACCAGGGAACCCAACAGAGATTAACTTATAACTTGCAACTAAGTTTGGTGAACATTTTTTTTCTTAAAAGATAACAAACAAGATACACAATAGTGTGGAAGCAATTACCATTTAGTCACATTAAACAAACAACCAAAATAGATTAAAAATCCTTAGGGTTCCTTGACGTAGAATTACTTAAGAACAAATAGAACAACTAAATAAAGATAACAAAAGATTCCATATCATAAATGATACAATTACAACTTACAACAATATATACCATCCTCATGGACATCCATGATAACTAATAAACTAACATCCACTGCACATGTCGGAGGGTATGTAATAATAAATCTAACAAAGAAGTACAATGTCCATATTAGGTATCACATGCGATACTCTAATATAGGACTACATAAATGAAGGTATGATAAGAAACCAACAATGAAGAATCAAGAAGGCATCCAACTACAGAAGTACCAACATCACCGGCACAAAGATGTCAAATCTCAAATGGTAGAGAATCACTACCTCCCATCGGTGTAGAACCACAAAGGTCTACCCCACCATGCTAAGGAGATAACCACAAACCCCAATCAGATGACCAAAACCAAACAAGGATAAGACCACTGAGAAAGGAATCCTGAAAGCTCTCTACTCAAGGTACAAAAAATAAAGTGAAAGGTGGAACACACTAATCTAGAGGCATAAACAAATACTCAGGAGATGATCTAGGCTACATACTTATGGGAATGTCATCACATGTCTATCTGCTTGAGTTACCCTAGACTAGACACTCTGGACCCCGAACCCTCAAGCATTGAGTTACCCTGGAATTGACCACTCTGGGCCCCATAACCTCAATATGATCCATGTGGGATTAGAATACTCTCTCTCAAATATGAGGAATTCTAATTAAAACCATACTCTAAATTATCTTCTTAAATGATCTATAAAGTTTTAATTACTATGTTATCACTTAATTACATAACCTACAATAAGTTTCCTAGGTGCTGACCACTTTGGGTCCCGGCCCCTATTGTAAGCCACTCCCCTAAGATGTACTTAATCAATCTCCCCTAGGCTCATAATCACACAAACATCCAATAGGTATACAACTAGGTAATCCTAGATGCAGTTTCACACATAGAAACCCAAATGATTACATAGATACCAAAAACAAATATCAACCAATAAGAGCTCGTAAGATTGATTCATAGATGAGAATAAGAATAAACACATACATAAACATGGTACTGAAATACAATCCAACTAAAAGCATATCCATGGCTCTATTTTTCCCCTAGGCCATCTAATGCCTGATACCAGACAATGCACAAAAATACAGTTCAGGGACGAGAAGACAACAATGAAAATTTAAGAACTGAAAGGAAACTATAAGCATTTAAATTCCGCATTCCTAATAATTGAATCCAAAAGTGTAAATGAATAAAACTGCTAGGAGAAAATTATTATAAACATTTCAATAATGTCTTAGTGAAAGAAAACATCCTATTTACGTACCAAGATTTCACTACAACAAAATACCCAATTTCACTACAAAGTCTCTGATTCCCAATAATTAATCATTTGAAATAACATATATAGGGAGATGCATAAGTTAGTGATATAGACTATTGTACACACCTAAGCACTTCTTATAAATAAAAGATTACTAAACTAATCAATTGACTCATACCACGAAGACAAATAATTTAAGAAATTAATCACTCTTTTCCTGTTAACAAGTCTTCATATCAAATATCTAATAATTAACACTAAATTAACTTACAAATTAATTAACTAAAATCCAACTTCTTAAAAAAATTAATTTAATTAAACTATATTTAATTAAATTAAAATAATACAAAAATCAATTTTACTAAAAATAATCATTTATCAAAATACATTTAATAAACCATAATTTAAATAAACTAAACTAATTAAAAACAATATAAATTAACATAACATAATCTAATTTCAAATTAACATAAAAATAAATTTAACATAAATTAAAAATTGTATTAATAATAAATAAAAACTTATTATCAAATTTTAAAACACATTAAAAAAAACAAAAGTAAAACTTTGGGGGGGTCCCTGCGGGCCCCACATCGCAACCTCCTAAGCTTGATCCTCCATGCACAGGCAGTGTGGGTACTGCCTACAACAGTGTTGTACTGCTGTAGTAGTACCCATAGCACTACTACACGTAGCCCAAGCGGTGGGGGGCTAAAGTACAGTGGTGGTCCTGCCCCTTCCACCCTAAGAAAATTTATATAATTTTTTTTTTTAAATTTATTTATTAAAACAAATACAATTTACAATGCATTGGTTACATTTTTTTATTTATTTTATCATAACGGAAATCAAAATAAATATATATAAATATAATATTTATTTAACAGAATATAAATATATATAAAATTTTGACAGAAAATATATACATTAAAATTTTCAACACAGAATATATATTTATATAGAAATTTTCTCTTACATCACCAAAAGTAACTAAGATACCTTTGTACTTTGAATCTATTCCTTCCTTATACATATTTTAAATATCTTCACACAATAAAATCATGTAAATCTTGCGTAGTATTTTTGTAATTTTTTTGTTTAACAGAGTATTTTATTTTAAACCAAAATTAATTCTTTTGTATCCAAATTGTGTTTTCTACTCAAATTAGTTTTCTTCCTCAAGGAGATTAAATTTTCTAAAAGCTCTATAGTTTAACTATACAACAGGATTAATTTATTGATTTATAGGCAAACCATGAGGAATTAACTAACAAAATTTTGCCAGAGTAACACTATGATGCCAAGTAATAATAAAATACAAAAATTAACTACACTAGGGTTTCTGAATACCTAGATCTATTAAAAACATAGAAAGACAAATGAATGTAGAAACAGAGATAACAAGCAAAATTCAATGCCTAACTTAGATCCAATGCCAGAAACTAAAAATGAAAACCCTTGTAGATCTGAGAATAGAATTCTCTCCGAAAACAAGCCCAACCTGTAGATCTGAAAGCTATGTTGCAAACAGGTGCCCGATCCAGATGCACAGAGAAATTCAAACCAACATGTAGCCACAACAATCCACAAATCTCCAAAAACACCAAGCACACAAGCTCCCCCAAAAATCTTGTCCAAAACCTGTCTCCCCCAAAATGAATGCAATAATTCCTAATAGGAATTCCATTCCCAAATTCATGCAATCCCAAAAGACAACTAAAAAGCTCACTCATAGTCAACTCCAATTTAGAAAATGACTCATAAGATAACTCCTAATCCAAATCTAATTCCAAAATTGAGAGTAAATACAATTAATTAATTAAAAATATCTTTTAAAAGAACAACTCAACTTGACATTTTAAAACTAGTTATCTTTTTAAAAACAATTCCCTTTTCAATTTTGCACATGTCATAATTTAAATACATTTATTAAATAAATTAAATACTTAATGCATCACAAAGTCATGCAATTAATTATTTAATCATTTAATAAAATATGCAAGCATAAATCAAATCATTTACCATTTCAGCACAAGTTAATAATTAAAACCCAAATTAAATAAATTAAATATTCAATACATCCTAGAACATGCATTTAAATATTCTATTATTTAATTATACACTCAACATAATTAATCCTAATTCCAATTTCATAATCAATTATTTCCAATTAATTAAATAATTGACTTTAGATAATTTTCCAAATTAAACATAGGAACATAATTAAATCATTAAATTCAACTATAAGCCTAACATCGATAGTCATATAAAATCACCTAAATAATCATGAATCAACTTAATCAAGCACAGTAAAATCAAGCACAATAAATCAAGTAGACTGAAAACATGCATAGACTCAAGAACAGGATCCATGAATTCATGCCAACTAGGTGAATTCAGGTAGGGTAGTAAGACAAATACTTGTCAAATCCTAGGACAATTAAGCTTAGGTTAGGGTTTTGGGTATGTGTATTATATCCCCTCTTTACCATTAAGATGAATGTTTGTGGGCACGCTCACTCTTGCCAACTTAGGGAAGACAATGCCATGTACCTACAAACCTAACATCACAAAATGAAGCATGTACATAAAATATATAGCAAACAATGATAGGGTACGGTTAGACGTGGATCTCGACTATGCAAGTAACTACACCTCCATCCTCTACCACACAAACACGTCAAACAAATACAGACACATAATCACCATACACATGAAAGTATGGGGTATGTACATCGTAATCAATATAAACATATTAGCCATCATCATAAAACATCATCATCTAATCTATACATACACCTGATAAACATATGATAATAATCCATATTCATCATTAATGAAACAATAATCGATCACATGGAAAGTGACCTAAAAGAATTCGATCAAACATTTGAAACATAAAGAAAACTAAAAAACATCCTACGGGTGGGTACTACATTCACCCCCCCTATGATTAGGCTTACTCATGGAAGCTTGAAACAAGTAGGGATGTAAGTCCCATAAAACTCACTGCACTGAAAAGAAAACTAAACTAAGGATCGCTAGGAAGATCTCTACCCTGAAAACTGTGTCGATCGATTAGGACAATTGACCAAAATGTGGCCATGTTGTCTGCAAGCATAACAACCACCTTTACCACCAAATGAAGGTGCCCTAGACTGCTAGGAATGACCTTCACCAAAATCTTGATGTGAACTCTGAGGTTGCTAATACACCCTATTGCGCAAACTACGCTATTAGTTGCGATAGTTCCCTGATTGAGAACCACCACTACTACCGTGGAAGAATTTCTTATCCTGTTGATTTTGATTACCTTTCGAAAAGGTAGAAGGACTTTGAAAATTTCCATTCTTCTGAGATTGATTCCCCTTAGAACCACTAGGCTGAACACCTCTCTGAGAACTCTAACCTGATGCTAGGTTCACCTTCGTAATCATAGCCTTAATAGCTACATCTCTGAGGATCTTAGGCTCAAAGAGTAAGACATTCCCAATAATGCGTGCATTCAACCCCCTATCAAAGTGTTGCACTAGTAAGGCTGTATCCTGACCGAAGCTAGCATATTGTTTGAGATCAAAGAACTTAGGCTCATACTCCCCCACTGTCATAGTCAGCTATCTCAAATTATGAAACTCATCTGCCCTCTTCTTCCTCCACTGATCAGATAGGAAATGTTCTTAGAAATGCTCCAAGAACAACTCCCATGTAACTGTATCCATATGAAGACCTAACTTCTCCTCCTCTTTCCTCCACCATATAGCTGCAAAATCTAAGTTGTGTCACTGTATACCTAGCTTTAGTATTGCTACTAAAGGGATGCATGGAAAAACTCCACTTCAATGCTATCAACCAAGTCTCTGCCTCTAAACCAGTACCTTTCCCATCAAAGGGATTAGGTTTCCCTCTCATCAGATCCCTCATGTGGTTAACTGCCACAACTATAGGATCAACTATGAAGTTCCTCCTTAGAAGACTCCTAGACCTCTCTCTAGCCCACTCTACTCTAGCCTGCTCAGGACCAAGATGATTGAGAATCACCTGTAACAACTGTCTCATGTCTAGTCCATAAGACTCAGCCTGACGATCCTCTCTTTGAGCATCTCTAGACTACTGGTGGTGACTCTCTTGACTAACACTCGTAGAAGGGCTATCCTGTCTACCCTTTCCACATCCACCAAAATGACCTCTACCTCTACCTCTAGAATCTCTAGTGATAGGCATGATTCCTGCATCATACAAAGATCAAGATAATGTCACACAACATAACTCAAAACAAAAACAAAATGAAACATAATAAAAAAGCAATGGTCTGCAAACAAAATGTTTTATGTCTATGTTTAGTTTCAAGTTTAGACCACAAAAAACCTAATAGGCGTACATACCCAGAGTTCCCAGTGTAGAAACTCCACTCTGATACCAAATGTAACGCCCCGCTATGGAACCCAAAAGAGATTAACCTATAACTTGCAACTAAGTTTGGTGAACATTTTTTTTAATAGTTAACAAACAAGATACACAACAGTGTGGAAGCAATTACCATTTACTCACACTAAACAAACAACCAAAACAGATTACAAATCCTGAAGGTTCCTTGACGTAGAATTACTTAAGAACAAATAAAAAAACTAAAGAAAGATAATAAAAGATTCCATATCATAAATGATACAATTACAACTTACAACAATATATACCATCCTCATGGACATCCGTGATAACTAATAAACTGACATCCACTGCACACGTCGCAAGGTATGTAATAATAAATCTAACAAAGAAGTACAATGTCCATATTAGGTATCACATGTGATACTCTAAAATAGGACTACATCAATAAAGGTATGATAAGAAACCAACAATGAAGAATCAAGAAGGCATCCAACTGCAGAACTACAAACAGCACTGGCACCAAGACATCAAATCTCAAATGGTAAAGAATCACTACCACCCGTTTGTGTAGAACCACAAAGGTCTAGCCCACCGCATTGAGGAGATAACCACAAACCCGAATCAGATGACCAAAACCAAACAAGGATAAGACCACTGAGAAAGGAATCTTGAAAGCTCTCTACACAAGGTACACAAAATAAAGTGAAAGGTGGAACACACTAATCCAGAGGCATAAACAAATACTTAGGAGATGATCTAGGCTACATACTTATAGGAGTGTCATCACATGTCTATCTACCTTAGTTACCCTGGACTAGTCACTCTGGACCCTAGACCCTCAAGCATTAAGTTACCTTGGAACTCACCACTTTGGGCCCCAGAACCTCAATATGATCCATGTGGGATTAGAATACTCTCTCTTAGATATGAGGAATTCTAATCAAAACCATACTCTAAATTATCTTCTTCAATGATCTATAAAGTTTTAATTACTATGTTATCACTTAATTACATAACCTACAATAGGTTTCCCAGGTGCTGACCACTTTGGGTCCCGACCCCTATTGTAAGCCACTCCCCTAAGATGCACTTAATCAATCTCCCCTAGGCTCAAAATCACACAAACATCCAATATGTATACAACCAGGTAATCCTAGATGCAGTTTCACACATAGAAACCCAAATGATTACACAAATAAGAAAAACAAATATCAACCAATAAGAGCGCATAAGATTGATTCATAGATGAGAATCAGAATAAACACATACATAAACATGGTACTGAAATACAATCCAACTGAAAGCATATCCATGGCTCTATTTTTCTCCTAGGCCATCTAATGCCCGATACCACACAATGCACAAGAATACAGTTCAGGCATGAGAAGACAACACTCACAATTTAAGAACTGGAAGGAAAATATATGGATTTAAATTCCTCATTCCTAATAATTGAATCCAAAAGTGTAAATGAATAAAATTGCTAGGAGAAAATTATTATAAAGATTTCAATAATGTCTTAGTGAAAGAAAACATCCTATTTACATACCAATATCCCACTACAACAAAATACCCAATTTCACTACAAAGTCTCTGATTCCCAATAATTAATCATTTGAAATAACATATATAGGGAGATGCATAAGTTAGCAATATACACTATTGTACACACCTAAGCACTTCTTATAAATAAAAGATTACTAAACTAATCAATTGACACATACCACAAAGACAAATACTTTAAGAAATTAATCACTCTTTTCCCATTAACAATTCTTCATAACAAATATCTAATAATTAACACTAAATTGACTTACAAATTAATTAACTAAAATCCAACTTTTTAAACAAATTAATTTAATCAAACTATATTTAATTAAATTAAAATAATACAAAAATCAATTTTACTAAAAATAATCATTTATCAAAATACATTTAATAAACCATAAATTAAAGAATCTAAACTAATTAAAAAGAATATAAATTAACATAACATAATCTAATTTCAAATTAACATAAAAATAAATTTAACATAAATTAAAAATTGTATTAATAATAAATAAAAACTTACTATCAAATTTTAAAACACATTAAAAAAAAAAAGTAAAACTTTGGGACGAACCCTATAGGCCCCACACCCCAACCTCCTAAGCCTGATCCTTCATGCGCAGGCAGTGTGTGTACTACCTACGGTGGTACTTCACTACCTATGGTAGTGTTGTACTGCTGTAGCAATACCCACAACACTGTTACATGCAGCCCAAGCGGTGGGGGGTAAAGTACAGTGGTGGTCCCGCCCCTTCCACCCTAACAAAATTTATATAAATTTTTTTAAAAGATTTTATTTATTAAAACAAATACAATTTACAATGCATTAGTTACATTTGTTTATTTATTTTATCATAATGGAAATGAAAATAAATATATATAAATATAATATTTATTTAACATAATATAAATATATATAAAATTTTGATAGAAAATATATACAGTAAAATTTTCAACACATAATATATATTTATATAGAAATTTTCTCTTACATCACCAAAAGTAACTGAGATACCTTTGTACTTTGAATCTATTCCTTCCTTATACATATTTTAAATATCTTCACACAATATATTAAAATCATGTAAATCTTCCACAGTATTTTTGTATATATTTTTTTTAACATAGCATTTTATTTTAAACCAGAATTAATTCTTTTGTATCCAAATTGGGTTTTCTACTCATATTGGTTTTCTTCCTCAAGGAGATTAAATTTTCTACAAGCTCTATAGTTTAACTATACAATAGGATTAATTTATCAATTTATAGGCAAACCATGACGAATTAATTAACAAAATTTTGCCAGAGTAACACTATGATGCCAAGTAATAATAAAATACAAAAATTAACTACACTAGGGTTTCTGAATACCCAGATCTATTAAAAACACAGAAAGACAAATGAATTTAGAAATAAAGATAACAGGAAAAATTCAATGCCTACCTTAGATCCAATGCCAGAAACTAAAACTGAAAACCCTTGTAGATCTGAGAATAGAATTCTCACCAAAAACAAGCCCAACCTGCAAATCTGAAAGCTATGTTGCAAACAAGTGTCCGATCTAGATGCATAGAGAAATTCAAACCAACATGCAGCCACAACAATCCACAAATCTCCAAAAACACCAAGCACACAAGCTCCCCCAAAAATCTTCTCCAAAACCTGTCTCCCCCAAAATGAATGCAATAATTCCTAATAGGAATTCCATTCCCAAATTCATGCAATCCCAAAAGACAACTCAAAAGCTAACTCATAGTCAACTCCAAATCAGAAAATGACTAATAAGATAACTCCTAATTCAACTCTAATTCCAAAATTGAGAGTAAATACAATTAATTAATTAAAAATATCTTTTAAAAGCACAACTCAACTTGACTTTTTAAAACTAGTTGTTATCTTTTTAAAAATAATTCCCTTTTGAATTTTGCACATGTTATAATTTAAATACATTTATTAAAACACCATAAATGGCCATTTGGTTCTTTAATCTTCCTTCCTGCATATATACATTGTACAATGGCTACCCTACCGTATTTATCCAAACCCTTGTGTTTCCCATGGTTGGAATCTATGGGGGTGCCATAAAACCAAAAACTATCTAAACTGGACCAGTAAACACTCTAAATCCTAAATAATTTTCCAAGCCTAACAAATCAACTCTAAAATACTTACTCACTGAATGAAAATTTATTGTTTCTACTTCTACTTCATGAATGCAACTCTAGGTTAATATTTTCAAATCATTAAAATATTGTCACTATTCAAATAAGCATATTGTACTAAGAAAACCAGAATACTTTCTTCTATTCACATTCAAAAGCTTGCATACAAAAAAATTCTACCTCAAGAAGTGAGCCATATAGTATCTTAAGATGCCTCTCCCATGTTTTTAGGCCTCTAGCATTGATTTCCCTCTCCTATAATGAAGGGAATCTAAGGTTGTCGAGTTGCATGCAACATTTGCAAAAGTTGCTAATGTTGTCATGACAACTTTTGAGCATCTTTTACATTTATGATGACAATTAACTTTTAGGACCTCTATCCTGTATAACTCAATTAATTAATGTTGTCACTAGGGATTGCACCTGTGATGGCTAAGTATGGAACCTATCAATCTCGTGAAACATGGGAATACTCTAAGGATGTGGGACTGCTTCAGTGAGAATAAACTTCCAGATTAAGGGCCAGTTTCCCCGTTTGTATCACCTGAAACTAAACTAAATTTGAAGGGAAAGGGAGAGAGATTGCATAGAATTGAAATAACTAAAGTTTAACTTAGGTGATTCACCAAACTGGATAGATCTACAAACTGAAGATAGACTCACAATGTAATCCAGCATATAACCTGAGCATCACAACTCTTCCCAAATATGATTCTTCCCTTAGAAAATAATCAGGTGCTGGTTGTAAATGAGAAGGGAAAATAGATTCCACAACTCAAACACATATAAATGCACACAGATTGAAACTTTAAGAAAAATTAATGCTTGTAAACATCAAAATGAACAAAATATCAAGTAAAGGATCAAATTTCAATCACAATACATGACATTAAATCCATCAAATCAACTCACAAAGCTATAGAAAAAGAAGGACAATTGCTATTAACTAGAATAAAAGGAGTCAAAATATCAATTTGCTTCTCCTGGAGTTACAACATTCACCTTGTGAAAATGAGGGAAGGAAGAACTAGCCTCGATCACCAAAAGTGAGAGGCATATAAAGAAAATCTGAAGAATTTGCATTGAAGTCCACTACCTCCAAAATTAGAAAAATTTTGATTTTAGGACCATGATCATGTCATCATAAATTCATGTGCCAGACTCCTAAGAATCTAGGGGGGCATAAAAAGTGGGGTCCCTAAAATAGATAGTCAAAGGGAAGACTACTCCACTACTAAGTCATGCTTTATAAATGATATCTGACAAGGGTTTATAAGAATACCACTTGTCGATATCTACAATAACAAGAGCAATGACCTTTTTACATTTGAATTTTAATCCCCCTACCATCAAATAGATATAATTATATATTTTTTTTAAAATGGCCTCAACTAAAAGGGAGACACATTTCAAAAAACATAATAACATTGAAAATAAAAATTTCCCATATTGTGGCTAGGGCATTTGAAATTGTTGTTTTAATTTCATGGTGCCCGTGAATTTGCTATGACTGTCAATTATAACTTGTGACTAGGGCACCCACTATCATGGCTTGATGCTTGGTGCTCTATGATTGTAGAGGGGGGTTTTAAGGCATCAAAATTTTGCATTTGTTGTGGCATACAGTATTGTATGCATGTGCTTTTGAATCTTTTTTATTTGGAGATTCTCGGGTCTGTGTACTTTGAGAGGCTCGAGTATTGTTTCTTGTTATCAATTCTTTATAAAATGAGGGCACCATATGCTCAATTCCACTGCCCTGTTGTGATATTTGATATTTGTACAAGCTGCAATCAAGAATCATGGATTACTTCATTATTCTTATTAGCTTTCCATATTGTGGCACCACCTTCCATGTTTACTATTCTACATAGCCCGCAACCTAGCCTAGAAGGTTTGTAACATTGTAGTATCGTGCTTGTATTTCATGACAGGATGCCTTGCTGTTTATATGTTTGCTGAATGTAGAGACTTGATGACCTGTGAGCAATTGCTAGGACCTCAATTGATATATTCCTTACTATTATATACTCAGCGTCATGGATACTTGGCACTAATGTAGTCATTTGAGATATCCATGAATGATTGCTAGAGTGCTTCAGCTGTATATTTGAAATCCTTCTATGCTATATAATATTGATCTCTGCTTTGTGTTTTCATGCCTTCCTCTATTCTGAATGTCTTAACATTTGCTGTTGCATGTACCATAATTGCTCACTTTTCTTTGGGCTCTGTTGATGAACATTTGCCACTTTGATTAGCATTGCTACTTAAGGTTGATGCCACCTCTTAATGCATTGATCCATGTGCCCTGTTATGTTTTTGGGATCATATCTCATTGTTCTGTTAATATAGACCTTGGGGCTCCCATCTCATGTCCATTTGCTGACCGTGCAGTTTGATGACATTATTTGATCATGTGTTGCCCACTCTTAGGCATGGATTCATTATGTTTAGGGGACTCCTCATGTCATCGCATTCTTATGATATGCAGACCTGAAACTAATTTTATGCTGCAATGTACCTTCCTTAGCATATTGGATTTGTGTACCTTTAACATGTTGATGATGAATGCTTCTTGGATCTATCGATGCCTTGTTCTGACCATGCTCCATCATTTATCTTTGTGGCCCTTGAGTGTCTCATCCACATTGCATCATTCACTAGATGTTTCCCCTACATTATTCAGTGCCTCTCCTTGAGACGCTTAGGGTTCCAAGAAACTCTGTGGGAATAGAGGTTTTGACAACCCTCACTAATTCAGTGTAGGCTACTAGGAGACTCAATACTGATCATGGGTGTTGTAACTTGTATCTGCACATGGAACAAACACATTAGTAAAAATAATGGCATTTCTTTTATTTCCAGAGCCTCCTCATGCACCTGCCTTGAGCACAGCCCGTGAACAGAGGTGTATAGCTGAGTGCACATATGCATGCTTAGATAGGTACTATGATACCAGCCATTGCTTAGATCTATTGGGTCTAACCCCTTTCTTTTCTCTCTCTTTGTAGGTTCAGGATCGCAGGAGCACACCGGGAACATAGTGGAGACAGACTCCTTACTAGGCAATGTCTGGTACCCCTGCATCTATGCTCCTTATAATGTATATTTGCACTCATTTATGCAATTCTTATATTGGCTATGCTCACAGCATGTGTGAGCTCAGATGATTTTCTTTTCAGTTCTCTTGTACAACATGCTTAACATTGATATATGCACATGTACTCTTAGATGTAGTAATTATCTCTTTCCCTTTCATGTACTTTGTAATGAAATGAACACAAATATTAAGCAAGACCACTAATAACAAAAACTAGGGTATAGTAGCTCATCTAGTAATTAGGCTTCCAAAATGTGCAAAAATATGACAACAATTAACATCATTAAGATCTTTTTAGGCACCTTTCACAATTTTCTTAAGTCTAGGACACATTTAGACCACATTTTCAAATTTTACGCCTATCCTAAGGACTAACAACTTGAAATCAAACTAAGCTAAACTAGATTGGATTTAGTACTAACTAATAATCCATCTAGTCACACACAAAAAAAGACCTTCTAAGGTCAAAGAAAAGAAATACTGACTTGGCTAGAGTCAGCTACAAGCCAAACTTGACTAGGGTGTTAGGGATAACCTAGGTGCTCCTACACCAATTGTTCTGGCTGAAACTATTTTGGTCAAAAACCTCCTACCACGTAGACTCCAGATGGCACCTCATGTCTACCATGTGGTTCTCACCAAAATAGGTTTGACCGAAACTATTTTGGCCGAACCTGTTTTGGCCAAAACCATTAAAAGTGTCCTCTACTGTAGCACATCTTTGTGCTTCTACCCACATATGTTATAATATATTGAAACAAATATTTTCCAAACACATAAAATATTATTAAAAAACTGTAAGAATGAAACTCACATTAGAAAAACCATGCAATGATTCCATAAAAAAAATTACTATGTTTATTGCACATAAGGAAAAAATTCTATCAAAACTCATAGTTTATATATGAAACTATTTAATAAGTATGTATGTCCATATATACAATATGGCATAAATATGATTAAGAATAAAGTTTTATAAAATGTGGCATATGCCATCTCAAAATGTGTATAAAAAATACATATGATGACTGAATGTGTCTATGATATGCTAGGCTACTGATGGATCATAAAAATGCAACCTTTTTGAGGCACTCTTTGGCTGTAAAGGATCCTGTACAAAACAAAAACTCAAACCATAATTGTTATTATTTAAATTATAAATTGAACTATAAATAAAATTTCAAATTTGATTCTTTTATATACATTACCTCCTAGCATAGTTAGGAGTCTTGGAATATGTCCTTGGCAATGAAGGGATGTCTCCAAGACCGGGAATGTGAACCTATATATGTTCACAAGCATAATTCAGTAAATCATCCTATAAAGTTATTACTGATAGGAACATAAATTTAATAAGGTGTTGAATTAAGATAAAAATGTAAATGTATGGGTGTGCCTTCCTTTGGAAGTATCGGTGTAGTAAAAAGGATGAAAATCCCTTCCATTATACCTCCCTTACATTCAGTGCTACCTACAAGAATAAACTAATTTCAAAATGCTAGTTAATATAGATTTAAAATAATGACAATCTTAAAAAAAAATGTATATAGTTCAAGAACATAAACAACTAAGTACAAAAATATGTATACTAGATGGCTATCAAGGCCAAATGAAATGGGTGAGAGGCTAGTCTCTTCAACCTATGACATTCCCTCCTTTGACATCAAGCCCTGTTAAATAGAGATTAAAAATAAACATTAGTAAATTCGGATGATAATTACATGCATAATTATTGTCAAACTCTTCGCTACCTTTCCCTTATTAGTACACATCACTGCCCCTACCCCCTCCCCTGTCACATTGCAATCCACTGGTAGTAGGTGACACTTATAAGAGTAAAATATGATGAAAATGTTAATCAGCATATGATTTAAATAATTACCATGATTCAAATGAAAAGAATGTCTATTGATAAAAAAATTAAATGATCGAGTGTGAAAATATATACCATACAGCCCTCAAGGCCAAATGAAATAGCTCAGAGTGCTACATGGATTGCACCTCTCTCATCTCCTCCTCTATCATTATCTGAACATAAATAGATCGAGTATAAAAACATAAGTGTGAGATTGTAATAAGTTATCTAATAAAAATATACATTCAAAATTAAATGCATTATCACATTAAACTTTAAGTCTTACCATAACACGAGGAGTGAATGATGGACATGTCTCCTCATCTCTTGTATATAAGGAATCTACATGGTAGGCTCCATTCCCCATTGTCAAATCTAGCGCACCACCCATATCACCTACCTCATAATCCTCAATGTCCACAGGTTCCTTGAAGAGGTCATCAAGATGACCCAAACATATATTTTGACATGTACTATAAGTGTGAGGTACACACATATGTACACCCAAGGAGGGTGCATCTGTAGAATGAGGAAGTTGTGCGAATGACACAATGTGAGTATCTAGATCATTGCTCAAAGTATGAATGGCCCTGATTTTCTTTAAGGAATCCCCTGCAATAATATTTTTATTCTTCAATAGAGGAGGGGGAACATATGGGCCCTGTACTAGTCTACGTGCCCCGCTCTATTTTGGAGTTGGCTGAGCCACCTACGCCCATGAATGATCTCATACTCCAATAATTGACATGTTTACCTATTGTAAACTCAACAAATATTTTTTTATGAAATAAAAAGGGGCACCCATATTAGTTTTGGATGGTTTATCAAACCCATACACCAACGATTGTAGAAGTTGGCTTGTATGCCAGGATAAATGTACCATTTCATAGACAATTTACCTTTTATGGTTTCAAGAGTCTTTCTAGTATGGTAATCCCTAAATAGGGAGCATATTTTTGCTTTAAAGACCCCAAGGTCCTTTACCCTAACATAATCCAACCCATCATCATATATGACATGCATTTCCTCTCACCATCGAAGTGCAACATTATGCTACGTGGTGAGGGTTTGCATTAACTGTGTGATAGAATCTATAGTTCCAACCATGGGGCTGAATCTAGGGAACCTATTATAAACATCCCTAATCCTCCTTAACTGGTTCAAATTATCTCATTTAAAGTCTATTAATGGTCAAGGGTTTGTCATTGGAGGGTTTTGAGGCTTTTGGTCTCTAGGTTGTGGGTTTTTAGGTAGTCAATTATCGGGGGTGGGTTTACAAGGTCAAGATTATTTTTTATTATCTACCGCACCTAATGAAAATGAAAATTCATATATAAATAAAATAACTTTCAAAAACTACAGGCAATTTCTAATTGAAAAATGTCTAGTTTTCATTTAAAAATTGAAAACAAAACTTAAGAACTTAAAAAAATGGTTAAAAATAACTAACAACATACCTAGTTGTGAATTTAGCACAAAAGACAACCTATTAGGATCTGATGTCAGATCTCCTTCTAATATCAGTTACAAAATACCACTCTAAACACCAAAGTCATGGGTTAAAATGACCCACTTCTTTGGGATTTTTTTTGTTTATACACACAGGTATATAATAGTAGATCTATATTTGATATCAGATATGAATAAATAAAATATTTTAATGGCCTGCGGCCCCATAGGCTGTGAGCCATATATAAGTTGTAGAGATAATATATTGTATAATATATAATATATTATACAATATATGATATAATATAATATATTATATTATATTATATTATATTATATTATATTATATTATATTATATTATATGATATAATATAATATAATATATATAATATAATATAATATATAAAATAATTGTACAAGTATCTTATATAAAATACCAAATTTTCTTAGGTGTTTTCTTTTCCCAGGTGTACTAACACCTAGGCCTAGTGTAAAGTCAACACCAATTTTCACATTTTTGGGTAGATGAAAAATGCTTTTCTTTTTCAAATCACCCCTTTTGGCCCCCCCATGATCTTGCACTAACCCTATATGAAGTTTTTAGTTTGAAATTTTCTATCATGAGGTTGCATGTTTTCACCCATGATGTCAAAATCTATATTTTATTATACTTTTTCAGGTTAGTTAGACCATAAGGGGAAATGGGTTTTAATTTTACATAGCTTTGCTTCGAGTTTGAATTTTGGGATTTTTTGTCGATGCACCATTTTGTGTGCCATACAAAACATGGCAGTCACCTTGTTGGGAATGATTGAGTTATTGATGTTGGTATTCTCTCATATGTATAGTAGGATTAGGAAATTGAAATTCTCATAGAACATTGTGGGAATTTCATATCACGATCTGAATATGCCCTGTTAGTGTTAAAAAGCTGATTTTTATACCTTGCTAGTTTTTGCTCAATTTTGGGGTTTAAGTGATTTGTGTGGTTTATGAGTATTTATTGTTTTTCCATGACATGTTTCATGGATTATCTTGAAATCCTACCTCTTTTCATAGTGGCCAATTGAGTAGTGCAAGAACTTTTCTATTTTATTGCTTTCACTCAGTTGTATGCCTTGAGTGCTTAGGAGTGCTTTATCCTCTATTTTTTTCCTTCTTGATTGTTGAGGCTTATGTAATCCCCTTCCTTGGTGTAGAAAAAGTAGACAATACATCTATACTTATGTCCTCAGTATATAGACCGAGTGGACAACTTTGGTTATCTCATCCTTGGTGTAGACCAAGCGAACAAAGTCTTTCTTCATACCCACGATGTAGACCAAGAAAACAAGATAATTGTGTTGGTCTCCTTATTGAGGTTGATATTTTTGTGGTCTCCTTCTTGGATGTTGAGCCTTGCACTAGGTACATTGAGTATGAATAGGGATTGTCTCCTTATGTGGATGCATTCCCAGAAGTAGTTGTAGTGGATGCGTCAAGGAGTTTTCTTAAAAAATGAAAACATAATTAAATGAATGATGCATAAACATTAAAGAAGATAAGCTTGGAACTATAGAAACCATTAATCCCTTGGATGTCATGAGTAGCCCATGTGAGAGGCAGATGGTAGAGTTCATTGACCCCATTGATGTCATGAGTGATCTATGCTTGAGGTAGATGATTGAGACCATTGATCTCCTAGATATCATGGGAGATCTTTGTGAGAGGTAGATGATACTTGAGCCATAGATGCTTGTATTGATCTAGGAAGCATGGATGCTCCCTATGGTTAGTACTCTCATTTCTAGATCCATTAGTTGTGATTAGTACCACAGATAGCAATGGATACATGGTTCTTGGGTGCAAATGGATATTATTTCCCATGTTGAGTGTTCTCCTTTGATTATTGCATTTGTAAGTATATGTTCCATTGGACCTCTATACCATCCTCTGATTGTATACATCTACTTGGTGTGGGTTTTAGCCCTCCTTTGCATATGTTCTTACCCATTGTTTATGGTCAGGTTTCTATCTCCGTTAGAATGGTGAGTTCACCTAAGGATTCCACTTGGTAGGGTGGCATTTCACTATACCACTTCTAGGGACCAATGTACAAATGGAATACTACTTCCACTGAAAGATTTCTTCATCATGATGTGCTCTTTTCTATCCCTTCTTGTAATTTTCACATTTTACATTGATTCATATTTTTAAATCCACAGACATGTGTTATATTTTTATGTTATTCACAATATTGAGTGTGTGGCCTCCAATCATTCCTTATGGTACTCCTCATGTGGATTTGTATTTATTTTAGCCACATTTTGGAGATGATAAACTTGTATCTTTTTGTTTTAGGCTTGTACAAGAAACTATGCATATGTTCATTTTAACTACGCATATGTTTATTAATCCTATGCATATGGCCTTATTTTTTGTGTATGTGTTACTTACAATTACACATATGTACTTCTATGGATACATTCTCCAAAACTACACGTGTTCAACTTTGTAGATTTTGACCTTGATTCCACACATCTATCTCTAAGACAACTCTTGTGCATTTGTAATAGAGAGTTATTCCCTTAGGTCTTTGGAGAAACCAATCTCATGGTTCATTTCCCCATATTTGAATTTTTTTTTTCATGTATTCACTTCCTATTTTTCATTTTGGTATTATGTTGTTGCATTCATTTTTCAATTTGGGCTTCAAATGAACTTTGTGTTGTTTTGGATTGAGGATGAGTTGCATCCTCAATTAGGGACCCTAGATGTCAATCTGGTCTCATTTTTTGTGTCTTATGGACTTGGTCTAGACTAATACAAGGTAGCTTGAATGTTTTCATGTTATATTGTGGTGATTGACGAGGGAATTACTGTACACTTTTCTCCCCGCCCTCACCACAAGGATTTGAGGTCAAGGGTAAGGAGAATTTAGTGTGAAGATTGCAGAAAAGTTTATATGGGTTGAAGCGAGCACCTCAAAAATGGTATATTAAATTTGACACATTTTTGAATGAGTATGGATACACTTAGTGTCATTTTGACCATTGTGTTTATTTTAAGAGGTTGAATGATGATAGATACATTATTTTATGTTTATATGTTGATGATATGCTTGTAGCTGGGTCTAACATGGATCAGATCAAGGGGTTGAAACAATAGTTAGCACATTCATTTTCTATGAAGGATTTGGGGGCAACAAAAAAAATCCTTGGTATGAAAATTTGCAGAGATAGCAAAAATCAGAAATTGACTTTATCCTAGACTAATTATATTGAGAAGGTGTTGTACTGTTTCTCTATGGAGAATGCCAAAGCTATCAACACACCTTTTCCTGGTCATTTGAAATTGACTAAGGGGATGTGTCCAAAGACACTAGAAGGGGAGGCTAAAATGTTCAAGGTTCCTTAAATGCTTCAGTTGTAGGGAGCTTAATGTAGGCTATGGTATGTACTAGGCCATGTATTGCACATGCAGTGGGAGTCATTAGTAGGTATATGAGTCACCATGGGATTGAGCATTGGAATATAGTCAAATGGATTCTCAGATATTTGAAAGGTACATCCAGTAAGTCTTTACACTTTAAGGGATCTAATACTACTATACAAGGCTAAGTTGACTTTGATTTGGAAGGATATATAGATATTAGACAAAGTACTATAGTCTATGTATTTACTTTTAGTAGGACAAGAGTGAGTTGGATTTCTCAATTACAAAAGGTGAGTGATTTATCCACTACAGAGGTAGAGTATATTGTTTCTACAAAGGCATCCAAGGAGATGATATGGCTTCAATTCTTCATGGAAGAATTGGGACATTGACAGATGGATAATTATCTATATATAGATAGACAGATTGTCATTCATCTTGCAAATAATTATTCTTTGCACTCTAAGAAAAAACACATATAGTTACGGTACCATTTCATTTGGTTAGTTTTGGATGATGAGAAGTTAAAGCTAGAAAAGATACATAGAGATGATAATCCAGTAGATATGTTTACCAAGGTAGTAACAAGGGAGAAGTTGAACTTTTGTTCAACTTTAATTGGTCTACTAGATTGGACAAAATAAAGGAACAACAAAGTCCAGGGTGGTTGGATCCAGTGGGAGCTTCACAAGGTAGCGGTTTAGCTACATGATCAGTCTCCAAGTGGGAGATTATTTCTTTGTGTGGATTCTGATCAATCCACAAGTGAGAGATTGTTATATTGTGGTCATTGATCAGGGAAGTACAGTACACTTTCCTCCCACCCTCACCAGGGTTCGAGGGATGTTTTTCAGCTACTTTTAGCCCAACATGTTGTAACCTATTCTAACCCTAAAGTGACAAAATAAGATTGTTTAAAATACCTTAGGGTTAGGGATTTAATCATGAAGTATGTTTTAGTAGCTTCTTGTAGTGGTATTAATTGTAAGGTATTGCAGATTGTAATCAGGTTGTAATGACTAGATAATAATAATACTAGACTCACTGTTGGTGGATGTAGCCCAGGGATTGAGTGAACAACGTTAAATATTTGTGTCTTGTGTTCTTTTTTGTGTGGATTATTATTATTTGATATTGGTTATATTTTCGTGTAACTGTTATCTTTGTCTTGTTAATCCTAATAGTTCATCAATTCTTACTATGTGTTTGGGTGTCTTGGAACCCTTGGAAAGATTTTTGAGTCTTCTAGGGTAAAAGCACAATTGAGTATCACCTTTTCAGCTAACTCAAATGACTCGACCCAGTTAGACTCGATCGAGTCTAACTGGGCCGAGTACACGTAGGTGCCATGCGGTGTTGAATGACATTTACATGGCCCACTAGACTTGGCCAAGTGGTACTCGGCCAAGTAGGACTCGACCAAGTCTACATGATATTTTAAATATAAAAAACCATCTCAAGCCCCTCATTTGCACATTATTTTGGCTATTTGTGTGGGCCCTACCCCATGGGGACTCGGCCGAGTTGGACTCGGCCCAATTAGACTCAGCCTAGTCTACCTAGGTGGCATGCCATGTTGGCAGCTAAACCTCCAAAAACACAAAACAACTAGAATTTTGTACTTCTGTTGTAACTTTCTCTGATCAAAATAGAAAATGTTAAAAAACTAAAAGTACCCTTTTGTAGATCTTAGAAGTATGCTTCTGGACAAATAAATTTTATATTGTTTCAACTACAAAACATTAAACAAATTTACTAAAAACTACATGTAGGTATATTAAACTTTGAGAAGATGTTGATTCAGAAAATATAGAAAAATGCTAAATCAATTCAGAAATTTTTTAAAATCATATAAGACACTATAGGAGAGAGTCCTCTTCAAGAATATGTAATTTATTTGGTTTTTGGCATAGTTTTGATAGGGAAAAAGTGACAGGAGAAAAAAACTATTGACTTCAGGTAAGTTCAACTTTGAATGCTTATAACGGGTAAACTATAGATCAAAAACACTTCTTTCTTTTTTCCAACACTAGATATACTTGTCATCTAAAACATATTTTGAAATTAGAGGGAAAAAAAATGTTTTACTTATAATGATTTGACGGGAAGTAAACTCCCTACATGTAGTATTTCTCAGGATATGAAAATTACACCTAATAAATTAAAAACACATATTAATTTTTGCTCAAATTAATTTTTAAAAATTATAGGCATACAATTCATCCCATTTTACACATTTCATTAGTTTACATCATCTTCAAATTCTAAACAAAAGTGTGACTTTTATGCCCTTGAATTGTTTTAGTTTTGGTGTTGTTAGCCTCTTCCTTTGTAAAAGCGTGACAACTTATTGTGTTTTTACCCTCTACTAGTTCAAGATCATGTGATGATTGTGGATTACTTCTTCTCAGGGATAATTTTACAAAATCCCGTCTTGGGAAAAAGGTGTAAAATCCTCACAAATGCTACATTATTTTAGGGGGAAAAAGTTAATAAAGTTGACAAAAAAATTAATTTGAAAGGAAAAATATTAATTTGTACTAGTTATTTTTTCAATCATATGAAAATTCAATAAACTCTTAGCAAATCTTTCATTATAGAAGAAAATTGTAGCCATATGCACAAATACCTAGAAATCATCATGTCACCATTATTGTTATATGGAGACTAATAAAGTATCAAACTTGAAGGTTAAATTTTCCCAACTTTTATCAGTGCAATTTCCTCCTGAATGATTCAATGAGGGTTTAGGGGCAACACCCCCAAGATGGGGTCAAGGGGCAGAAAACCTTGCGGATAAATTAAGGTGTTGTGAGTTAATTTTTGTATCAAAAAACATATACTAACTTTATTTTTTGTAACTATCGCATGATCCTAGATCAATGACAATAATTCTATTTTGGGCAAAAGTTTTAAAGGACACAAAGCTCCACAAAAAGTCTTCGGAATAGAGACACATGTCAAATCTACTTCGAGCCAAAGTTTTAAAGGACACAAAGTTCAATAAAAATCTTTTGAATAGAGACACATGTCAAATATATATAATTAATCCATTCCGCAACCTTAAATTTTGACCACATATTGGTGAATATGGTTGTCAATTAAGACACACTTTTGAAATCACACAAAAAAATATTAAATAAATCATTTGGAAAATATAGATTCTATTGGTGAAATGCTGAAATAGATGAAATTAATTAATAAAAATGATGGCAAATTGAATTGCATTTGACCAAAAAAATTTAAAGTTAGGGTGATTCGCCCACCCCATTTGGTCCAACTTATTCGCTAATTTTGAAATCATGGATACAAAATATTTGCCAATTACCGAATATTTGCCACTAAAGTTATCTCTACGTCTTCTATGTTTTAACTTTGATTATGTATCATGTTTGATTGTTACACTTGTATGTATGATTCATATCATTACATTAAAAACAAAAATGCTAAGTGCTTATTTGACCCTATGTTTTGAGGGTTCCTTGGTGGGGTGTTACATTAGTCAAGGATGGATTAAAAGGAATATTTGAATTCAATTTTGATAATGTGTGTATTAACATGGACTAACATTTTAATATTATTACTATGAGTTTTGCAAAAAGTCAACATCTTCGTTAAGAAGAAAACAATGTTTACAAGAGGAAGTCTAGCTTTATGAAATTGAAGGTAGTGAAGAAATGCACACACAATTACTAGAAATAATAAATAATTGGTTCAAGTTAATGGATGTGCTTGTCATAATTAAAAGGTTTAAAAATAAAATTTTAATTACATTTCATAATCAAATCCTTCTCTTATTATCTTATAGCTAAATAATTATGACATGAAAATGAACCAAGACTATACCAGTAGAATGATAAGCATTAGATTGAAGCAAAAAATTTCAAGGGGTAGAAAATTAGGTATGAATTTGATACTAGGCACTAGTAAAAAATTGAACAATTTTTTTTTTCCGTATCATTGAATATGTAAGAATGATACAAGCTTAAGTGTAGACAACATTACCCTTTTTACAATAATTTTTATTGACTCTAAGTATAAAATAATATATTTATTTATTTTCAAAGATTTAAAAATTTATTACATTAAATGAATTTAATTACACCCATATTTATATAAACAATTAAAAAATATTTATTTAAAAGACTTTTGCATTTGACATGCATTACATTGTAACATATGAAATGTAAGGGGAAATTGAATTGGCATAGGAGGTAAATGCATAAATAAGAGGAAAATACAGAGAGAGGGAGATTCAACAGTTAGAGATGACATATAAGAGAGGAATACCAAAGACAATGAAAGCTTTTGGTGACCAATAAATGATTAATATATCATAGACACCATGAATTATTTGACAGTAAGATTGTATGACTACAATCCCATATTAAACTAGTTGCAAGTAAATCTTTAGGAATGCATCAATGGCATGATCTTGTATTCAATGCTTTCATTTCGCCAACTAGAATATTTCATAGAAAGGTTGCTAATAGACAAAACATCGTATGGTCAGCATATTTGCATAGGAATCATTGACTTTTGACCGCAGAAGACGACAAACTAGCGTGCCGCGGAATCGACGATTTTTGACCGGAATATATCAAAGCATCTTTGAACATGTAGCAGGTCGGAAATTGAAGTCGAACTCTTCCAAAACAATTGTAAAAATTTTCACCACTTATTACGCCATGATAATTAATATATATTTTCATTGTATCTATTCTTATTAGATGTCAATCATTTTTATTGACTAATATAATATCATGATAGTCAATATATTTTATTGAGAAGAATCTTATATGATCTCATGAGTGAGGTGGCAATTAGAATACCATTAAAAACAATATATTATTATTGAAATTAATCTTATAACATCTTACGGTCAAATATATAGTTTTGTAAAAGTAATCTTATAAGACTATATGACAATTATATGATGGTTTCTAATTTTTTTAATCTAGATTATGATTTATTATATTAAAAGTATATATTCTAATTTTGTACCAAAATATGTGTGATAGTTATGGATGATTTACATAATAAATTAATAGTATTGATGTTATATTTCTAAGATATTAATAGACATTCTTAATTTCTTTTTAACCACTCAATTTTATATTTTTACTTATATATGCTAATTAGTATAATTAAAGTACTTACATTATTATTATCAAGTATCTTAAGTATCTTTTTTTGGTTATATTTCCATATTCCTTTCTTATTAGTTGGTACTAGTTTTATTATTGAGTAATCTTTTTTATTAAATTGTGTATTTTTTCAATCAACATTTTAGATTACATTCACTGATCTATCATAAGAAGAAGAAAATGTGGTTTAGAAAATACATAATTTAATAGTAGTTTACTCAATAATGTTCTCTTACATATTTATAGACAATCAACAAAAGGCTCAATTTTCACTGACAAAATGATTCAAAACAAGTGTTAGATGATGCCCTTTTATTATTAAATTAATACCTTAATTTCATTATTTAATTTCATGTTAGACATTGGATGTCTACCACTAAAATTCCAACACTTACTAATTAGATCATCTTCAATGTTTTCCTTTTTACCAATCTTCTCAATTCTAAAATATTTTTATTTAAAAATTCACTTTTCTTTCCTAATATTATTTCATTTAAAGATAGTTTATTAAATAGATTAAAAAAATGTTTTATATTTTTACATATTTATCTTTTTAAATTTTCATTTTCATTTTCTTAAATTTTAATTAATCTCATTGCAATATATTTACATGGGATCAAATTTCTATCAAATATATCTTATAAGAAACATTGTTAGATATATATATATTTTAGTTTAAAATTTTTAATTTAATTCATAAAAGTGAATAAATGGTACTTAAAGGTACTTAAATTATGACATTCAATTTAATGTTGGATAGATCAAATTAAAAATCATAGTACAATTTTTTAAAATTTGACAAAAATATATTTTTGAATATTACCTGAAAATAAGTTAATTCTTGTAATACTAGGATTACTTCCAATTAAAATGGTAATGCTACAAATTCTTTAATTATCATAGAGATCAAATTAACATTAGAAATAATTTCAAATTAAGATAGAAATTCTACCTAACACAAAGAAATGTTTTACTCAAGAATAGAACCTTATCTATATGTGTATTTTTTTATGATAAATAATAAAGGTATAAAGTTGAGGTGGATTAAAATTTCTCCAGGTTCACTAAAAAAAATGACTTCAAAATTTTAGTAAAAAATACTATAAAAAATAAATCTTCCATATACTAAATATTCAATTTTGTTAACTAAGAAAAAATAAAAGGATAGAGTGTAGTATATTAATAATTAGATTCCCATTCACCTCATTTAAAAATACCTTTGTAATGTACCAATGACACACCTCAACCATACATAACACTTACATCGTACCAATCAAAACTCTTCCACCATACTAAATGGTACACCTCCACTATACCAATCAACACACATCTATTGTACCAATGAAGACACTTCCATTGTACCAATCAAAACACTTCCACCATACCTATAGCAGACTTCCACCTTGCCATTCATCAAGCTTCCATCATACCACTCAACACACTTCCACCATACCTATAGCCAAATTCCACCTTGCCATTCATCAAGCTTCTAGATCATACCACTCAACACACTTCCATTGTACTAGTAGCACACTTCCACTATACTAGTCAACAAACTTTCACCATACCAAAGAACACACATCCACCATACTAGTAACATAATTACATTGAACCAGTCAACACACTTCCATCGTACTAGTTTGCACAATTCTACCATATCAATCAACACACTTCCACTATACACACTCAATCTTCAAATGTGGCACTACACTCGTATGGTCTAGCAGATGAAATGGCCTAGCTCGCAATGATTATCTATTTTTAGATCTTTTATTAAATATTATAAAATGCACATCCAATAAAAGAACATACTCCAATAGTGGACTAAATCACCAAGAACCAAATAATTTTATTCTCTGATTATGGAGATATTTATTAGATTACATAAAAAAAATTCTTAAACTGAAAACTTCACAAATTCAGAGCAATAGGTAGAATAGGACAAGGAATGACTCCCATTGAAACTATGAATGCCAGAATATAGAGGATCTTGCACCTCCAAAATGGAAAAAAAATTTGAATTCCAACTTGAATTGAAAATGCACAAGAAAATAAACTCCACCATTATAACCTTTGGTGCCAACCAATGCCTTATATAGGCCTCCAAGAAGTTTCGAGAAAGATACAATTGGCCGACATAACTTTATTTATTATTTTATTATTTTGGACTATTCTTATTTTATAACTAAATTAATTAATTAAAGAAATATTTTATAATATTATTTAAGGTTTGGGACCACCTAATTAATTGATTTAATTGATTCACTCTACATTAATTTGGGGACATGAAAGTCCTCACCTCCCTGAGATTGCTTACCCTCAAGCAATCTGTTGAATCAAACCATTTTCCATCCATGATCCCAAACCAAGTGTGGGTCCTGGAAAGTATATCCGTTGAAATCTTCATATGAAACCATGAATGTGAGCACCAATTGCAAATCTCCAACAAGATTATGTTTGTCCACTCTGATATAAACATTTCCCTACTCAGACTTGAGGAACAACTCATCAAAACCCAAGTTGCGTTCTCCATATAGATGACACTCATAAGGATAGATGGAAATCATGCACACCTCATCCCTAATCAAAGTCAAAACTTCATACTCAACCAAATGAAGAGCTTTCTCATTTAAAGAGTCATTAGTCGAGCTCCCATCTCCATAAAATAGATCAACCAATGTTTTCATGGAAAATTTTGTATAAGCATCTTCTGCATCCTTGTGGTTGTCTTGAAAATTTGGATGTTCCCCATTTGAAGGGACGATGGTTGATTCTTCCTTGGCCATATCCTCCTATGACTAAAGTGAAGTTTTGAGCATGCCTTCATCTTCCTTACAAAATATGATGTGAAGTACCTCATTGTCGATCTCCTATCTAAGACTTTTTTTATAGGTTCTATTATAGTTTTGAAGGATGGATACCTCATCCTTAGGTCTATGTAGTCCTTGAGAGATATCTCCATCTTCCATCAACCATAAACCCAATCCTTCTTGAATTTCTTCAATGACTCAACCAATGTTGATGATTACATTTCTTGTTGCTCGGTCTTTGAAAGGAAGGTCAACATCATCAATCTTGTGTTGAACCTCTTTGAAACAACCTTCATGCTTACATTTATCAAGTGATTGAGAATATCCTCCATTTTTTGATATCCTCTTGTGAGGGTATTACTGAGTTTTTGTTGATTCTTGTTAACTCCCTCAAAAAAGTTTTTATATGGGCATTTCTCATTCCATCACTAGGTCCCATGATTATCCCAATAAGATGGAAAAATCAATAGCTCTGATACCATTTTAATGTACCAACAACACAACCCAAACATATAGAATACTTCCACCACACTAGGTGGTATCCTTCCAGCATACTGGATGGTACACCTCCACTATACTAATTAAAAGGAAAATCAAAGAGAAAGGAAATAATGAAATCCATGAGATTTTGAAGATAAAGAAATTGTTACCATGGAAAATGAAATATCTTGGAGAAGTCATCCAAAAGCCAACAAAGGAGACAAGATATTTTGAAGGGGAAGAGAAAAGAAAAACCCCTTGTGAATTATTGTGAATGAGGTAAAATCTAGAGAGAGAGAGAGAGAGAGAGAGAGAGAGAGTCTCTTAATAGATAGAAATGAGAGGAGAGAATCTCTTAAATAGAGATAAGGAGTGGAGTTACTAAGTAACTCACCAATCTATGAATTCCAATATTTGTAATAGGTGTGTGCAAAGTGACAACATTCTCTTAAGGAGGATAAACTAATTTCCTTAAGAAAGGAAATACGAGAAACGACATGTAGTCCCACTTAGACTAGAGGACAACATACATGTAGGGATTCCATAGGAATCTCCTAAATAAATAAATACAAGGAAATATTAAATATTCTAACACCCCCCTTAATCTTTACTTGGGGATTTTACATCAATGGGTAGAAAACCCAAATTTGTTCAATGAAATTGAAATTTCTCTTTAGAAAGAGGTTTTGTCAAAATATTTGCAACTTGATCTTTCCCCTTGCAATAGATGAGAGACACTTTCTTGTCTTCAACTTGCTCTCTAATAAAGAGATGTTGGAGTGCAATGTGATTTTTCTTCACATGAAAGATAAGATTCTTTGCCAAGGAAATTACACTTTAGTTTTCACAATACAAAGGTGTAGGCTCTTGTTGAGGTAGACCCAAATCTTTAAGTAACCTTCTAAACCATAAAGCTTCTGCAGAGGCATTAGTATATCTTTTATATCCAAATTTGGTGGAACATAGAGAAATAGAATGTTCATTTTTAATTTTCCAAGAAATGGCACCTGAACCAACAAAGAAACAATAACCATAAGTAGATTTGCCATCATTGGGATATCCACCTAGATCTGAATCTGTAAATCATTTTAATGAAAAATCAGCATTTGCATCATAAAATAAACCTAGATTAATGGTACCTTTAATACAACCTAATATTCTTTTATCAACTTTGAAATGTGTTTTTTGTGGTTTAGACATAAATCTTGAAACTAAATGAACACTAAAAATTATATCAGGTCTAGTTAGAGTTAGATAATTCAAACTTCCTACTAACTTTATGTTGGCTTTTAAACTTTTTCCCACACGGTGCCAGGTTTACACTATGATTGACAAACTGGTTAGTCTTCACTCCAAAGTCTAACAAGGGAAAAAGTGTCAATTGATAAGGATAAAGAACATCCTCCTTCTACTTCGAGCTCCACATTCAGTCGGGCAGGTATTGCCTCATCTGCACACTCATGACTCTTCTTGAGTTGATGAACAAAAGGCCTACAGATGCATTACTATGGAATAGTTCTCAGACCATTGTAGGTATCCTGTACCCCAATGAACCATGACCTCATGCAATAACCTGATCTACATGCAATAAGTCTAAAAACTAGAAAGAGACCTCCTACTACTACTACTACCAACATGAAGGGAAAGGATTTAAATGAATGATTGATGTTGGGTTGAATGGATTCCTGAAGTACCCCAAGTCTCTCATAGACCGGTGCCTTATCCAATGGGTAGCAGAGTCAAATACCTCACTGCAATAGGGCTATGAAACAAGAAGACAACACACTCACCCTGACCAGATCACATATTACCAAACCACCTGTGCACCCAAATATGCTATCACCTATCCAAAGAAAGACCTAGGAACATGCCATACATTAACCAGCATCCACTGGAAGACAGGCATGATGCATCTTTGATACCAGAGCCCATACATATATGAACACTAACTCTGAACCAGTTATCCCTACAAAGACAACTGCACTTGCAAACACTTAGGCAATGCAAACAGACAAATCAAACACCCTTGATATATGATTAATGATTCAAAATTCAAATGGAGACAATCTAGAAGCAGAACAAATATATTGAAATCTGAGACATAAGACACTGTTACAATTTCATTATATTCCCATGGCTAGAAAGGACAGAGGGAACACCTTGTATGCAGAGAAGAAGGGAAACACATGGCAGGAAGAACATTCATGGAACCAGTCCCCACAACTGTGGAAGAAAGGAACCTAGACAAAGTCAAAAAATAGCCCCTTTATACCACTAGCTGCCTTTGAATTCTCAAAGAGAATACAACAAGCTACAGACAACTAGGGCATAGGCTACAACAACCCAACCAATAGAAAAATTTCAAACTTTAAAAGCTCCTACATAAAGCCTCGAGCCACAAAAACTACCTAGTCACCGCATGGTAGAACACCCCTACAAACTCACATGGCAACCTGGACCACATTGCAAATCACTTCGAGTCATTTCTTACCGAACAGGGTCTTTTTTGCATTCAATTCCATAAATTTTGGTAGTTCTTGTCACTGCAAACCCTTTAGCAAATTTGAAATCGAAATGTCAATGGTTACATCATTGGCACCCAGCTGAGAAATGACGGTCCACATTCAAACCACGACCAACTTTATATCCCCGCCGTCAAATCATTATACTTCACAGGCTCGGTAACTTAACATTCAACTTTAGTGGTGCAGTCACGCTGTCATATCTCTCACCACCACAAGAAATGGGTTTCATGCATATGCTTGGTCACATGATCACATGGCTGAAACATAGCCCTTGCAATCATGTGACGGCAGCCTCTTAACCATGAAAAGTGACCTCAAACCATCCACAAAAATCCTTGGCCCCACCGCTAGTCGCCGACCAATCAAACATCAACACCTCAGTACCTGAAAAATGCTCCACCAGACTTAGCGAATTGGTGACAAAGGACCTTCGCCAATTCGCTAAACATTTCATGCCTTCGATAAACACTTAGTGACTTCCCGACTAGCATTCGTGCAATTGCCAGACCAACTAGTGAATCCTCTTTTCCTCTCGCAAATGAGCGACCACATTAAACATTGTCAGCACCACCAGATTTTACAACTCCACCAAACATTAGACTATAATTGGGCCCGCCAGATGCCACATGTCACACCACCACTCACCGCAACCATTGAGAAATCCAAACCTGGGCCCGTGTTCAAACTCACCTTCCTGCTAGCACAGTCCAACCAGAAACCACCATGACAGCACCCTCCATCGAGCCCCCCAAATAGCCACAGACAGGCCCACAGGGACATGTGGCACCCTATCGTATGATCGCATAGCCCGAAAGTGGGCTATGCGAACATGCGACAGCCCGTGAACCTCTACCTTACCGTGCACAACTTCGTAACTGCGCAACTACCAAATAGACACCACCACCAGGAACAAGGACATGTGTTAGCCGGTCACATGATCACATAACCTAGAAATGGGCTATGCAATCATGCGACAACCAACCAAAGGCTGCCACATGTCCGCCAGCGGGCCCATAGTGAACAAACCATCAGCACCACATCAGATGGTGGGTGCATGATCGCATGCATAAGGAATATTCCATGTGATCATACACCAACCATAGATCTTCAGTCTTTGACTCTGGGCAATGAAAAGAGCTGGCACCCACAAACCAACCGTCGAGCATCTAGCAACTACGTGACTAACCGTCACCAAATTGGGAGATGTTAGCAAATAACTGCTGACCATTAGGAGATCACGCGACAACATAGTCACCGAGTCACTAGATATCAGCCGCTTAACCGCCAGTATCAAGAGACTAACAGATAACCACTAGTCGCTAGGTCGCCATAAGGAAAGCAAACCGCTAGCCAAGATGAACAATGGGAAGAACCGGGACCACACGGACAACTAGCAGGTGATCGCATGATCACATGTTAAAAAAGTCTAACATGCGGCCATGCGATGGCCAACCAAAGAAGAGCCCTTCAAAACCTAGGCCCACCATCATCGCACCTGCGCACTTAGAGAAAACATAGAAAATAGGAAACTAGGCGGTCGAAAACACATAATGTTTTTGACATGGAGGGAGACCAAAAACACACAGAGCTTTCAACGCGTCAACAGATAAGTGCACAAAGCAGGAAGCATAGGGGGTCAAAAACAATGTAGGTCGAAAACACACAGAACTTTGAAAACACTATGGGTTTTCGACACTGAGGCAAATTTTAAAGATTGCTTCCCGCGGACCTAGAATTTGAATCTCTTTCTGGGTCTTATGATTTAGCTCATAAAATTTGGACCAGAGCAAGGTGACAACATGGAGAACACAAGGTAGGAGGAAAAAATAAAGCTTGCAAAGAAAATAGGCCATTTTCAAAAAGTTTTTGCAATGACAGGAAAATGGACTAACAGTGGCTCTAGTTGGGGATGATGGGTAACTTGTGCCCATGCAAGAATTTAAATCTCAGGGGGAGCAGACCACCAACTGGACAAAAAAAATAGGGCACTCATGGGCTGAAGAATGACATTGTACTGATCACTACCCATGCTCATGCTTCACCAAAAATATGCAGAACTGTAATTCTCATTTATTAAAGCATGCTAACCTCTTTATCACACCATACTCCTTCCTTTGTGCTTGACCACTTAGTAAGGAGACATTTAAAACTTAAAAAATGCCTGGGAAGATCTTGCAGCAGAAGACCCTTTGGCTGGAAGGTAGGGCAGATCTAAAGCTCATTCTATAACTCCATCAGGTTCTTTGTTATGCAGAGCCGCCACCTCCTTGAGAGGAAAATGTTTTCTTTGTTTCTTCTTCCAGCCAACACAAAGCTACACCAGGTAACACACTGTCTATCAGGGAACCCACTGATCAAATAGAGAACTCAGAGTCGCCACTCAGCATGTAGTGAGAAGATTTTGCAAATGCTAATTTTTGTATCTGACTCTTTGTTGGTGACTCAGATGGGCCAAACCAATCTGGTCAATAAGATTTTGAATACTTCAATATGACTGCAACCAAAGCTCCTTAACAGGATTTTTTTTTATGTTCTCCCTAGCAGAGTCACCATTTTGTTAGCTTTTAAACTTGTTCCCACATGGTGTCAGGTTTACACTATGATTGACAAACTGGTTTGTTTTCACTCTAAAGTCTGACAAGGGAAAAAGTGCCAATTGATGAGGATAAAGAACATCCTCCTTCTGCTTCGAGCTCCACATTCACTCAGGTAGGTATTTCCTCATCTGCACACTCATGACTCTTTCTGAGTTGAAGTACAAAAGGCCTGCAAATGCATTACTATGGAATAGTTCTCAGACCCCTATAGGTATCCTGTACCCCAATGAACCATAACCTCATGCAATAACTTGATCTGGATGCAATAAGTCTAAAAACTAGAAAGAGGCCTCCTACTACTACTACCAACATGAAGGGAAAGGATTTAAATGAATGATTGATGTTGGGTTGAATGGATTCCTGAAGTACCCCAAGTCTCTCATAGACCAGTGCCTTATCCAATGGGTAGCAGAGTCAAATACCTCACTGCAACAGGGCTATGAAACAAGAAGACAACACACTCACCCTGACTAGATCACACATTACCAAACCACCTATGCACCCAAATATGCTATCACCTATCCAAAGAAAGACCTAGGAACAGGCCATACATTAACCAACATCCACTGGAAGACAGGCATGATGCATCTTTGATACCCTAGCCCATACATATCTGAACACTAACTCTGAACCAGTTATCCCTGCAAAGACAACGCCACTTGCAAACACTTAGGCAATTCAAATAGACAAATCAAACACCCTTGATGTATGATTAATGATTTAAAATTCAAATGGAGACAATCTGGAGGTAGAACAAATATATTGAAATCTGAGACATAAGACACTATTACAATTTCATTATATTCCCATAGCTAGAAAGGACGGAGGGAACACCCTGTATGCAGAGAAGAAGGGAAATACATGGCAAGAAGAAAATTCATGAAACCAGTCCCCACAACTATGGAAGAAGGAACCCAGACAAAGTAAAAAAATTGCCCCTTTATACCACTAGCTACCTTGGAATTCTCAGAGACAATGCAACAAGCTATGGACAGCTAGGGCATAGGTTACAACAGCCCAACCAAGAGCAAAATTTCAAAATTCAAAAGCTCCTACAGAAAGCCTCAAGCCACAAAAAATGCCTAGTCACCGCATGGTAGAACACCCGTGCAAACTCACATGGCAACCTGGACCACACTGCAAATCCCTTCCAGTCATTTCACACTGAACAGGGTCTTTTCTACATTCAATTCCATAAATTTTGGTACTTCCTGTCACTGCAAACCCTTTGGCAAATTTGAAATTGAAATCCCAAAGGTTACATCATTGGCACCTAGCAGAGAAACAACGGTCCACATTCAAACCATGACCAACTTTATATCCCTACCATCAGATCATTATACTTCACGGGCTCGGTAACTTAACATTCAACTTTAGTGGCGCAGTCACCCTGTCATATCTCTCACCACCACAAGAAATGGGTTTCATGCATATGCTTGGTCGCATGATCGCATGGCCGAAAGATAGCCCTTGTGATCATGCGATGGTAGCCTCTTAACTGCACAAAGTGACCTCAAACCATCCACAGAAATCCTCGACGCCACCACCAGTCACCGACCAATCAAACATCAACACCTCAGCACCCAAAAAATGCCCCACCAGACTTATCGAATTAGCAACAAAGGACCTTTGCCAATTCGCTAAACATTTCATGCCTTTGCTAAACACTTAGTGACTTCCTGACTAGCATTCACGCAATCGCAAGACCAACTAGGGAATCCTCTTTTCCTCTCGCAAATGTGTGACCAGATTAAAATTTGTCGGCATCACCAGATTTTACAACTCTGCCAAACACTAGACTGCACTTTGGCCTGCCAGATGCCACGTGTCACACCACCACTCACCGCAACCATTGAGAAATCCAAACCCTAGCCCTCATTCAAACTCACCTTCCTGCCAGCACAATCCAACCAGAAACTGCCATGACAGCACCCTCTACTGAGCCCCCCAAACAGCTGCAGACGAGCCCATAGGGACACGTGGCACCCTGTCGTATGATCACATAGCCTGGAAGTGGGCTATGCAAACATGCAATAGCCCACGAACCTCTACCTTTCCGTGCACAACTCCGCAACCGTGCAAATCCGCAACTGCGCAACTACCGAACAGACATCGCCACATGTCCACCAGCGGGCCCATAGTGAACAAACTATCGGCACCACATTGGATGGTGGGTGCATGATCACATGGGTAAGGAATATTCCATGTGATCATACACTGACCATAGATCTTCGATCTGTAACTTCAGGCAATGGAAAGAGCTGGGACCCACAAACCAACCGCCAAGCATCTAGCGACTACGTGACTAACCATCACTAGATCGGGAGATGTTAGCAAATAATCGCTGACCATTAGGAGATCATGCGACAACACAGTCACCAAGTCACTGGATGTCAGCCTCTTAACCACCAGAATTAAGAGACTAACAGATAACCACCAATCGCCAGGTCGGCAAAAGGAAAGCAAACCGCCAGCCAAGATGAACAACAGGAAGAACCAAGACCACATGGATAGCTAGCAGGCGGTCGCATGATCGCATGTCAGAAAAGTCTGACATGCGACCATGCGACGGCCAACTAGAGAAGAGCCCTTCAAAACACAGGCCCACCATCATCGCACCTGCGCACTTAGAGAAAACACAGCAAAGAGGGAACTGGGCGGTCGAAAACACATAATGTTTTTGAGATGAAGGGAGACCGAAAACACACAGAGCTTTCGACGCATCAATAGATAAGTGCACAAAGCAGGAAGCATAGGGGGTTGAAAACAATGTAGGTTGAAAACACACAGACCGAAAACACACAGAACTTTAAAAACACTATGGGTTTTCGACACTGAGGCAGATTTTAAAGATTGCTTCCCGCGGACCTAGAATTTGAATCTCTTTCTGGGTCTTATGATTTAGCTCATGAAATTTGGACTAGAGCAAGGTGACAATATGGAGAACACAGGGCAAGAGGCAAAAACAAAGCTTGCAGAGAAAATAGGCCATTTTCAAAAGGTTTTTGCAATGACAGGAAAATGAACTAACACTTTGTATATAAAGTTTAGCATCCATGAATGGAGTTTGCATATCTACCATGAACTTAATTCCTAACTCACATGGAATTGAAAAATGAGTAGCATAATTCATCTTAAAATTTTCTAGAAGATCTTTAGCATATTTATTTTGGGAGAGAAAAATACCCTAAGGGATTTTCAAAATTTGCATTCCTAAGAAATGATGTAAAATTCCTAAATTAGTCATTTAAAATTGTTGACTAAGTTGAAACTTAATATCTGCAATTAAAGAATTTGAACTTGAAGTAAGAATAAAATCATCCACATAGAAAATAATGATGACAATATCATCGTATGTTTAATATAGATATTACGATCATTTTAATACTTCTAACAAAACCTTGAGAAATAAAGAATGCATTAATCTTAGAATACCATTATCTAGGATATTATTTTAGACCATAAATAGATTTTTTCAATTTAAAAAGAAAGTGTTCACTACCTTATTGAATAAAACCAGGTGGTTGAGACATATAGATTTCCTCATTCAAATCACCATTTAAAAATGCACTTTTAATATCCATTTGGTGAATAGGTCAATTCATTTTAGAAGCTAGAGAAATAACTAGTTTAATGGTACACATTTTAGCAATAGGAGTAAAAGTCTCATTATAATCTAATCCTCCAACTTGAGAAAAACCTCTTTCTACTAGCCTACCATTAAACTTACTAATTTCATTATTGGAATTCAATTTAGTTTTACATAGCCATTTTCATGAAAACAAATTTTTACCATGAGGCAAAGGAACTAAATCCCAAGTGTGGTTAGAAATCATAGCGTCATGTATTCCTCTTGCATATATTTTTTCCAATGAGATTGAATTTTAGCTTGATTAAAGGATTGATGATCATTAGAAGTCATAAGAGAAGAAATCAAAGAATAATTACAATAATTTAACTCTCCTAGGTTTAAGTCCGCCCATTCTAGCTATGTAATCATCATTTTCATAAAGTAAATCTTTAAAGTATTTAGGATCTCTCTTAGAAGTAACTGAATCATCACTATGAGGAGTAGAGAGATTATTATCATCATCATTATCACTAGAAGGAATAGAAATAGATTCATTAGGAGTAGGGTTTATAGAAGGAGGTTGGTCCTCCACAACCAAAATTTTGCTTCCACTAAATTCAGCATCTTGAACATTAGAGAAATCATGGACTTCATTTTATGAAATACAAACATCTCTTGCAACTTGCACTTTGTAAGTAATAGGGTTATAAAATCTATATCCTTTAGTTTGTTCATAATACCCAACAAATACATAAGGAGAATATTTAGCATATAACTTTTGCCTCTTTTGTTTAGGTGTGTGAACATAAGCAATTCAACCGAAAAATTTTAAATTTGCTAAATTGGGCTTCCTACCATACGAAGCTTCTTTGGGAGTTTTATTCTTTAAAGATTTAGTAAGAGTCTTATTAATAAGTTAAACAAGCCATGGCTTCAGCCCAAAATTTATAATCCATATTTTTAGCATGCAACATACATCTAGTCATTTCAACAATAGTTCTATGCTTCCTTTCCGCCACACCATTTTGTTGAGGCATATAAGGAATGGTAAGCTCACATTTTATGCCAAAAGATTTCAAGAGTGAATGAAAAGTAGTATTAACATATTCTTTCCCATTGTCAGCTCTAAGAATTTTAAGCTTAAAACTAGAGTGTCTTTCAACAAATGTATGAAATTAAGAAGATATATCTAGAACTTGATCTTTACTATGGAAAAAATAGATGCAAGTTCTTTTTGAAAAGTCATCAACTAAGGTAAGAGCATACCTAGAACTTTGGATGAAGTTATTCTCCATGGGACCCAAAAGATTACTATGAATGAGATGCAACCTATGATGTTCCCTTGAAGATTGACCACAAAGAAAGGGTTCCCTATGCATCTTACCACTCATACAACCATGGAACATAATTTTGGATGAAACAATATTAGGCAATCCATCAACCGTATTTGATTTTTGAGTAAAAGATATATTTTGAGAATTCAAATGGCCAAGCATTTCATGCCATATATTAAAGTCAACACTAGCATTCAATGAGTACCTTGAAGTGGAAAACTCATAAAATTTAAATAAGTTATCACGATCCAATTTAGTATTATCAACAACTTGATTATATTTAGGATCAATAACATGTAGCTCCCTATAGTTTTGTTGTCTATTAGTATCTTACACTCAGTCATTATCTAGGTAATGTTGGTCAGTCATCACTGCGACCGAGTCATCATGTATAGGCCAAGTTATGTAATGTATATTTACCAAGCACTAGTCACTATCAAGTAAACCAATGGTCACCAAGTACTTTTTTATTAGTTGAGTTAGTTTTTGCCAAGATATATGAAGTAGTTTATGCCAAGCGCTGAGTACAGTGAATGCTAAGTATCAGAGATATTAATTGCCAAGTTAACCAGAATTGACATATGAGTTTGTTATGGCAGAATCATCGAGCTAAACTATTTTGGCCGACATTCATGTTTTGTATTTTGTTTGTTCACAAAATCACAAAGGTGATTACACTCCTATTTTTTAATCATTGATCCCAATGCAACACTTAGAGCCAATTCGAATTAGGAAAGCTTAAGTGGCAAAAAGAGTAAATCTCAATCCTAGATCTTAAATATCAGAGAAGTTTAGTTTTCTATATGAGATGAAATCTAAACCCTAATGTGTATGAGAAGATGTGAAGGGAATGAAAGGAATGAACAAAGAATACATTCAGATTAGTGAAGTATTCTGATAGAGTTCAGTGACCCAGTGAAACTGAGGATTGCAGTGAAGGACAAAACAAAGATAAACTTGATAGATAAGATCAAATCATACTAGAAGGAGAAGATCTGTAATCAACATACAGTGTAGATTGAAGGATCAGGTAGTGAGACATTCTAACAAGTGTATTAGGGTAAATCTCTTAATAGAGTGGTTTTAATAGACGTTATGTAATCTCTTAACCGAATGCTTACTTAGTTGTAAGTTTTAAATCCTTTTGCAAGGTAGATTGTATAAGTCTTTTAGCTCTTAACATGGTAGACCCCTCACAGGGTAGATCATATTTTGTGATCAAATTTGTAGCCCTAACAGGTAAACTTTATACTATAGTAGTGAAGATTTGTGGGTGTCATCCACACCCCAGTTTTACCTTTCGAGGGTTTCTGGGTAACCAGGTTATTGTGTTATGAGTATTTTCATGAATGATGTTTAGTGTATTACTTTCATTACATTAATGAAGATTGTGATAATGCTATGAATTTTTTTAGTAATATTAAAATGGATTAATAGGTGATATCTGATTCACGTGCCCCCCCCCCTTCTCTCAGTATCACATTTCCCAACTAAATTTCCAACAATTGGTATCAGAGCTCTAGGATTTCTTATAGAAAGTATAACCACTTGAAGATAAAGATCTTGAGATGGAGGTTTATAAGTTGGGAAAAAATATAGAGAATTAGAAGATTGAAGTCCACCTTGCATTACAACAACTTGAAGTAGCCAGAGGAGAACTGAAGAAATCCTTGAGCAAGAGAAGAGAAATTGCTATTCAGCAAAATGAGTCACAATATCAAGAAGAAGACACCACTAGATTATTTGGTAATCGGAACTCTGCAAAAAGTGACAAAGCCATAAAAGATCTGCTAGAGAAAAATAACATACTAAGTGATGACATCAGAAATTTGAAGAGAGAATAAGAAATTCAATCTGTCAGACTCTGTGAAGTAGTTGAATAGAAAAAGAAAGCTGAAGAAGACAAGACAATGGGTGAAGAAGACAAAAGAAAAATATCAATGAGACTTGATTAAAGGACAATTGATATGCAAAGGTTGACTAACAATCAACTAGACATAGTAAATCAACTTCTACTGGTTAATCAAGAATTGGGTAGGAAAGATATAGAAATCAACAATCTAAGATTTGAGAATGATCAACTAAGAAATGAACTGAAATCTAAAAAGGAAATTAGTGAGAGGATGAACAAACCAAATGAAGTTGCTAAATACTTTGAAGAACTATTAAGATCACCTAGGAGATCTAGTGATAGATCTGGACTTGGACTAAATGAGCATTCACCATCTACTGAGGAAGGGGAATCATCAAAAAGTGGAGAGAAAAAAAATGCTAAACCAAAGAACAACAAGCCTACATGCCATCACTATGGAAAGCCAGGACACACAACTAACATCTACATAAGCAAACATGGTAAGTCTTCAATGCTAAACCTAGACTTAATGGACATTGTTTTAACTATAAGAAACTTGGACATCAGGCACAAGAATGTAGCTCTAAGGTCGACAATCGACCTATCTCACCAAAATTTCAAGGACACTATTTTAACTATCAGAAGTATGGACATAGAGCATTTGAATGTAGATCTAAACCCAAATGGTCATCAAATGAACAGAATAAGTCACCTATGGAAAGTAACTCATACAACTGGGATTATAACACTTTGTACAGTTGTCATTACTATGGAAAATATGGACACATTGGAGAAATTTTTTTGAAGACTCATTTTAGGGGTAAATCTAAAAGTTGGATGAATAGATGTATGGTATGCTATAAATGTAACAAGATAGGTCATCTAAAGAGAGACTATAGATCACCCATACTGAGAAATGAACAAAGAAAGAATGAAGATTTAAGTGAAAATTTGAGAAATTAGATGAACAAAACATGGAAAAAGAAAGAAGACATCTCAAGTGAAGCCAGTACACCTAAGGTCATCGAATCTGATGGATCAGGTGATCACATTTATTCAAACTAAGCAAAGAAGGTATGTATGGAGCTGAGTCTTATAATGTTTTATCTTATATCGTTTCCTAACATAAGTTGAGTAAAATTCCATATCTACATAGATAAAGATGCATTAGGACATATTTGAGTCATGTGGAACAATTCATTTTTTATGTTGAGCGTCAGTGTTTTGACCAAGTTATCAATATATGCTAAGCACTTGTGATAGTTGAGGTGTAATGTACACCGAGCTGTATCTGAATGGTTGTGTCAACCGAGCTTGTGTTAGGCAAGCTTAGCATGAGATTTCTAAGACAACTGTATTCAACCTAGAATGTGTATAGAACATTTATGAAGCCCTAATTCAACCATTTGAAGTCTATAAAGTAGATTGTTACCATTCATTTCATTTCACCAACGAATTGAAATTTTTTTGAGTGATTCAGAAAGAGTGTAACCTGTTTGTTTGAAGGAAATTTCAAATCTTTTCAGTGTGTCATTGGAAAATCATCTGTAGAACACTTACACAGAGGTACCCTACTGAGAAAAATCTTTTTTGAGAAATTTTAACTTGATATCAATGGCATCATCTTCATCTGCCACAATGAAGAAACATAGAAAGGAGGTTTTCAATGTTTAGTTAGTAAGGAACAAGGTGAGTAAGCCACAGATGTTTTAGGCCATTCTAGAGAGCGCGATCATGGGAGATCTTAATGGAGCTTTGTCATCGATTCCAAAAAATGTTTTTATAATGAACGCTATTAGGTCATGCTACATGTGGAAAATCAGAGAGATTAGGGATTATGAGATCAAGGAAGCCTATGAAAAATTATGCAGCAACTGGGTATTGAAGCCAAAACACCAGAAGGGTGCCGAGCAAGGGTTAGTTCATGCACTAGATTTTCCACAAAATTTCAAAGTGGACTGGATCAAAATCATACTGAGTAGAGTGCATGACATGCATATTTGGCTAGAGGATGGACCAGTACCAATAACAAAAGACATGATTCACCAGGTAACTGGATACCCTATAATTTCTGGTAAGAGAACAATGAAATGTTTAAGCAAGGAGGAAATTTAGGTGAACACTAAGGTAGTATGGAATAAGTGCGGAATGAAAATCTCCACCGTCACTGATCTGGAGATTAATTTTGTAGTGAGAGTAATTGCTCAAAAATTTTATTAGTCTAGTCAGTTGGAGAGTGTCCCATGCATGACAGTGGACTAAATCATCAAAATCAATTGGACAAGTGCTTTTTAAATTGCAAAAATCAATAAAATGGCAAAAATCAATAAAATGCACTAAATCATCAAAATCAATTAAAAATGGACATTATTAAATAAAGTTGGACAAAATCAATTAAAGCAAAAGAGAAATTAAATAATGATGTTAAATTATTTAATCAAAGCTTAAAGGGGCCAAAAACACTACATAATTGATTTTAATCAATTAATTGTATAGTTGTTTTAATCAGAAATCAAAATGAACCCATTACCCTTACATGGCTAAATTTAATTAATTAATTGAATTCAATAAATTCCTATTTTCTTTCAATAAAGTTGATGAACCAATAAGAATTGAGGACAAAAAGACACAAATCACTCAAACATTTTAATTGTCCAAAGCTTTGAAACCATTTAAAGGATTGTCCCCTCATTTGTCCCCCCATTTATGAACAAAGCAAAGTATTTGACTCAACCAAGGGTTAATCATGATTACTTCACTCTACCCCCTACCCTTGGACATTTACTATAAATATGAGGCATTTTGGAGAGCATTTTCATCTTATAAATTCATTTGCAAAAGCATTGTTACTATAGGCAATTGAAAAGCATTCTAAGAGTATTTTGAGCATTTAGCATTATAATTGTATCATTTTGAGCTCGAAGCATGGTAGAATCATTGAATAAGCATTATAGAAGCATAATTTCTCATTTTAGAAGTGTCACTAGTGAGGATTTGAGTTGAGAGCTTCACTTACCACCTCTTTCTAGAGAACCATGAGATGTTCTAGATTATAGTTTCATTTTAAATTAAATTTGCATTGTATTTTCTTTAAATTGTTGCTATCAGATCTTAATTTCATGAAGGTGATATTCATCATCACACAAGAACATATGAAGAGGCCAAATCCAAAATAACCATGGGATTGAAGGCAGCTATTGTGAAGAGAAAAAGGAAGAAAATTGTGAAGAATCTAGTAAAAAGGATGGGAGAAATAGAGGAGGATGCACCTCTTCAATTAACACAAGGACTGGGAGAAGATGAAGCAAGTGATCCCAATGAGAATGATGAAGAAGTAGAGATAGTAGTAGAAAAGAAAAAAGGCAAGAAGGTAGTAATTGTTGAGCCCGTGAATAAGAATATGCAAAAACCTAAGGTTACATCATCACCTATTCTTAGGCCGAGAACAAGGGAAGCCTCCATAGCTATAGTTGTTGAGTCACAAAAGAAAACCCCTACATTAGGGAAAAGAAAACCTATTCAACCTAAGGTAGTACCGAGCCATACAAGCAAAAGGTCTAGAAGGAAACTTATTTTAGAAAAAGATGATGAGGAGACAGAGAGTGATGATGAGGTAAAGAAGAAGGTTGCACTACAGAGTATAACACCAAATGTGGATGAAATATGTCACACTATCAAGAACTCTTTTAGAATTACATGTTTGACGCAATTAAGATTTGAGAGCATGAGTATAGGTGATAAGGAGAAAATAGAAGAAGCTATTCTTGAGATGCTCTGCACCTTCAAGATGTTACCTATATAGTTGGGGAAACTAATCCCTAAGGAGTTAAGTAATAGAGTTGCATAGAAATGGGATTTTTTTCTAATGACAAAGAAGCAGATAAGGGAGACCATACTAGCTCAAGTTTCACTGGATCTTCCCCCTACTAGTATTCAGGAAGTTGTGGAATAATACAAGAATAGATTAATTCCTAAACTTAGAGCTTACTCTATCCTTCAACACAAGGTTGAGGATGTTGTACAGGAAAGTCTCAAGACTTGGTAGATAATTTTTGGTTTTCTAATTGACAAGGATGCACATCAAGATGCTAGCACATCTAAGGGTGTTGAGCCATATAATAAAAAAGATGTAATTGAGCCACCTATTTAGGAGAAAGAAGCTCCCAAGGAAGAGAAATGTCAAAAGTTATCTGGAGTAAGTATTGTTGACATCATAGAAGATACCCCAGAAAAGACTCAGGTACTGACTGAGGAAGACATACCTATCGAGGAAGAAAAAGATACATCTCTATCGGGTAGTAATATTGTACTCTTACAATTAATAGATTATGCAAAAATTGATGATACATCAGCTATCACATCAACCCCTCTCAAATCTAAAGCTGCTACAGTTGACATGTTAGCCGCTATGAGCACTATTGAGGAACAGGATCAGTCGGCAATTGCACATCAGTCTACATTTGTCGAGGATTCATAGAAGGAGAAAGTAGACCAATCTGCATTATTGTTTGAGAATCCTCATGTGGAGGATAATGGAAAAGATTAAAAGGAAAAAGATATTGATATCCAAGAGCCTAAGGAGCAAGAGGCAATAAAAGCTCTTGAACAGATGTCGAGTGGTAGTACACTGAGGAAGAAGGCATAGAAAAAGAAGGTGAAATTTTCTTCACCGAAGGTAACAATTGATGAAGTTATTGTCATTCCAAAATGGGATTCTGATAACTTATCATATGAGAAGATGCAGATATTGCAAGACCTATTGAAGAGGAAAATTAGGCAAGAAGAATTGAGAAGAGAACATCAGCAAAAGAAAGTTTTGCATGAGATAAAAGCAATATTTATTGATGCTTTTGAAATGGTTGATGGTAATGAATTTGACCTCATACTGGAACAACTTGTCCATATCATCAAGAAAGTGACCAATGAAGATTTTCAAGAGAAGCCAATGATAAGTTGTTGTAGTGGTCAAAAAAAAGTTTGAAACAAAGGTGTTGAATAAGGTCTTTGTCAAGATTGCAGTAAAGCGGGTAGAACTCTCTACCTAGATAATAGATTCAGAAGAAGTGGTAGTGAATGCACAATCTTTGTATACAAAACTATGCAATGTAGAAGAATTTACAAAGGATGACCAGGAGCTAGTAGACAAACTATAGAAAGCAATAAAGTCTATTGGTCAATCCTTGAGCTTGGATGCAAGTTCCAGTTCCAAACATTCTGCCAAGCTTCTACATTCACAAGGAAGGATAGTTGAGTTGATGGCTAATTATGGTAAGATAAGAGCTCATCTACTGTCCATTCAAACAATGTTAACACCTCATCTAGAGGCTATTCAAAGAGAGTTAGAAAAGGCTAAGGACTTAATATAAAAAGATCCTCGTCTGTCTACAACTGAGAGCCTAGTCAATCTAGCTGTCGAGATAGAAGTACAATCAAAGGTTCTAAAAGTTGCAACATCCAGCTGGGAATCTGCATTGCATATGGTTATGATGCACAAAGGGAGGTAACAGAATAAGAATGGTATGATATACTTAGTTTTGCATATGTGTCTATATATATATATATATATATATATATATATACATATATCTTAGGGTGAGTATTCTATTAATACTAAAGTACTCTTGTAAAAATAATTGTGAATGTCATGACAAAGTGTTTTTGCGACTAATGTAAAAGGGGGAGATTGTTGATCCATATAGTTTTATTATCTATTAGTGTCTTACACTTAGTCATTATCTAGGTAATGTTGGTTGGTCATCACTGTGAATGAGTCATCATGTATAGGCCAAGTCATGTAATGTATATTTACCGAGCAGTAGTCACTATCAAGTAAACCAATGGTCACCAAGTACTTTTGTATTAACCGAGTTAGTTTTTGCCAAGCTATGTGAAGTAGTTTATGCCGAGTGCTAGAGATATCAGCAAACACCAAGTACCATGAATGTTGAGTATCAGAGACATCAATTACCAAGTTAACCAGAATTGACATATGAGTTTGTTTTGGCACAATAATCAAGGTAAAACATTTTGTCTAACATTCATGTTTTGTATTTTTTTAATTGAGGAAATCACAAAGGTGATTACACTCATATTTTCTAATCATTGATCCCAATGCAACACTTGGAACCAATCAGAATTAGGAAAGCTTAAGTAGAAAAAAAAGTAAATTTCAATCATAGATCTTAAATCTTGGAGAAGTTCAGTTGTATATATGAGATGAAATCTAAACCCTGATGTCTATGAGAGGATGTGAAGGGAATGAAAGGGATGAACAAAGAATACATTCAGATTAGTGAAGTATTCTGATAGAGTTTAGTGACCGAGTGAAATAGAGTATTGTAGTGAAGGACAGAACAGAGATAAACTTGATAGATAAGATCAAATCATACTAGAAGGAGAAGATTTGTAATCAACATATAGTGCAGATCGAAGGATTGGGTACTGAGACATTCTAACAAGTGTATTAGGGTAAATCTCTTAACAGAGTGGTTTTAACAGACCTTTTGTAATCTCTTAACTGAGTGCTTACTTAGTTGTAAGTTTTAAATCCTTTTGCAAGGTAGATTGTATAAGTATTTTAGCTCTTAACAGGGCAGACCCCTCATAGGGTAGATCATATTTTGTGATCAAATTTGTAGCCCTAACAGGAAAACTTTATACTGCAGTAGTGAAGATTTGTGGGTATCATCCCCACCCCAGTTTTACCTTTCAAGGGTTTCTTGGTAACCAAGTTATTGTTTTATGAGTATTTTCATGGATGATGTTTAGTGTATTAATTTCATTACATTAATGAAGATTGTGATAATGCTATGAAGTTTTTTAGTAATTTTAAAATGGATTAATAGGTGATATCTGATTAACACCCCCCCCGCCCACCTCCCCCCCCTCTCAGTATCACATTTCCCAACTAAATTTCCAACATAACATAGCACATATCCTTAGAAAATTCAACCTTATATTCCTAACATAACTTAGCAATTAAAAGAATATTAGATTTTAATTAAGGAACATAAAGAACACCATGCAATGTACCAATAGGAACAAAAACATCACCAAAACCTTTATCTTTACAACTATGATTATTAGCTAATTGAATTGGAATATTTGAAGTATCAAGTTGTAATGAATGAAAAAATTCTCTATGAGGTGTAACATGTTGAGATGCACCACTATCAATAATCCACTCTAAAGGGTTAGAAACATTATAACTAATTGTAAATGTATGACATGATTTATTACCATTATTCTTCTTATAATGAGACTTTTGATTATTTTGATTCTTTTGATTCATAGGCTTCTCATCATTCTATTTTTAAAAATAATTATTGATAACATGACCATCTTTACCACAATAATTGCAATGAGGCCTAGATTGAGAGTTATTATTTTTATTATTATTATAATTATTATTCCTATAATTATGATTGTTATTAGAATAAAATTTATTATTAGACTAATTATGATTATTACTATTATTTTGATGATTATGATAATTATTCTGAGAATTATGATTATTATTATTGTTATGACTATGATGGTTATTATGATGATTATTTGATCTAAAATTATGACTTTGATTTTTTGACATGAATGCATGTTCGTTAGTTTTAAGAGTACCAAATTGAATTAATTTTTCTTCTTCTTGACGATTGTTTTTATTAAGATTGTGTAAGTTAATTGACTAGCTAATGTAGGAATCGCAAGTTGTGCATTTACATTCAAGTAATGAATTGTTGATATTGCCTAGATAGACATTTCTTAATAATGATGTTGAATAAATAAATATCAGATAAAGTAACAACTAAACCAATTAATTGACCTTTAAAAGAATCAAATTTTAATATAAATCCATCCATAGTCTTGAAGTAAGTATGCCTGGGGTCTTTAAGTTGATCTTGATTATGTATTTTACGTGATTCATATGTACTATCATAAGTAGTGGATGGTCCCACAATAGTGTGTCCCACTTTTTTAGGCATGTTGATTTTTGTTGAAATAACACATTTTTAATAAAATATGATGATTTAAGCCTTGAGAGGTTCCATTTGAATTCATTAATTAAAAATTGTTAGCTCAAAGCCTCTTAGATTAAAAAAACATTGATATAAAATCTATACTCCCCATTCATACCTACAATGGAGTCTTCTTTGCAGCTATTAAAATGCTCACCAAAAATCACTTTGACTTTATGTTTCGGAAGATCAAATGAATCCATTTGAAAAACCTATCTATGTAGAATGATGCTATTTGGAACAAGCTTTCTAATGAATATAATTTTAATACATATTAAGTTAATTATCACTTTTAAATATTACTTTAACTAAACATAGGTTGTTTGGTCATTCAACAACCTATCTGTTCAAGACTTTGGGAAAAATAGTAAATTTACAAAAAATAACTATGAAAAAGATGTAGGAAAAGAGTATTTGTGTTACCTTTCTATAAAAAAAAGAAAAAATGAATTTCGATATACACAGGTCAAGTTAGAGCGATCCAAGTGACCTTATGTCTAAATTAGAGTTATTGTCATTTTAGAACTTAATAAACTATGAAATATTGACCCAAAATTAATGAAACCAATTGCTTCCTTTAGCTATTGAAGTTACAAATATAATCTCAAAATAATTACATCATTATCATATTTTTAAAAAAAATTATGTTGATCCAAGTGACAATAACTCCTTAAAAACATAGTTTTTCACACAAACCACTTTTTGAAGGAGAAGGAAAAATAAATTTTAATGAATTTTAATTTTTTTTAAATATATTTAGAAACTAGAAAGAAAATTATAAAAGACTCTAGTTTACATCATCTTCAAATTCCTAACAGTTTTGTGGCAACAAGTGTTTGAAAGCGAAGTTTTTTCTCAAAATGTTGATCTCTGTGTCAAAGTTGGCCAAAAAGTGGGACACACTATTGTGGGACCACCCTAGTCTTTAAAATCTCCCACGCTTCATGGGCTTTTGTGCAATGCCCAATTAAAACATACAAATCAAGAATTATTGAAATTCTGATTAACCTAGGCACTTCCTTATTTTTAGCCTTCCATGCATCTTGGTTGAATTGAGGAGTATAGGTGGCCAGTTCGAAAGTTGGATCTATAGAAACTTCTCACAAGTGTTTAAAATGGAAAATAAAAGAAATATGTGTTTTCCATGAGTGATAGTTTGAACTATTCAGTTTGATTTCTAAAATTAAAGTAGACATGATTACACAAATTAAGATAAAAGAAAAATATCCCCCTTAATTAAAAGTTTAAATTATTTTTTATTAAAAAATGCTAATAATTTATAATAAAAACCCTTAGTACAAAATGATTAAACTTTAAGAAAAAAAAATTAATAAACTTGATATTAAATTTGAAAAATAATTAATTAATTACACTTAAGCAATATTCTAATTTAAAAGTACAACATCTAAATAAAACACTTTAATAAACAAAATAAACTTTAAAAAAGAATGATATAAATATAATTAAAAATATATATATTTTTAATTAAAATTACCTTTCATGAAATTTTAAAACCACGTGCTAGAGCTTAATAAAATCTTTTATAAAATTTATATTAAAAAAACATTATGAATGAATGTTTTAAAATTTAAAATGAGAAATATATGAATTTAAAAAGCTTCTTAAAGAAAAGAGCTTTAGGCTTTTGAATGTTTTAAAAAAAACTTTCACAAAGTTCTACATGAAAGCTAAAAAGGTAAGATCAATATGTAAATGGGCAAAGAAAAGCCTTTGTAAACCAACACACATGAACAAAATAAAGCAAAAAAAATCAGCAATAATGCAATGATAAGATAATGCATAGGAAAACGTTACTCAATGATTACAAAGGTAGTAATAAAAAAATGAATGAAAATGATGAAAAGATAAAACATGAAATCTTGGAAGAAAAGATGCCAAATGAAGTAGAAAAAAAAAGAAAAGAGGTGTTACAAAAGAAGAATAAAATAAGAGACCGAATAATAATAACTCTAAGTAAAACATAAAATGCTGACTTTTAATTAGAGAAAAATATGACACTGGAGAGATGATTGAATTGATTTAATTTTTTAAATACTTAGATAAAAGAGATATGGAAGTAGAGATTTTAAAAAAATCTATACACTTAATAATTTTATTCAACCAATCTGCAAACAAAAATCTGAGTAAAATTTGTTACTAAAAAAAGAATAAGATTTGACAAATAAATCTGTGAGTTGAGAGAAAAATATTATAGTATTTATTTTTAACCTACAAATAAATCAGTGAGAAAAGAAATGATTGAATAGTGAAAAAAATTTATTTTAAAATAAGCTATTAGTAATAAAAAATAACACTCCTAAATCTTTTGTTGATTTCAGACCGATATCCTTGTCTAACATGGTCTATAAGATTTTTACAAAATCTATCTAACTTAGATTGCAAAATCTATTACCAAAGGTTATTTCTTCAGAACAGGGAGGTTTTGTTCCAGGGAAAGAGACAATGGAAGGTGCTTTGGTGCCTCACGAGGTGTTACATTCTATTAACACCCATCAGTTTTCCTCCTTTGTAGTCAAATTAGACATGATGAAAGCTTATGATAGGCTCAATTGGAACTTTTTACTAAAGGTCCTTGGCAAATTTGGTTTTTCACCAAAATGGTGTAATTGGATCAAGGCTTGTATTTTAGGTGCATCGTTCTTAGTCATTATTAATGGGATCCCTTCGGGCTTCTTTCCATCTTCACAAGGGATGAGACAAGGTGATCCTATTTCTCCTTCACTTTTCATCATTATGGCAGAGGCATTTAGTAGGATTATTTCTATGGAGCATGGGCAAGGCCTTTGGAGGGGGGTCTCTATCCCAGGGACCTTAATTGCAGTGACCCATTCGTTATTTGTGGATGATGCTTTATTATTCAGCCACCCAATGGTTGAAGAAGCTAAAGCTATCAAGAGTGTGTTAGATCTGTATAAGATAGTGTTTGGCTAGAGAACCAATCCCCCTAATTCAAAAGTCTATAACATTTTTACTAATGCTAATATCCTCTAAAATCATGAAAATCTTGGGATTTCAGCAAGAGCTTACTTTAGTATATTTGGGGATCCCTTTCTTTGTTGGATCAAACAAGGCAGTTTATTGGAAGACAATTATGGATAGGATTAAGAATAGAATATCTGCATGGAAAGTAAGGTGGTTGTCCCTCTCAGGTAGGATTCTGCTAATCAGGTCAGTTCTCTCTTCTATTGCTAATTACTTTATTTCAGTACTTTGTGGTCCCTCGAGTGTCATCAAATAGATCAAGCAAGTTATCTCTAACTTTCTTTGGAGTAGCAACATGTCAGGTCAAAGAAAAATTCCTTTAATCTCATTAGAGGACATGGGATTAGATAAGCAAAGAGGAGGGATAGGCTTACATGATCTTAAGAAACACAACAAAGTGCATGGCGGTAAGTTGGTTTGGCACATGTTGAAGAAGCCAAACAACACGTGGTGTAAAATTATGCAAGTGAAATACTTGGACTCTATGGATCCCAATCGTATTATTACTGCCTCCTCGCTTCCTAAAGGTTCAGAGGTTTGGAACTTTATGGCTGATTCGATAGAAGTTATTTACGATTATGTTTCTTAGGAAAATAATAATGGTCAGTGTGCTAACTTTTGGGATGACTCCTAGAATGGCTTCTCCCCACTTGCAAAGATTCCTCAATTTGCAGATGCAATTCATGTATTTAAACAAAATTGGGGGGAAAAGGTTTGTCATTATGTTGACCATGTAGATCCTCATTCACATCTACTTATATGGAAAGATCCAAGTGCACTTCCCATTGTTGCTTCCACAATTAATCTTTTTAAGGTATCTCTTCAAGTAAGACAAGTATATTTTTAACATCTTCCAGACTTTGTATTTTGGGCTACATCACATGATTGCAACTACTCGATTAAAGCTAGAACCACGACATTAAGAGGTGTGGAGAGTGCTAGATCTAGATGTCAAGCTTTCTTATTATGCTAGAATAATTGCACACTACCGAAAGTAGGTTGTTTTGCTTGGCTAGCTCTTAGAAAGAGATCTTTAATGTGACAGATTAGAAAGATTTAATATAACAAGAAAATTTAAATGTCTTCTTTGTCAAAGGGAGTTCAAAGATGCCGATCATGTGTTCCTTCAATGTGAGTTTTCTCAGGAATGTTGGGAAGCATTACTAAAGAAGTTGAATTTTGCTATGCCTCTTCCAAACATGCTACAAGAACTATTTGAATCTTGGTGATTATCCACACCAAATCTTTGTTGGCTTCAATTTGGAAGTTCTCACCATCACTTATTGTATGGGCTCTTTGGTGGGAAAGAAATAAATGTGTCTTTCGACAATCTTCCTCTTCAGTTGATGTTGTCATATTAATTATTGAAAAATTAATTTCAGAACTAGTCTCTGCTAACATTAAGACAAACTCTTCGCATTTTTAGTATTCCAATTAGGATGATTCCATACTCAAAGTCTAGAAATATATTTCCCTTCCAATGTTTTTCAACTTGACTTATTCTCTTAAAACTGTGGACAGGTCTAAGATAAAGTGGATCCCCCTAAGTGTGGTGTTATTAAATTAAATTTTGACAAGGCCTCCCATGGTAATCTAGGTATCTCAAGAATTAGGGTTTGTTTAATAAATTATTTTGGGAATCCAATTACATTGAAATCCTCTTCTATTATGCCAAGTACAAACAATGTTGCACAAGCCCTTGCATTGCTCCAAGGATTAGTGCTTGTGAAGTCACTAGGAATTGTTCATATTCATGTTGAGGGCAATTCACTCATTATCATCCAGACTTGCATTAAAAGGCAATTAACTAATTGGAATTTGGCTTATATTTTCAATCAAATTTGGAGGCTTTTGGATGAGTTTGAATGTTGTGTTGTGATTCCATAAATCTGGAATTATTTTCATTTAATGACTACAACAATGATCACAAGGAACTTTGTGATTTAATCAGATTTGTCCAAAGTGATTTATGATGAGTGGGGTTGTCCTTGATATTATATTTTGTCAGATTGTTTATGCTTGTACCCACCATTTCATCTTCTCTCTTTGATCTTGACAATGTTGATCTATACACAAACATTTGGCTATTTTGTGAGCTATCTTACAATGATCTTGCTTTCATTCCCTTCATGTTTAGCCTTCGTATCTATGGCTATCCTTTTCCCCTTTGGTCTTGATCTTAAAAAAAAAAAAAGAAAGAGTAAAACACGGTGCTATGAATCCTCTTGACATGTCTACTCCTTTGGACTACATCCTGTCCTTCTTTGGCATTACACTTTTGTGACTTATCCTATGTTAGTCTTTCATTGCTTGTCCAAATGCGCTTTACATGACAATTTTTCCCTAGCTTGGGTATTCTTGAGGAGTTTTCCCTTGAGGATTTCTTCTCTTCATTCTCCTCATTCGCTTGTCTTCCATCTCATCGACCAGCTTGCCAATGCCTCTTGTTCTCCACCTTGCTAGACATTGGGACTGGACGATATGATCTTGCTTGGGAGTTTGCAATGGAAAAAGATGCTATCAAATATACCAAGTATCAGAATAAATATTAGATCAAGTATCAGAACTCCCACTAGGGCTACACCTTTCACTTTAGTTTATGGGTCTGAAGCGGTACTGCCTATTGAGGTTGAAATCCCATCACTCAGAATCAGAACTGAATGCATTTTATAAAAATACCAGATGCATTTTATAGAAATCCAAGGCTCTGTAGTAACTTGAATGTTCAATACAAGAAAAAGAAGAAATATAAGAATCCATCAAAAAAAGATCACCATGTCTCCTCTAATAGACATGGAAACATAAAGTCAAAAGAGATATCTAAGAAAAAAACCACAAGACAAGTATGGGTTCCAAAATCCATCATTGAAGATATTCTCTCTAAATCATCAAAAGGAAATAAAAATCCTATGGCTATATGGATTCCAAAGTCTCTCTTGAAAGAGTCTGGTTTTAAACAACAAGTAAAGTTGACACTCAAGCTTCCAAAGACTTCTACTTCATCTCCCTCCAAAAATATTCTTCCATTCCATGTGCCTAAACCACAACCTCTACTATCCATTCGCCATATTCCTTCACGTATTCTTTCATTCACGTCTCCTCCATCCTCTTGCCACCCTTCAAGGTGTGTGTTGATGTTGATCTTGCCTTCCTTTCCATCTACCCTTTCACAATCCTTCCATTCATTATCCTTCTACCTTTTATTTTTTTTCCTCATTTTCTTATTCCTCCTATCTTCCAACCTCACTCGCTTTACATAAAACCTTATCCTCCATTTTTCTCTTCCATCTCCCTTTCCCTATCAACATCTTTGAGCATATCATTTGAATATTTGGTATATCATGGTTTATCCTTTCAAGGAGCATTATTTAAAAAGCTTGCCTTCTTCCAAAAATTCAAAAAGAAATGAAAAATTAATTTTTTTTTGAAAATGTGCCTTGGTGGAAACTTGGAAATAGGCGCCTTGGTAGCAAAAGTAAAGAGAAATAAATTCATCCTATGGTGAAAACCACTCCCTTGTGGCACCTTGGATAAGTACCATGATGAAAACTTGGCAATCAGGCATCATGCGTAGTTCTTCTACATATTTCATCCATTCCATCTTCTCTCTTTGATCTTGACAATGTTGATCTATACACAAACATTTAGCTATTTTGTAAGTTTTCTAATGATGATCTTTCTTTCATTCCCTTCTTGTTTAGCCTTCATATTTATTTTCCTCCATTCATTCTAGTCTCTCGCTATCATTTCCCCTTTGGTCTTGATCTAATAAAAAAAAGAAAGAAAGAGTAAAACACAGTGCTATGAAACCTCTTGACATGTCTACTCTTTTGGACTACATCCTTTCCTTCTTTGGCATTACGCTATTGTGACTTATCCTATGATGGCCTTTCATTGCTTGTCTAAATGCGCTTTACATGACAATTTTTCCCTACCTTGGGTATTCTTAAGGAGTTTTCCCTTGAGGATTTCTTCCCTTCATTCGCTTTTCTTCCATCTCATCGACCAACTTTCCAATGCCTCTTGTTCTCCACCTTGCTAGACATTGTGACTGCACGATATGATCTTGCTTGGGAGTTTGCAATGGAAAAAGATGCTATCAAATATACCAAGTATCAGAATAAATATTAGAACAAGTATTAGATCAAGTATCAGAACCCCCACTAGGGCTACACTTTTCACTTTAGTTTATGGGTCTGAAGCGGTACTACCTATTGAGGTTGAAATCCCATCACTCAGAATCAGAATGCATGGTCTAGTAACTGATGATGACTATAGAGTGTCTAGGCTGCAAGAACTTGAAGTACTAGATGAGCGCAGACAAGCAGCGTATGATCATCTCAGAGTATATCAGAAGAGAATGTCTAGAGGCTACAACAAGAAAGTCAGACATAGAGAATTTCAGGTTGGCGATCTAGTCTTGAGAGAAAATCTAAAAAATCAATCCCATCAAGAATGCAAGGGGAAGTTCGAACCCAACTGGCTGGGTCCCTTTGTCATCACTACTACTTTTGGCTCTGGTGCCTATCAACTCTCAATGACTGAAGGAGAACAGCTCTGAGAACCAATCAATGTTCTCCATCTGAAGAAATTATATGCCTAAGACATTCAGTCTATGGTTAAATATCCTGAAAAAATCTTAAAAATCAGAAAAAGTCCTGAAAAAATGAACATCTTGGTGAAAACCTAACAATAGGCACCTTGATGATTCACAAAAAAATTTAAAAAATAAAAAAATTTAAAAAAATAAAAAAATATCAAAAATTTAAAAAAATTGAAAAAAAAAAATGAAAAATACAAAAAAAAAAGAAAAAGAAAAAGTGCCTTGGTGAAAACTTGGAAACAGGCGCCTTGGTAGCAAAAATAGAATCTCTACCAAGATGGTGAAAACCTGGCAAACAGATGCCACTTGTGTCAAAACGCTCCATCTATCAGTGCAATCTTGGTCTTTCCTAGCTTTCAGTCTTGCTTTAGTTTGTACATATCTTCCAATTTGTTTCTGCATTTCCAGTTTTCAATAAGTCGGTCTGTACACCAATCAGCTCAAGCGTCTATATCCTATCAATGTTTAACACTTGGGAGCAATCAATGTCATATCCTATGGTCTCCCATATATCTTAGACAGATCATATCTAGTCAGAGTCATTTGAAGCTTCATGTGAGTCAGTCAGTCTGTCTTGTCTCCAGAAAAGATTTTGCATCTACAACAACGCAATCAAACATCAAAACTCAATTGAAAACAATCTATTCTTTTTACATGCTTTTATCTCCTTGTATGCTTACTGATTCGCATTGAGATTTTTGCATATTGCGTCCCTTCGAGCTCTTCGATGATGTCCTTTATAGGATTTAGAGAGTGATGACTGGGGGCATAATCTTTTCTTTGTCTTCTACTTGTATGTGAAAATCTAACAACTTTAGAAATTTCAGATTGAAATGGTGTCTGACTATAAGAGCCTCTATCTCGAATTGGATGGCCATGCGTACCTCAACCATTGATACCCAAACAATTCAAGGAAGTTTGATCTAACTATTGTCTTTTTGAGTAAGCTCTTTCTCCTACTGTGGAATGCGATCTTGCCTAAGGATGTGAACAATAAAGGGTCACTACGGGTAATTCACATTGGATTTAGAATGATCTCTTGACTGTTTGATGTGTTTGCAATGCAAGGAGTATTCTGGTCATCATGATGTTTATATTTTGATGCTTATACAAATTGCTATATCAAAATGGACATGATATTCAGGTCATCCTGGCGTTTATGCCTTCGTACTTATATCTAATCTGACATTCCAAAAATAAAATCAATATTCATATGTCCATGGTTGTTTGACCAGTGGGGGTTGTATTGATTCTTGCACATACAAATCAATATTCATATGTCTATGGTTTTTTTTAGCTAGTGGACATTGTATTGATTTATCCAGTTACCTAAAAGTTTAATGATGATAACAAATCGACATATGATCAGTGACTAGGCTCTAGGTCTTAGGTTGCATTTCATAATGCATGCTTCTTTGCATTTTTCATCTTTGCATGATCTCACAATGACTAAATGAACTTCAAAGCTTAAACAATTCTTCATATCAATTTTTCAAATCTAACAAGAGCTGAATCTCACATGAAGGTTCCTCCAACGAAGCAACAAGTAGAATCTTTTTTCGAGATCAAAATTCAAATCTGAGATCATTCATATTATTAACTACTTGCATAATCAACCTTCAATCATTAGAAAAATCCAGTATTCAACTTAACTAATTATCTAACATCAAACTATCAAAATTTTAACTTGGTCAACTATGGTCAACTCATGGTCAAACCTAGTCAAACTTGGTCTTTTGGGACCTTCCAATGATGCAGAATGCCTTTTTGAACGTGTATAACCACTTTTTCAATCAATTAATATGCTTCTAAACTATCTTGTAAACTGTATCAATTTTTGCAACCATCGGATCATAGTGTTCTTTCCTTGGTTCTTCGGCAACTAAAGGATTCGGATGTGATACCTGCTAGTTCTGCTAAGACAATCGAGTCTAGAACCGGTCACTCATTTTTTAGCAATCCTAAGGTTTGGAATCAGGCATTTTGAAAGCTTTTTCACAATCATAGGTTTATTTGCTGTTATAGTGAACATTATCTTTGGTCACTCAGGACCTATTATCTCCATATCAAATCAATATCAATCAGCTTTTGTCTCATATCAATTATCAATTTCAAACATAAGTTTCATATCTTTATCAAACACAGACTATCTTTGAACCACTGCGTTTCACACAGTAATTCAAAGAGGGGCAAAATGTAATACCCCAAAAATGGGCTATAAGTTCATTAATCTCCTACATCTTCAATTTGAATGAAATCGACATCAAAGTCCTAATCTAGGACACATCTAAACATTATTGAATCATAATTGATTATCTTAAATTCTACATCGGAGAATATTCTTAGTAATATTCTTAATCATCATAATTATCTTTAATTTTATAATTATTTGGCAATAAATCACATTTATCCTAAAGTTTGATTAATTGAATATTTTCATATTTAATTAATTAGATTTAATATTTGCCACTTAATTGTGTAATTAAATTTAATTCTATCTATTATTAATTGTATTATTTAATTTTGACAATAAATCTAATATCATATGAATAATTGATTAAATTTTTATTTAATTAATTAAAGCAAGTTGTCATTATTTAATAATATAGTTTTTAATAAAAGTTTGATTAAATAATTGATTAACCTATAAATCAATTATTTTATTTTTAAAAGCAGTTAAGTTGGAAATAAATAAATTTATTATTAAATTAATTCATAAATAAAACATGCACAATCATAAAAGTAGACAACTATCAATTATCAATTAAAAGTAAACTCTATTTTGAGTTAAAACTTAGCTTTTGCATGTTTTTGTGAGTTAATTATCTTTTATTTAAAAATAACTCAAAAATCAACTTGACTTATTTGAGTGATTTATGACTTTTTTTCTCATGCACCTCCAAAGCCCTGGATTTCTATAAAATCAAGGCTTCAGCTCATCTCAAATCATCTCATAATTTTGCAAGCTTACTTTGCCAAAGTCATCTACGAATTGCACAACTATTTTGAAGAATTGGAATTTGGAGAATCAAAGCTTATTGTGAATCAAGGCTATTGTGAGATCAATTTATTTTTGTTTTTTTTTTTACATTCATTTAGATTCTTTTTTATATCATTGTTAGATCAATTCATAGCATATCAATTTTCCATATTAGCATAAATTTCATATCAAGTTTTCATCTCATTGCATAGAAAATCCAAAAAATATAGATTAATTGCATTCATATTTCATATCTAGATCAATTGCATTCAAATCTTTCATTTAGGTGTCGTCTAGGTCACTGATCTCGATAACAATCTGAGAACATTAATCTTGCACCTACTAGAAGGCAGTAAATCGCTTGGTTAGATAGTTTTCAATTTTGCACGATTTCGATTATAGCTAACCTCTAATATTTTATTGAAGTGTTGTGTTTATAGATCAGGTACAATTTTCACACACATATTTCTGGTGCCCACCATGGGGCAACCCACCTTTGCATGCTGGTTTTGATTTTTTTGGGAGCTAAGACCCTAAAGTTTCAAATATTTAATTTTATCTCCCAAACGGCTTTAATTTTGGGTCTGAAATTTTTTTTGCACGTTGGCGACATATCAGGAAAGCTACATTAAAAAATGTAGAATTTTATGAGATGTTTTATATTTTTAATAATTTTTTCTTAAAATTTTTAAAAAATTAATATCTAACGCAAATCAGCATATTTTTTAGAAATTTTTATATTTTCAAAAATCTCTTTAAATTCTATAGGGGGTTCATTCTTTGTGTTTTAAATTTGGACATGATATAGTAGCTCAAATAGTCAATTTACAAAAACTAGTCTATTTTGATAAAATGGATCTCTAGGGCACAAATGAAGAGATTTTTCTAAAATTTTTGCATTTTTGGAAAGCTCTTTATTTTTTCGTAGGGGTCTCTATTCTAAATTTCTATTTTTGTGGCCAAAATCATATCAAAAAAATTAGATCTTGTTGACTAGGTCAAATGCAGTGCAAAAAAATTAAAATTTTTTGATGGGTATGCACTTATTTTTCATATGATTCAATGAATAATATAAGTTATCATTTGGGTTAATTGCTGGTTATTATTGCTGATAATAATTAATTTTTAGAGCTAACCCTATGGTTTTCATAAGTTGAATATATTTTGCATATCTTATTTGCTTGTTTGCTTGTTGGAGAGTTCGTCACTTGCTTGCATGGAAAAACTCAACAAAAATTGCTAAAAATCAGGTAAAATCTATTAAACATGTTGCAAAGATCTCAGGTATTCTCCTTCATCTAATGACATTTTGATTTGGGACTTAAAATAAATCTCTCGTGTGTCTAGCTTGGGTGATTCTTTTCATGCTTTTGTTTTACACACTTGAATAATTAATACTAGGTTGTGACCCCTTAAGGATTCATTAAGTAGTCTTAGATACTTGTGATTGATCTTGATTTCTATCTTGGGTTATTGGACTCGCTAATCCGTCGGCTCCTCATTTTTGCCCCGTGCTTGCAATCTTAGCGTCATAAAGGGGAGGGGTCAACAGGATAGAAGCGTTAAGTGTTCCACTTGGCAACCCTTTTATATTTTTAGGAACTCACTTATTTTCTAAGTGGGGGACTCATTTTCAGCTTGTGTGAGGTGTTAAGTGTTCCACCTTGTGGACTCATCTCATATTTTCTTTAAGCGTTAAGTGTTCCTCTTTCTTCTTTTTGGGTACTTTTGGTAGATTTGCTTTTGGAAACATATATCTGTGCTCACATAGTAATTAGGCCCTAATAACACTATTCGTGATTCTTGAGAGATTGGATTCCCAGTGAAATCCTTCTTGATGACAGAATCCTTGTAGGTAGTGAGGATACTTAGTGTGTTTCACATTCAACTCAGTTAGTGTGTCTTCTCTTATTGATCGATACATTCTCTCCTAGGAGAGGTTGATAGATCACGTGGGGTTGACATCACGAGCTTTGGTGAATCAAAATTAGTTAGTGTGCCTTCTCTTATTGATTGATACATTCTCTCCCTAGAGAGGTTGATAGATCATGTGAAGTTGGCATCATAGACCTTGGTGAAGCAAAACTTTGTCTTAGCGTGTCAGATTAATCTACTTGCTTTGTTTGGGTTAAAAGTGAAAAGGTGTCAAAAATCTTGGATCTAGAGCCAAGTCCCCTTGTGGTATACTATTATGAGTCATCTTTAGAGAGGGTTAACCGTAGCGGATAATCCCTTCACAAGGAAAACTACATTGACGGAACCTCAAGCGGTCATAGCCATTTTCATCGTGGTAGTGACAACTGCTATATAAATGTCTTTGTGGAAGAAATCTCCACAGGTATGGTTCATTGTTGGGTTGTTAGATCTCCCTAGCAGCTCTTGAAGATTAAGTTCTCGGACTGTGTCAAAACCCCAGTGCACTAGGATTGGAGTTCACCCCTTTGGATCATAAAACTTGCAGAGTCAAACCATTACTAAAAACCCTAGCGAGGCCAAATTTTTATTTTATAGGGTATATGTGGATTATTCCAAAATATTTTTAAAACATACACAATTAGCGCTTCTGAAGATTAGAACGAATAAGTCACTTGATTGTTCATGCGCAAGGTTTCTTTTGCCCTTGTTCATTATTTTCAGACATGCTTGAAATCACTTGCTTGCTATTTTACATGCTTGTTTATCTATCTGGTTACTGAAAAAAGAACAAATCTGTTACAATCTTCAAATCTGGACATTGAAATTTGCAAACAATTCAAATCTGAAAACTCAAAATTTGCAAAATCTGAAGTAAAATCCTTTTCTGGAGTCAAAAGTCATCTCAGGAGATCAGAAAGTCATACGAGTTTCCATCAAGTGTCATTTCATTACAACCCATTTGTCATATGATTGAGTACCCAATGTTGTATGAGTTTTCATGCCAGCAAATTCTCAAAGTCAAAATCTTGCAACTGTCGTATGAGATTTTCAACTGTCGTTTCATTGCTACCCAACTATCGTATGATAACCAACCTAGTGTCATACGAGTTTTGATGCCAAAAAATTCTAAGAGTCAAAATCTTGCTTGCAATTGTTGTACGAGTTTTGCAACTATCATTTAACAGCATACCAACTGTCGTATGAGTCTGCAGAGTGTCGTTTGGGAAAATTTTGAAGAGTTGTCAGAAAATTATTAGAATTGCCAAATACTTAGCTTTTTTAGCCTAATTCTAGAATCTCTCGAATGAATCACTATGTGAGGAATAGAGCAGTAGCTATTGAGAATCAGTACACATGTCTCAAAAAATCAGTACACATGAGGAAAAAATTCTAATCACAGCTATGATGAAGTAGCTGCAAGCTATGCAAGTTGAACTTAACAATCTTAAGAAAGAAAAGGAACCTAAAGAGTTCTCCATAGAATCTCTATACTCTTTTCCATTTGATAAAGACTTGTACATGTCACCATGCCCTCTGACAAAATGTGAGCAATGTGACAACCCTTATGATACCTCTTCCACAGAGAGTGACACATCAAGCTTTGGAGACTATGATGACTATGACGATAGACAATGTATTGATACCTATGACACCTTTGTTCTTAAGAGTCCTCCTCGTTGTGTGTTCCTACTTACTACAAATGGGTCGTCGCATTGGATAGATCGTGATGGTGATCCATATGATTCTAATTTTGAAAGAGACTTTGATGGCTTTTGTGGACAATACCTTGATTATGATCCATCTACTATTGCTAAGGACTATAAAATGCATTGTGCTAGCTTGAAACGTCAATACTAGAAGGATCTCTCCTCTAAGAACTCTCAGGCTGAAAATAAAAATTACACTCTCAAGCAAGATCATTTTCATGTTGGACCTTTATCTTGTGATGGTTCCCTTCCATCCCCTACTTCCTCCAATACCCATACATTACCTAAAGCTTCTCAGTCTTTCAAATCTTTCACAGAACCTTCATCCAACACCAGCCCTAATACTTTTCATGCAGTTCCCTATAGTTATCCTCTAGGGCTACCTCTTAAAGAAACTCAAGCTAACCTTCACTTGGCTACAAATACTTTCAATAAGGATAAACCTAAAGAGTCTAAGCCTTCATATGCTATAATCTCTACTTCAGCTAGTCCTCCACCATCTCTTTCAAAGTCATCCATACAATCCCAACATGCTTCCTTGTTCTTAGAAGTGACTCCATGTCAAGAGGACTCTAAAAATGATGAAGAAAAGAACATAAAGAAAGATCAAGATCAAGAACCCTCTATGTAATCCACTCCTTTTCATGATGTCTCTTATCCACCTCAAGGTTCTTTTGATCCTGCACACCCTTTTTCATGCATTCCACGATGTCTTAAGTCTTCTCCTAAGCAAGATCAAACTACTACCTACACTGTTGAGCTTATGGACAATCAAAATAATCTTACTACACTTGTGCTTTCCAAAGATGATATTTCCATTAAGGTTGTTAAAAATGGTGTTGTTCCTCCCAATGTTAAGCCTATTGAAAATCAAGAGAAAAATTATGCGCTTATGGTATCCAAAGATCCTTGTCAAGATCAAAGTCTTCCATCTTCTTATTCTACCACTTCATGTTCATTTCCACTTTCTACTCTTCCTAAATCTTTGCAATCTTTGAACAATCCTATCAAAGAAGGTGCTCATATTCAAGATGTACTTGATTATATTGAAAATTCTAATGCTCACTCTAAAGATGCTGATATCCTTGGTTGTCATATAGATGTTGATGAACTTATTAATTATCCTTTTGCGTCTTCTACTTCCATCCTTGGACCTCTTCCACCACTACTAATGGCTTCACGTCTGCCTTCCATCTTGGGTCCTTATGTCCCTTCACTTTCCCCTCCTAACTCTCCTAATTCACCATCCATCTGGGGTCCTTACGTCCCTCCATCTCCCATCTTTCCTCAAGATCAACATAGATGCACACCCTTGAATCTTTTTAATCCACCCACCCATCTAAACCAGTCATATCCTCCTTCTTCCACAAGTCCCAAGTCTTTTGGAAGTAACTTCAATGTTCAATACAAGAAAAAGAAGCAATACAAGAATCCATCAAAAAAAGATCACCATGTCTCCTCTAATAGACATGGAAACATAAAGTCAAAAGAGATATCTAAGAAAAAAATTACAAGACAAGTATAGGTTCCAAAATTCATCATTGAAGATATTCTCTCTAGATCATCAAAAGGAAATAAAAAGCCTACGGCTATATGGATTCCAAAGTCTCTCTTGAAAGAGTGGCATTAAACAACAAGTAAAGTTGACATTCAAGCTTCCAAAGACTTCCACTTCATCTCCCTCCAAAAATATTCTTCCATTACATGTGCCTAAACCACAACCTCTACTATCCATTCGTCATATTCCTTCATGTATTCCATCATTCACGTCTCCTCTATCCTCTCGTCACCCTTCAAGGTGTGTGTTGATGTTGATCTTGCCTTCCTTTCCATCTACCTTTTCACAATCTTTCCATTCATTATCCTTCTACCTTCTATTCTTTTTCCTCATTTGCTTATTCCTCCTATCTTCCAACCTCACTCGCTTTACATAAAACCTTATCCTCCATTTTTCTCTTCCATCTCCCTTTCCCTATCAGCATCTTTGAGCATATCATTTGACTCCTTGGTATATCATGGTTTATCCTTTCAAGAAGCACTATCTAAAAAGCTTTCCTTCTTCCAAAAATTCAAAAAGAAATAAAAAATAAAATAAAATTGAAAATGTGCTTTGGTGAAAATTTTGAAACAGGCACCTTGGTAGCAAAAGTAAAGAGAAATAAATTCATCCTATGGTGAAAATCACTCCCTTGTGGTGCCTTGGATAAATACCATGATGAAAACTTGGCAATCAGACGTTATGCGTAGTTTTTCTACATATTTCATCAATTTCATCTTCTCTCTTTGATCTTGACAATGTTGATCTATACACAAACATTTGGCTATTTTGTGAGCTATCTTACAATGATTTTGCTTTCATTCCCTTCCTATTTAGCCTTCATATCTATGGCTATCCTTTTTCCCTTTGGTTTTGATCTAAAAAACAAAAAAAAAAAAGAGTAAAACACGGTGCTATGAATCCTCTTGACATGTCTACTCCTTTGGACTACATCCTGTCCTTCTTTGGCATTACGCTTTTCTGACTTATCTTATGCTAGTCTTTCATTGCTTGTCCAAATGTGCTTTACATGAAAAATTTTCCCTAGCTTGGGTACCCTTGAGGAATTTGCCCTTGAGGATTTTTTCCCTTCATTAGCTTTCATTTTTTAATCTTCCATCTCTTCCACCAGCTTGCCAAGCCCTCTTGTTCAACACCTTGCTAGACATTGAGACTGCATGATATGATCTTACTTGGGAGTTTGCAATGGAAAAATATTCTATCAAGTATCAGAACAAGTACCAGAATCAGTATCAGAACAAGCATCAGAACAAGTATTAGAATCAGTATCAGAATCAGTATCAGAACAAGTATCAGAATTAGTATCAGAATCAATATCAGAACAAGTATCAGAATAAGTGTCAGAACCAGTATTAGAGTATCAAAACTAGTATCAGAATAAGTATCAGAACAAGTATCAGAACCAGTATCAGAACCAGTGTCAGAACAAGTATCAGAACACCTATTGGGGCTACACCTTTTGCTTTAGTTTATGGGTCTGAAGTGGTACTGCCTATTGAGGTTGAAATCCCATCACTTAGAATTAGAATGCATGATCTAGTAACTGATGATGACTACAAAGTGTCTAGATTGCAAGAACTTGAAATACTAGATGAGCACAGATAAGAAGCGTATGATCATCTCAGAGTATACTAGAAGAGAATGTCTAAAGGCTACAACAAGAAAGTCAAACATAGAGAATTTCAGGTTGGTGATCTAGTCTTGAGAGAAAATCCTAAAAATTAATCCCATCGAGAATGCAAGGGGAAGTTCGAACCCAACTAGCTGGGTCCCTTTATCATCACTACTACTTTTGGCTCCAGTGCCTATCAACTCTCAATGACCGAAGGAGAACAGCTTCGAGAACCAATCAACGTTCTCCATCTGAAGAAATTTTATGCCTAAGGCATTCAGTCTATGGTTAAATATCCTGAAAAAATCCTAAAAATCAGAAAAAGTCCTGAAAAAATGAACATCTTGGTGAAAACCTAGCAATAAGCACCTTGATGATTCACAAAAAAATTAAAAAAATATCAAAAATTAAAAAATAAAAATAAAAATAAAAAAATAAATTGATCTGACAATAGCCTTGATTCGCAATAAGCTTTGATTCTCCAAATTCCAATTCTTCAAAATAGTTGTGCAATTCGTGGATGACTTTGGCAAAGTAAGCTTGCAAAATTCTGAGATGATTTGAGATGAGCTGAAGCCTTGATTTTATAAAAATCTAGGGCTTTGGAGGTGCATGGGAAAAAAAACCATAAATCACTTAAATAACTCAGGTTGATTTTTAGGTTATTTTTAAATAAAAGATAATTAACTCACAAAAATATGCAAAAGCTAAGTTTTAACTCAAAATAGAGTTTAGCTTTAATTGATAATTGATAGTTGTTTGGGTAAAAGTACAAAGTTGTGTCACACTTTTATAAAGGAAAAGGCCAACAACACACAAATTTTTTAACTTTAATGACATAAAAATGACATTTATGTTTAAAATTTGAAAATGATGTAAACTAATGAAATGTGTAAAAGTGGATGAAGTTTATGCCTATCATTTTTGTAATTTTTTTTGAACAAGAATTCACATAGTTTTTAAATTTTTTTAGTCCATTTTTACCTTGCTAAAAAATGCTGAAAAATAAGGGTTTTGTTCGCAACAAAAAAGTATATGCAAATAATCTTTTTTTCCTTTGATTTCAAAATATGTCACAGATAAAATGTATAGCTAGTGCAGAAAAGAAGAAAAATTAGTTTTCAATATATATTTTCTCTAATATAACTACTCAAAGTCGAACATACCTGAAATCGACAGTTTTCATCTCGCGTCAAATTTCCCCTATCAAATCTACACCATTCACAAAATAAATGACACACTCTTGAAGATAACTCTCTCCTCCAGTGTTAAATATAAATTTTCAATTTTTTTTATAAGCTCTACTATTTTTTTCTATTTTTGAAGCATCTAGTTTTCGAATGTTAAAATACCTACTTGGAGTATTTTGAAATTATAATATATTAAATCTAATTAAAATATTATAAAAATTATATGTTGATAATCTTGACTCTGTGCTCTAAAAAAGGGTATTTTTATATTTGTAAAAAAATATCACTAAAAAGAGTAAGAGTTATTGAAACATCGCTTTTCTGAAATAATTTTATTTCTTTAGTAATTGTTATAAAACATGCTTTTAATAGATATTTCCAATTGGAAAAGGTGAAGAATTTATCTAACTTAGCTAGAATGAATCTAACTAGACCATATGTTTGACAAAAAATAATTTTAATTAGAAATACTCAAATTCAGCTATGTTGATAAGTTGTCCTGAAACGTGACATAGCTTTGTGCTTTTACCCGTCTACTTTTATAATTGTGCATGTTTTATTTATGAATTAATTTAATAATAAAGAGATTTATTTCCAACTTAACTACTTTTAAAAATAAAATAATTGATTTATGGGTTAATCAATTATTTAATCAAACTTTTATTAAAAACTATATATTAAATAATGACAACTTGTTTTAATTAATTAAATAAGAATTTAATCAATTATTCATATGATATTAGATTTATTGTCAAAATTAAATAATACAATTAACAATAGATAGAATTAAATTTAATTACACAATTAAGTGGCAAATATTAAATCTAATTAATTAAATATGAAAATATTCAATTAATCAAACTTTAGGATAAATGTGATTTATTGCCAAATAATTATAAAATTAAAGATAATTATGATGATTAGGAATATTAATAAGAATATTCCCCGATGTAGAATTTAAGATAATCAATTATGATTCGATGATGTTTAGATGTTCCTTAGATTAGGACTTTGATGTCGATTTTGTTTGAATTGAAGATGTAGGAGATTAATGAACTTATAGCCCATTTTTGGGGTATTATAGTCATAAATTTGTATCATGCTTAGCTCTATAGAAATTCTTTGGGCATCATTCCAAGTTGTGTTTGTTGTCTTATTGAAATTTTTTGTGATTTGTTAAATTCAAAGTCTTCTTAAGTTCTTTTTGAGCTTGGCTTCTTTGAAAAATGTATCATCAAAATGTAATTGGACTGAGAAGTCAAGTTTTCTTGCTATGTTCTTTCCCCATGGAGTCTTTGAACTAGCTTTATTATTAAATTTTTATATACAACAGCTTTGTCTTCTTTCACCTTAAAATTTTTTTTTAAAAAATAAACTAAAGTTAATAGAGATGCATATATTGAGCTAAAAGGAAAATGAATAAATTTTTTAAAAAATTTGCAGACAATATATAACAAAGAGTAATAGACAGAGAATAGAATGGAGCTTTTTTTTAATATAGCTTTGCAAATGAGATAAGAATACTCTAGAGAACAATTATAAAACCTACATGCACACAAGTATATATAGATCTAGAAAAAGAACATTAAATTTTAAACCCGCAATAGATTAGATTTTAAAAAAATTACAAACAAGATGTGATAAACAGTCTACAACAAAAATCTTGTGACTGTTATACTTTTAAAAAAAACTACAAACAAGATGTAATAAAAAACCTACAATAAAAATTTTGTGAGTATGAGATGAAAATAATGAACTAGTTTTTGTAGCAAGCCTTCCAAAAATAGGAAATTTAAGAGAGGGTTTGGTGGCAAGCCATCCAAACTGAAAAATAAATTGATACGAAAAGAAAATCTCTAGCAGAAAACCTTCCAAAGAGGGTTAGAAATTTTTTTAAAAAAAGTGTATATGAAATCTTGTAACACAAAGAGTTAAAGAAATGAGTTGCAAACCTCTTCTTCAAATGAGTCTCCAAATAAGGTGATCTCCACTAAATGAAAACCTTCATCAACATTCACTCAAAACAAGGATAAGTAACCAAGCTCTACTACCACGGAAGGAAAATCAAAGGGAAAGGAAATAATGAAATACAAGAGAGTTTGAAGATGAAGAAATTGTTACCATGAAAAATGCAATATCTTGGAGAATCACCCAAAAGCCAACAAAGGGGACAAGCGATTTTGAAAGGGGAAAAGCAAAGAAAACCCCCTTGTGAATTATTATGAATGAGGAAAAAGCCTAAGAAAGAGAGAGAGGGAGCAATATCTCATTTTCTATAATGTCCCCTAATAACGATTATCTTCTTAACACATATAATTATAAATTACTATGCAACTTGTACTTAATTTATATTAAGAGATAGTTAATTTATTCTGAATACAAGGATGAATGCTATATTGAACCATGTCCTTACTTCTTTATTAATCTCTAATAGACGATAGGGATTTACTATCATAGGACGCTTGACGCCACGTCCATAGTTTGGGATGGATTTACTCTCCTCTCCCTATACACACCAACCTATCCTTCCAAAATGATTAATAGACATCAAAAATTGGACCGTATAGTTTATCTTTGTATTATTACTGTGTATTTTGTTCATACATGCATTAGTATATTTTCATTATCTAATGCAATTGATTCATCAACAGTGATTATAGACCCTTCTTATACAAATATACAAATATGTATATATTAATTACTATCCTAATAAAGCTTAGATTACAGTGTAATTCGTTATTATATTCACTATGTACGTATGTAAATCTGGCGATATTAATCTCCACTAGTCGACACAGTAGAAATAATCATAATTTAAATTTAAAGCGGCTTGATCGAACTTACAACTATTATGAGATGGCATTCCTTACTGGACCCTCGTAGCTGCGCCAAAGTATGGGATTCCAATTCCCACCGTAATTCTTATTAAAATAAGAATTAGTTCTTTGTGTACTTTTATTATTCTGTCCTCCCCTCCTTATTGGTTTGATTTTGGTTAATCCTTATACCATTTAGAATGAACGGTGATTCCCTTTTACTACAAATAGATGTGTCGGTTATCACTTGTTCAATGCCCTTTGCCGAGTATTCAATGGACAACTTCACCGACTATTTAGTCGATGTTAATCATCCATGGTTTTTTTATGATATTAGTTTTGAATGATAATAGTCGATATTAGTTTTGTAGTTATATTTATATTTTGTGATAGAATCGTTCATTTATTAATAATATAATTATTTAATGAAATATTATTTACCAATATGATTACTTGATAATTTATTAGTAACTTTTATTATTTATTAATAATTTTATTTATTATTTATATAATTATTTTACTAACAATATCGATTAATATTATTGATTAACATATTTACTTATATATGGAATTTGAATGGGAAGTTAATTATAAATTATAAAATATATTTAAATAATGTATATTTTTCAAACATTTTATATATGTATTAAAAATATATTTTATTATTATATATATCAATCACGGCTCATGATAGTCCGCCTTTCTTAAATTTTCTTGTCCTCAAGCAATTTAAATTTTATTCAAATCTTTCAAGGATGTGCCTTCTATTGCGTCATTCTGATATAAAATCTACCATGATTACATATGGTGTCAACCAATGCCTTATAAAGGCCTCGAAGAAGTTTTTGGAAAGATACAATGGGTCGACATGACTTTTTTTATTCTTTTATTAATTTGGCCCCTTTTATTTAATAACTAAATTAATTATTTAGAGAAGTCCTTTATAATATTATTTAAATTTTGAGACCAGCTAGTTAATTAACTTAATTAATTCACTCTCCATTAATTTAGGGACATTACAAAAGTTTAATTCAATTTTATTAAAGATGTGTTCAAATTATTTGAAACGAAAAAATATAAATATAAATATAAACTATATTATAAATTCAACATTAGTGTATGTTTATAATTCAAAAGATATATGATGCTTTAAATGTTTCAAATAAAAAGGTTAGAACTATGTTGGTCATTTTGTTTATAAAGAGGTAATACAATTCATGGTAATGCAAATTTATTTTATCAAATTGGTAGATGATTACTTTAGAATTAATGTTAAAGTCTTTAAATGTAATTTTAGTGTGCAATTTAAATTAAATAATGCTTTGTCACCTCATGATAGCTATTAAGGGAGGAAAATATGATTTCAAATTTAGAAATGCAAATTTAACATTCCAAGACTTTAAGTTGTGATAATAGATCGTGCCTCCATTAACTCTACACTTGTAAACTAAACTAGATTAATAAATTGATAGATTTTTTATATTATAAGGATGAATGATGATGAGGATGTGATAAGATAAATTGAGTTGTCAACTTATATGAGAATGAATTATGACAAGAAGAAGATAAGATAAATTAAATTACTAACTCACATACAAATATATGCCATCTTCTACTAATTTACACATTTAAAAAATTTAATGACTATAATTCAAAACATATAAGAAAAATAAATAGTATATATTTTTATCATTATAAATACATATGAAAATTATAACAATACAAAATTAAATAAATCAAAATTAAATTTGATTTGTCATGTAAAACATTATAAAAGAAAACCACTCTTATCATCTTTGAAGACTAAAAGTATGAAATTCAAATATTAACATCACATTTATTATAATTAAGAAATGAAAACATAAAATTATAGTTCAGTAAGTTTGTTGACCTTAATTAAATATCAAAGACATGACAAACAAATAAATTATTTAGCACCACATTTATTGTACTTAAAAAAGACATGAAGTATAAAGTTAAGACTATTCAGCCTCCTTGAACATCATTTTTGTTCACACATAGAACATTCATTAATAAATTTACAGCTTATTCTATGAGGAATGATAAATAACTATCTTGCCTCTTTAAGTAGAAGTAAAAGTAAATATAGATGAAATTCCAAATTGTAGGACTGCAGAGGTAAATAGAAACTCAAATTTCTCAAAATCAACCAGAAGATGGAGGTCATTGACAAAGAGATGCACACACAAGCATAGAAAGAACCAACAACACATAATTGTTTTTTATTTAGAACACAAGTTTATGATGGATGATGTGTGATTCGAGATTCCAATGGATACTTCATCAACATGAGCAGACTTGAAACATCCCGAGTAAGATCGGGAAGACTACCTTCCTTCGCAGGTCCCCACTGGAACGTTTTAAGCAAATTGGCGAGAGTGATGGGAACATACGCGTTAGCCACATCCATCCCTGCGCACACACGCCTTCCTGCTCCAAATGGAAGATATGTGATTCTCACATTTTCTGACTCATTCTTGTCCAAAAACCTCTCAGGCCTGAACTCATCAGGCTCCTTCCAAAGCTCAGGATCGTTGGACACGCTGTGCAGATTAAAAAGCACCATTGAATTTTCAGGTATGGTGATGCCCATCACCTTACATTCGTTTTCCGTCTGGTGAATCATCCCAAGTGGCGCAATCGATTCTTTTCTTAGGGTTTCCTTCACCACACTTTGCAAGTATGGAAGCTTCCTCAAATCCTCTAAACTCAACAACCCACCTTTTCCTTTCCCCACCGCTTGGCTTATTTCTTCATAAGCCCTCTCTTGAATGTGAGGATTTGTTATCAGGTATGCCAGAACCCATTCTAAGGTCGTTGATGTGCTGTCTACTGCGAGAACGAACAGCTCATGCAAATTGAAAGCTATTTCTTCATCTGATAACTTTGACATGTATTCATCTGATTCTTCCTCGATGGACAGTAAACAATACAAGAAACTGCTTGGGGCACTTCGCTTAAAGTATTCTCTATAACTGCGAGCAAATTGGATTAGAGGCAACATGAGATGCAGAATATCATCTCGCAGAGACTTCCATTTCCTTTCTGTTCTGATTGATGAAGGAACAAAGAAGCGAGAAAGAGGAAATTGATCCAGAAATATATCTCCTCTTTTAGTCAGACTAATATCTTCAGCTATGCATTCTTCCAGCTTGGACAAGAAATTATCGTCTTGAAAGTCCAAGCCAAAGAATAAGGAGGCAATAAAACTCATTGCCATCATTTTCAATGCATGGAGGGGCCTCACCAAGCCATTCTTCTCATTCATCTCCATTTCTAATTTGGCGATGAGTTTATTCATACTTGCTTGGTGAGAAGAGCTCTGAAGTGCAACATGGGCGGGGCTGAGAACATTGTTGTGTAGAAGCCTTCTGAGCTTAATCCAGTGCTCGTTGTAGGGAGAACTAAATATAGTCCTATAAAAGGTAGTGGTGAATTGCCTGGAGTAGAAAAGTGACCGGCCAGAAAAATTGACGGCCTGGTTAACCAGGGCCTCCCAGATTGGAGCTTGGCCGGTGACGAATATAATTGGCATTGTACCCATCCAGACTGTGATGACAGGACCGTATGTTTTGCCCATGTCTGTCATGGCGGAAAAAAGATTTTCACCCTTGTTCAGCTGATGCAAGTTGCCCAATAATGGCAACCTCGGTGGAGATGGAGGCCATTTCTTCTCTTTAGTTGATGACAGCTTAAAAGCTAGAGCAACAAATGTGGAAATGATTGAAGCTGCAACAAGGAAAATGAAAGTCCCTTCTAGAGTGGGAGTACGAAGGAAATGGAGTGCTGGAAGATAATTCGCAACAGCCTGTGTTTCCTCCATCACAAATGAATGCACTACTCAGGGTGCTGCGATTGCCCTTCCAATTCTTACAAAGATTATATTAAACCAAAAACCGAATAGTACAAAACATAATCTTTAGTCATTCAAGTGTTCTATGGTATATATACAAATTCTGATTCTTTTTACATCACATCATCTCAACAAATTTAAAGACCAATGGAGGGCAACCGTAGAAAAGGAATAACAAAGAGCATTTATTAAGAATCATTTCTTAATTGCTCTTTAATAAAGAAATCATATGTTAAAACCAATTAAGAAGCCTGTCTCTCTCTCTCTCTCTTTCAAAAATTGATGAAATCATAGGAAGCGATTATCTCAATGGCTCACTAGACGTTACCCTCCACGGTTAAGACAATTTTATCGTCTATGTATTCAGAGTCAATCGATGGCAAAGCAGAGACCACGAGAGATTTCTTGCTAAACAAAGTATATATAACTCTTACATTCTTTACATTACTTTTCGATCGAGGAAAGCAACAAAACGAAGTTTGGATTTGGCAGCATCAGATCAAGGTATCTGAATTTATATCATAATAATTCTTAGCTTAAATATTTTTGATTTCTATATACAGTTGATTTTATAGAGAATTTAATAAGTTTTACTACATGTCCTTTATTGATTTTAGGTGAACGTTTCAGCGATTGTATATTAATTTTATCTCCAACGGGAGATTTGTACCAAGTCAAAATGCATTAAAGATATATAGAGTTAATGAGAATCTTAATCGAGCATTTGCTTGATCATTGGCCTCAATATTTTTTTTTTTATTATTCTAATAATATGCCTTCAAAATTAGTTTTAATGGAATAGAGTCAAACATTTGAAGCTTTCTTTTAGTTCACAAAGATAGCCCATTGTTGAAAACTTGTTTCAAATTGGCTATGTTCTTGATGTAGCACAACACATTTTGTTAACAATAAATTCGATCACAAGACAAATAACACAGATTTGAAACTTTCAATATTTCTCATTCATCTCTGACTCCCTCTGCAATTTGCTGTAAACTTTTAAGTAACCAAAAAACGAGAAAAAATAAGAAATCCGAAAATTAGCTTTTTTTGGCAATTTTTTCCCACGTGTTTTTTTGCCATTTTTTGTAATTTTTGAAACAACCCCTAAAAAGCTGAGATTTTCCCTAAACATGCCCTTGACTAAGTTAGAATGAATTTTCAACTAATATCCGAGATTTGATAACATAAAATTGAATTTATTACAAAATAGAACTTTCTAAAAACTAGAGAAAAAACACTAAACGCTGATTTCGAAGCCCCAGATGAAACTCTCAGCTCCTGAAAAAGTGTTAAAATGGACCCCAATCGATCTAAGATCATTGGAAAAATAAATGCCACCACCTGAGGCACGCACCGGAAAAATTTCAGTAAAAATTTAGACCTGAGTCAAAAGTTATGACCTCTGAAAGTTTCTGTATGAGATTATGACCTACGGAGGGCTCTGCATCATTCTCCCCTTCTTTAAAGGAACACAACTCCTGCAAGTGGTTGTTTGTGAACTGCTGCAACTTTGTGGGTTCCAATTTCATCACTTCCCATTCTGAGATCCAAGTGCTATTTGTTGCTGGTAATCCCTGCCACTGAATCAAGTACCTATTATAATGACCATTCCAGGTGACTGTAGACTGCTTGTCTAGAATGTGGGCAATCTTTTCCTTATTTTTGCTTGGAAGGTGGTGATGCCAATCCACCTCATTTGTACTGGCTGGCTCAGGTAGTTCTCCATGAAATGCATATAAATTAAAAACATTAAAGATAGGAGAAATATCTAGATCATCTGGTAGACAAACCTCATAAGCATTATCATTGATCTTTTTCAAAATTTGGCAAGGACCTATCTTTTTGTATTTCAGCTTATGATATGTGCTAGTGGGAAATCGCTCATGCCTCAAGTACACCATCACCAAATCACCTGCATTAAATACTTGTCTCCTTCTATTGGCATCTGCAGCAGCCTTATATTGCTCATTGCTATCCTGTAATTTACTCCTCACATCTTGTTGAAGTTGTTGAAGGTGTTCAACAAATGCTTCCCCATCATCACTAATTTTGTCTTGCATAGGGAGTTGTACAAGGTCCAAAACACCCTAAGGATTCTTACCATATACGATCTGAAAAAGAGATTTTCTAGTTGATCTGTTAACAGAACTATTGTAAGCAAACTCTTCTTGAGGTAATGCTAAGTCCCATTGCTTGGGATTTTCACCAACAATACACCGTAATAGGTTTCCCAAACTCTGATTGACTACCTCAGTTTTCCCATTAGTTTGGGGATGATAGGCACTGCTGAACTGCAACTGTGTTCCCATCTTCTTCCATAGGGTCCTCCAGAAATGACTCAAAAACTTAGTATCCCTGTCAGAAGTGATAGTCTTTGGAATGCCATGGAGTCTAACAACTTCTGAGAAAAATAAGTTGGCTATCCTTGTGGCATCATTAACTTTTTTACGAGCAATAAAATTAGCCATCTTAGAGAAACTATCAACAACTACAAAGATAGAATCTATACCTCACTGGGTGTGGGGAAGCCCCAATACAAAATCCATACTCACATCTATCCATGGCTTGATGGGTACAGGTAGAGGTGTATACAATCTTGTGTTTTGGGAGTGACCCTTAGCCACTTAACAGATTTTGCACCTTGCCACGTACTTAGTAATGTCCCTTTTCAATTTTGGCCAGTAGTACTTGTCTTCAACCAAGGCTATTGTCTTGTCCTTCCCAAAGTGACCAGCCATACCACCACTATGAAATTCCCAGATAATATTTTCCCTCATGGAACCAACTGGTATACAAAGTTGTTTCCCTTTAAAGAGGTAACCATCCTGCATAAAGTATTCTCCTCTCATGTGATCCAAAAGATTAGTTCCTGATTCTTTAATCTTCTCTATAATTTCCCAAAAATCATCATCAGCCTCATACAAAAGTTTAATAGCATCAAAACCAATGACCTCTGATTCCATTGTAGTTATGAGTGTAACATGTCGACTTAGGGCATCAACAACTTGATTCTGCTTTCCAAACTTATGCTTCAAAACAAAATTATACCCTTGCAAGAAAGACACCCATTTAGCATGCCTACTATTCAATTTCTTTTGTGTGTTCACATATTTCAGAGCCAAGTGATCTGTAAATAGTACAAATTCTTGTGGGACCAGATAATGCCTCCAATGCCTCAAGGCTTGAACAATAGCATAAAATTCTGAATCATAGGTAGAATAGTTCTTGCATCATTTAATTTTTCACTGAAAAAGGCTATTGGTTTACCTTTCTGGCTAAGAACAACACCTATCCCAACATGGGAAGCATCACAGTCTACTTCAAATACTTTATCAAAATTTGGAAGTGCCAATATAGGAGCTTCAGTTACCTTTTTCTTCAAGAATTGGAAACTCTGTTCAGCATCTATTGTCCATGTGAATTCCCTTCCTTTCATACAATCTGTGATGGGTGCTACAATACTGCTAAAATTCTGAATGAACTTTCTATAGAAGGTTTCCAATCTGTGAAAACTCCTTACCCCTGTTATGCAGGATGGACTAGGCCATTCTAGTATTGCCTTGACCTTTTCTGGGTCCATCTAAACACCATCTTCACAAATGACGAAGCCTAGAAAAGTCAAACTATTTTTCATGAATTTGAACTTCTTTAAATTTTCACAGAGCTTCTCTTTCCTTAGTACACTCAAGATGATCCTCAAGTGTTGTAGGTGGTCTCCTTTGTTTTTTCTATAAATTAGGATATCATCAAAATAAACTACAACAAACTTACCAATGTAGGGTTGTAAGACAATATTCATCAATCTCATGAATGTACTTGGTGCATTAGAAAGCCCAAATGGCATAACCATCCATTCATACAAGCCATCCCTAGTATTAAAAGTTGTCTTCCACTCATCTCCTTCACAAATTCAAATTTGGTGATATCCACTTCGTAGATCAATCTTGCTGAAGTATTTGGCCCCTGCTAATTCATCCATCATATCCTTTATACAAGGAATAGGAAACTGATACTTGATAGTAATCTTATTAATTACTCTATTATCAGTACACATCCTCCATGTTCCATCCTTTTTTGGGGTCAACAATGCCGACACAGCACATGGGCTCATGCTTTCTCTAACCAGGCCTTTCTCAACTAGTTATGTTACCTGTTTGTTGAGCTCTATATGTTGTGTTGGGTTCAGTCGATAAGCTGCTTGATTAGGAAGAGTTGCTCTGGGAATCAGATCAATATGGTGTTGTATATCCCTTTTTGGTGGGAGACTGTTAGGTAGCTCATTTGGAATAACATCAACAAATTCTTCTAGTATCTTTATTGCATCATGTGGTACTATGTCTTCTAGTTCTTCTCCCCTTTTTAATACGAATGCATAGCAGCAATTTGTCACCTTCATTTCTTTGACAACATCCTTTACAAAAAACATGGTCTCATTCCTTTCATCCTTAAGTGGTAAGAGAGTCACTTTAGAGCCATCCTTCTAGAAGGTATATGTATTTTTCTCGCCATCGTGCATGATCTTCCTATCATACTGCCATGGCCTTCCCAACAAAATATGACAAGCATCCATAGGAATAACATCACACCATATCTCATCCTTATAGATTTTTCCTATAGTAAACCTAACCAAACATCTTTTATCAATAATAACCTCATTTCCTTTCTTAAACCATGCAATACGGTAAGGATGAGGATGTTTCTCACATTGCAAATTTAATGTCTCTACCATTTCCTTAGCTACCATATTCTCAAAACTACCACCATCAACAATAACTTGGCATACCTTTCTGCCTGAGGTGCATCTAGTTCAGAAGATGTTAGTTCAAAGACATGATTCATCAGAGCTCTTTGTAAGGACTTCTTCCTTCTCTGGAATGATCATTGATCTCCTCATCATGAGATTTTCTCCCACGTCTGGTAGGACTTCTTTCTCTGTTCCTGCTTCTATGAATTCTAGCTGAACCAGGTTCACTCTAGGTTGTCCTCCTTGATTTCTTTCTAGTGCATTATAATTTGAACATTCAAAGGCTCTGTGTCCTTCTTCTCCAGCTAAAACAAGTGAAAAGCCTTCTCTAATTTTCTCAACCTCTTCCGCTTCCATAGCCTCGTCCTCTTTGGAACCCCCTTCCTCTTTCTTGATTTGGGGGATCTTGCCTAGTGTCTATATTTTTTTCGAATCCTTGAAAGGGATCTCCTCGAGCATTATTAGAACCTCCTCGAAATGGAGTTGAGGTACCCCTTCGACCACCTCTATTCCTCTGGATATATTGCCTATTCTACTTTTCTTTAGCCTTCAGGGCTAATTGGTAGGCTTCTTCCATACTATTGACACGATGCATGCTCAACTCATCTTGGATGGATAATTTTAGGCCATTCATATATCTAGAAGCCATCTGCTCATTATTTTCTTGATGCTCTATGCACATGGATAGCTTGTAGAATTCATTTGTATAGTCTTGCACTAAAGACAAGTTCTATTTCAAATTCTAAAACCTGCGAAAGAGGGGTTGTGAATAATCCATGGGTAAAAATTTTTCTTTGAGCTTTTTCGCCATCTTGCTCCATGTCTTAATCTTTTCCTTTCATTTTATAGTTCATTCCTTCTGGAGATGATCCCACCATATCATTGCATGTCCTTTTAGTTTTGTGCATGCGAACTTCATCTTCTTTTCTTCTGTCATAGGCTTCCATTCAAAAAAATTTCCCATCTTGTTTAGCCAGTCTATTAATTCTTCTAGCTTAAGACTACCAGTGTAGTGTGAAATGTCAATCTTGATTGATTCATTCCTTCCTTCCAAAGCCCTGAGAACTCTATCTTTATAGCTCATTTCTTCCAAGCTCTCTCCTATATGTTCTTCATTTTGGTCAGTACCTCTTTGGTTTCCCTCTTCATTAGATTCATTCCCTCCTTGCATCCCTTGATTATCCATTCGTTCACTGAGTTACTCAATCTATCTCTGCATATCCAACATCAATCTTTGCATCAGCATAATGCCTCCTCTTCCTCTTCCTCTTTCTCTCCCAGCCATCTTCCTACTCTGATAGCAAATGATATAGCACAACACACTCTGTTAGCAATAAATTCGATCACAAGACAAATAACATAGATTTGAAACCTTCAATATTTCCCATTCATCACAGATTTCCTCTGCAATTCGCTGCAAACTCTTAAGTAACCAAAAAACTAGAAAAAAACAAGAAATCTGAAAATTACCTTTTTTGGCAATTTTTTCCCACGTGTTTTTTTGCCATTTTTGGTAATTTTTGAAACAACCCCTAAAAAGCTGAGATTTTCCCTAAACATGCCCTTGACTAAGTTAGAATGAATTGCCAACTAATATCCGAGATTTGATAACATAAACTCAAATTTATTACAAAATAGAACTTTCTAAAAACTAGAGAAAAAATACTAAAAGCTGATTTCGAAGCCCGAGATGAAACTTTCAGCTCCCAAAAAAGTGCTAATACGGACCCCAATCAATCTGAAATCATTAGCAAAACAAATGCCACCACTTGAGGCACGCACCCGAAAAATTTCACCAAAAACCCAGACCTAAGTCAAAAGTTATGACCTCTGGAAGTTTATGTATGAGATTATGACCTATGGAGGGCCCTGCATCAGTTCTTTATTTAGCTATGTAAAAATTTACTGAAAATAATGGTCCTTATTTTATATTCACATTTGATTGGTATCGACAATTACCACAGATGACCTCAAATGTGTAAAGGAATTCTTGATGAAGCAAGACCATTTTTACTTCTCGATGAAAGAATATTGCCTCCAAACACTTCACACTTAGGAGCATTGGCATTTCTTTTCCTCCACATGGTCTACAATGGGAGGAAGTGAGAAAACAAAATTAATGAAGCTTTTGAGTATAAAGAAGATAGAATCTCTCAGATGGGAAAGAATTGAAGAAGTCCACTGCATGGTTAAGGATGTATATAAAGAATCTTTGGAAGGCAAAGGCATGAACATTAGAAACATCTTTGAGAATCTTGCAAGCAATGTTATTACTAGAATAGTATTGGGACAACAAAATTTTGGCCTTAAAGGTGTATGCTAGTACAAGTAGTTTATTGATTATCAAGATTCCTACCAATATGATAAGTTAGAATTTAAATCATGCATTTTCTTCTCATTATGTACCTCTCTCTCTCTCTCTCTCTCTCTCTCTCTCTCCTTGTTCCATTATTTTAATCATATAATATTTTTTTCTAGATTTATTTTTTTATATTTATATATGATTTTCTAAACTCTTTTCTACATTTTATATTTTTGGATAAAATTGTGCTTCTATAATTTCTTTGTCTAGCATGAATTTTTCAAAATTCTTATTATTGAAGGTGTAATTCCTTTAATCAAAACATAACATGTCCTCTCATATATGGAGCATTTTAAAATCACTAAGGAGAAAGGTAAGACTCCCAATATCTCATGTTTTAAAAGAACCCTTGAAACCATGTTGAGGAACGAAACATATTCTATGCACTGGACAAATGATTTTGTTCCTTTCACCATTTAGTTTGGTCTAGAGTATTGATCTTTATAATTGAGCAATAGATAGATAATATAAAATGAATAACATGTTGGAATAAATGACATTTAATCAGACAACATGAAAAACTATTGTGTCACAAAATTGACATTTTTTTAGCGTAACTTCTTCTTACACCAAATTTTGAAATTTTTAGTCGCTTTCCTTTTTGAAATTCAAATTCCCCCATTTGGCTTAGCTCTTTATTTTCGTTCATGTTACCCTTGCTAAACACTAGGTCAATTTGACTTGCTAAGCACCCACATTTAATTTTGACTCAACCAAAAGTTGGAAATTCTTTGACTTCATCGGTTGTATTAACGTCTTACTATCGAATGGTCCAATGAAATCTCAAATTGCCTAATCTCCATTATAGTGTGAGGTATTAAGTGATCCCTTGATCATCGACAATCCAAAATTCACCACACAAACTCTTGATGGTTAGAGATCCAAGATAGCAATCGAACCTAGGTTTTTTTGACTGAATATTTAATTCCTAGCACCTGTCAACTCTCCAATTACATTGTGTGGTACATCTTTCAAGATGTAATCTTTTCAAATCTTGCGAAAGTGCATCTCTTTAAAGGTAAATATAATGAAGACAATTTATTAAGGTGGCAACAAGATATTTAACAAATAAAAAGTTATTATTGCCTACCATAGAAATTAAATGAGTTTGAAGTATGACTATAAAGAAACATGGTGGAATTTTTTATATCAATTTTCAATAGCTGAAGGATTTTTCTCAAGATGGGGATTCCTGAAAATGATAAAATGTGGATTAAAAAACCAATGCCTATTTTGCAAACTAACCAAAATTGGATACAATTAAAATAAATCAATAACATCTCCTAGATACACTTGGTTGTGTGGAAGAAGAATACCAATTATGTTGAAGATCAAAAGGCAACCTTCATCTTGGAGGACTTGAAGAAGAGAGTGTTGAACTTTAAAACCTTTTCATGGAATAGAGGGGCTTCTCTTAGTGAACCAAAATCATAGAATGTGTGTTCATGGCATACTAAATAATCCCCCTATTTTTTAAAATATTACCTCAAAATTCTTTTTTTCACCCCCTCTAATACCGACCCAATACTCTCCACACCCATTCTCCTCTAGAAATCCCCACCCCTTGCCTGAATAAAACCCACTACCCCCTATTTAGGAAGTACAGTTCCCCCCATTTTTTCCCATTTTAAACCCCCCAATATGAGCACATGTGGTATTGTATTGCCCCTTAAGTCAAGACCGTGTATCATGGAAACACAACTCAAATTGGACAAAGACCTTGCACCCAGAGTTGTTTGATTTTTCTAATTTAGAATGCATAAAATCTTTTATAAGTAGTACTAGCAACAGTCAATTTTAATGAGTGTTAAAATTATTTCTGTTCCAACACCCTTTCTTGATACTAGTCACTTTCAAAGATCATTATTTTAATGAATGTTTCCATTTTTGTATATATACAGGCTTTTTAAAAGGTTAAACAAGAGGGTGAAAAAGGAAAAGAAAATAGCTCTAAAAATAAATTCAGCAATATGGCTATGTTTGGTAGCAAAATATATCAAACTTTGTGTCATTCTACTTTAAGCATCCTCTGAAATGGAAATATATATACATATATACATATATCTATATATGTATATATATCTATATATATATATATACATACATACATATATATATATATATATATATATATATATATATATATATATATATATATATATATATATATATATATATATATATATATATATATATATATATATATATATATATATATATATATATATATATATATATATATATATATATATATATATATATATATATTGATGAAGGGTGCTCCCCTTAATACCACAAACACATAACAGACATAGAGAAACAACAACAATAATATGCAAGAACAGAAAATTGGCTTCTTATTATCTCCACAAATGTGGAATTACAAATTTTCAGAATTACAACATGCAAAGCCACATGGGCATTCCCTTACAATATTCTGCAGGACAAAGCCTCGAACTATTACCCAGATCTACTACCCAGAACTATTCTGAACTGCCTAAGACAATAATACAGCCTTCCTTATATAGGCAATTTTCCACCGCCTGGGAAGGTTCCAGAAATTTAGCCCATAGGGCCGACCAATCTTAGAATTATTTTATTTTTCAATTTATTACATCAAAGTTGGCTCAAAATAAATTTTGAAACCCGAACAGAAATTTTGAAGAAAAATCATTTTCTGCCATTTCAGGTGACCCAACTTCCGAAGACCATAAGTCATCACCAGTTGACCCGATTGACTATTGTAACCCCATTTCGGAAAGGGCGCGAGGAGCTCTACAATGCCTAATTCAAGCAAGCTTCATTCAGCCCAAAATTCGACCTCATTCGGGGCCTCTAAAGCCTTCAAAACTGAGTTCAAAGTTTCTGCACCCTGTTTCCAAAACCAAAAATTTTCAATATCTTCAAAACCAGACTTGATCTAGCCATGAAACTTTACTGGCAGGCTGATATGACAGAGATGAACCTCCACATGTGAAATCAAAACATTCCAAGATCGTATGACCAACTTACTAAAAATAGAAAGTTTTTAGAAATAGCAGCTCTGCACAAGATAGCCCTTATTGAAAAGAAAAAACAAATATTTTTGGGTAAACAAATATTTTTGGGTGATGCAAGATTGCTCTTACACCCAGGATGCTCCTGCATCAGACACCCAGGGTAATTTGAGAAGTGACCCTGTCACGACTCAGGTGTGCAGAGGAAAACCAAGACGGTTAACCTCCACCCTTGTTAGCCATGATGAATCTTCAATAGGTCGTCCTTTCCACTTGACTAGATATTCTTCATATGTCCTGTTCCTTGTGCTTCTGCCAACACGACTGTCCAGTATATCTTCGATCTCCTTAGTGTCTGAACTAGTTGCTGGAATACTCCACTGTGCTGCTGTGATCTCATCTTCAACACCTCCTTCATGATACTCTGTCAAACCTGAAATGTTAAACACTGGTGAAATATTTAGCTTAGTAGGAAATTCTACCTCATATGCGTTTCCTGAATCATGTTTCTTCAGTATCTTACATGGCCCAAACTTCTTCATTTTCAGCTTGTTATATGTACCAACTGGAAACCGCTCCTTCCACAAATGAACCATGACTTCATCACCAACTTGAAATTCCTTATACCTCCTTTTCTCATCTGCCTTAGCCTTATACTGTGCGTTCATCTTGGTAATATGCTTCCTCACCTCCCCATGGATGTTCTTCAAGTGTTCTGCAAAATCCTCAGCTTCAGCACTACTTATTTCTCCTTTATCTATCTTCCTCAATTCAGATGCATTTCTTGGACTACTTCCATATACAATCTGGAATGGTGATTTACCAGTGCTTCTGTTGATAGAATTATTGTATGCAAATTCCGCCTGTGGTAAAATCAAATCCCATCCTGTTGGCTTATCTCCAACCAAACATCTCAGCAAATTTCCCAAACTCCTATTCACCACCTCTGTCTGTCCATCAGTCTGTGGATGATGTGATGAACTGAACTTCAAATCTGTCTTCAACTTCTTCCACAATGTACGCTAGAAATATCCAACAAACTTAGTGTCACGATCTGAAACTATGGTCTTTGGCAAACCATGAAGTCTCACTACTTCTCTGAAAAACAATTCTGCTACATGAACAGCATCATTAGTCTTCTTGCAGGAAATGAAATGTGCCATCTTTGAAAATCTGTCAACCACCACAAAAATTGAATCATGTCCCCGCTGAGTCCTCGGTAAACCAAGAACAAAGTCCATGCTGATATCCTCCCAAGGCTTCTCTCGTACAGGTAATGGCTGATACAACCCTGTATTCTGCTTCACTCCTTTCGCCATCTAACATACTCTGCAACTCTGTACAAACTTCTTCACATCTTGCTGCAACTGTGGCCAATAATAATTCTCACTAACCAAACCAAGGGTTTTGTCACGACCAAAATGTCCAGCCAATCCTCCGCTATGCTTCTCCTTGATGAGATTCTCCCTCATAGAGCTTCGCGGAATGCACAACTGACTCCCTCTAAATAGCATATCATCCTGGATGATGAAATCCAACCATTTCGTCCTGTCTAGAGTAACAGGTTCTGTACAAGCTTTCCAAGCTTCACCAAAATCAGGATCCTCTGGATACAAATTCTTGAGTTCCTTGAACCCAACCACTTCAATCTGCATTTTTGTTAGCAATAGTTGCCTTCTGCTAAGAGCATCTGCAACCCTATTAGACTTTCCACTCCTGTGTTTCAAAACAAATGTATAACTCTGCAAAAACTCAACCCATTTCAAATGCCTCTGATTCAACTTTCCTTGACTATTCAAATATTGCAAAGCTTGATGATCAGTATACAAAACAAACTCCTTAGGAAGCAGATAATGTCTCCACTTCTTTAATGCCTGAACTATAGCATAAAATTCCTGATCATAAATAGAATATTTCCTCTTGGCATCATTTAACTTCTCACTGAAATAAGCAACAGGTTTACCTTCTTGGCTCATAACAGCTGCTATTGCAGTACCACTAGCATCACAATCTACTTGAAACACCTTATTAAAATCTGGAAGTGCTAAAACAGGTTGTTCTGTAACTTTTTGTTTCAACAATTGAAAACTCTTGTCTGCCCCATTAGTCCACTTAAACTCTTTTCTATCCCCTCTCATTATTTTAGTCAAGGAAATTTCTAATAAACTTTCTGTAAAAGCTAGCTAGACCATGAAAAGATCTTACCTCAGTAGCACTCCTTGGAGTAGGCCATTCAAGGATAGCCTGTACCTTCTCTGGGTCCATTTTTAGACCTTCTGCTGAAACTACAAATCCCAAATACACTAACTCTTTCTTCACAAAACTGCACTTCTTCAAATTAATCAACAATTTCTCTTCTCTCAACTTCTCAAATACCATACGAATATGCATCATATGCTCATCCAATGTCTTACTAAAGATCAAAATATCATCTAGGTAAACAATGACAAACTTACCCAGAAATTCTTTCAGAACCTCGTTCATGAGCCGCATGAAAGTGCTCGGTGCATTGGTTAGCCCAAAAGGCATGACTAACCACTCATACAGTCCTTTCTTTGTCTTGAAGGCAGTCTTCCATTCATCTCCTTCTCTGATCTGAATCTGATGATATCCACTCTTCAGATCTATCTTTGAGAAATACACAGCTCCACTCAAACAGTCCATAATATCATCCATTCGTGGCAATGGAAACCTGTACTTGATTGTAATCTTGTTTATTGCCCTAGAATCTGTACACATCCTCTATTCTCCATTCTTCTTTGGTGCTAATACCGCTGGTACAGCACAAGGAATCAGACTCTCTCAAATCAATCCTTTCTGTAACAACTCATGTACTTGTCTGTTCAACTCCTCACTTTCTGCAGGTGTCATTCTGTGTGCTGCCTTATTCGGCAAACTCACTCCTGGGATCAAGTCCATCTGATGACTGATCTTCCTGACTAGTGGTAATCCATCAGGCACGTTATCGGATACAATATCCTGAAACTCATTCAACAAATCTGCAACTTCTACAGGAACATCTTCTACTTCCTCTTTACCAACTTTTGGAATTAAAGCAAAACATATATGCTCATGTCTCATACCATCTAGGAAATTTTTTCCATCAACAAAAGTTATCCTTGCATTACCACATACCTTTTTTTCAGTCTTCTTCAATGGTTTTAGCTTATGTCGCACTCCATCCTTTGTCAGGGAATAGGTATTCGCACGACCATCATGTACAGCACATTTGTCAAACTGCCATGGTCTACCCAACAACATATGACATGCATCCATAGATATGACATCACACAGTACCTCATCTTGGTATCCACCAATCTTGAACTTCACCAGGCATTGTTCATTGACCATGACCTTGTGGTCATCCTGTACCCATGCAATTCGATATGGATGTGGGTGTTTCTATCTCTTGAGCTTCAACTTTGTCACCATCTCTTCTGACACCAAATTGTCAGTGCTTCCACTATCGATAATCACATCACAACATTTACCTTCACACTTGCACCTGGTGCGAAACATGCTCCTCCTTTGCTCAGGTTCATTCTCACCACTCAACAGGACTCTTCTGTTAATCAACGTTTCTCCTCTTTCAGCATCTTCAGAATTTGATGATCTGGCATCTTCGTCTACATGTGCAACTCTGGCCTGGCCTTCATTTCTCCTGTCTATTCTGCCTTGGCGCTGAGGACATTCAAATGCCCTATGACCTTCTTCTCCACAGTGAAAACATGTTCCACGGAAGCCACCTCTTCCAGATCCTTGTCCTCTTCCCCTT